>CM067306.1:21194386-21794386 GCA_034231615.1 Meghimatium bilineatum
TGTTCAGTTGATAAGAAGAGATTATTATGTTCAGTTGATAAGAAGAGATATTATGTTCAGTTGATAAGAAGAGATTATTATGTTCAGTTGATAAGAAGATTTATTATGTTCAGATGATAAGAAGAGATTATTATGTTCAGTTGATAAGAAGAGATTATTATGTTCAGTTGATAAGAAGAGATTATTATGTTCAGTTGATAAGAAGAGATTATTATGTTCAGTTTGATAAGAAGAGATTATTATGTTCAGTTGATAAAGAGAATTATTATGTTCAGTTGATAAGAAGAGATTTATTTATGTTCAGTTGATAAGAAGAGATTATTATGTTCAGTTGATAAGAAGAGATTATTATGTTCAGTTGATAAGAGATTATTATGTTCAGTTGATAGAAGAGATTATTATGTTCAGTTGATAAGAAGAGATTATTATGTTCAGTTGATAAGAAGAGATTATTATGTTCAGTTGATAAGAGATTATTATGTTCAGTTGATAAGAGATTATTATGTTCAGTTGATATGAAGAGAGTATTATGTTCAGTTGATAATAAGAGATTATTATGTTCAGTTTATAAGAAGAGATTATTATGTTCAGTTGATAAGAAGAGATTATTATGTTCAGTTGATAAGAAGAGATTATTATGTTCAGTTGATAATAAGAGATTATTATGTTCAGTTGATAATAAGAGATTATTATGTTCAGTTGATAAGAAGAGATTATTATGTTCAGTTGATAAGAAGAGATTATTATGTTCAGTTGATAAGAAGAGATTATTATGTTCAGTTGATAAGAAGAGATTATTATTTCAGTTGATAAGAAGAGATTATTATGTTCAGTTGATAAGAAGAGATTATTATGTTCAGTTGATAAGAAGAGATTATTATGTTCAGTTGATATGAAGAGATTATTATGTTCAGTTGATAATAAGAGATTATTATGTTCAGTTGATAAGAAGAGATTATTTATGTTCAGTTGATAAGAAGAGATTATTATGTTCAGTTGATAAGAAGAGATTATTATGTTAATTTGATAAGAAGAGATTATTATGTTCAGTTGATAAGAAGAGATTATTATGTTCAGTTGATATGAAGAGATTATTATGTTCAGTTGATAAGAAGAGATTATTATGTTCAGTTGATAAGAAGAGATTATTATGTTCAGTTGATAAGAAGAGATTATTATGTTCAGTTGATAAGAAGATATTATTATGTTCAGTTGATAAGAGATTATTATGTTCAGTTGATAAGAAGAGATTATTATGTTCAGTTGATAAGAAGAGATTATTATGTTCAGTTGATAAGAAGAGATTATTATGTTCAGTTGATAAGAGAATTATTATGTTCAGTTGATAAGAAGAGATTATTATGTTCAGTTGATAAGAAGAGATTATTATGTTCAGTTGATATGAAGAGATTATTATGTTCAGTTGATAAGAGATTATTATGTTCAGCTTGATATGAAGAGATTATTATGTTCAGTTGATAAGAGGAGATTATTATGTTCAGTTGATAATAAGAGATTATTATGTTCAGTTGATAAGAAGAGATTATTATGTTCAGTTGATGAGAAGAGAATTATTATGTTCAGTTGATACGAAGAGATTATTATGTTCAGTTGATAATAAGAGATTATTATGTTCAGTTGATAAGAAGAGATTATTATGTTCAGTTGATAAGAAGAGATTATTATGTTCAGTTGATAAGAGATTATTATGTTCAGTTGATATGAAGAGATTATTATGTTCAGTTGATAAGAAGATATTATTATGTTCAGTTGATAATAAGAGATTATTATGTTCAGTTGATAATAAGAGATTATTATGTTCAGTTGATAAGAAGAGATTATTATGTTCAGTTGATAAGAAGAGATTATTATGTTCAGTTGATAAGAAGATTATTATGTTCAGTTGATATGAAGAGATTATTATGTTCAGTTGATAAGAGATTATTATGTTCAGTTGATATGAAGAGATTATTATGTTCAGTTGATAAGAAGAGATTATTATGTTCAGTTGATAAGAAGAGATTATTATGTTCAGTTGATAAGAGATTATTATGTTCAGTTGATAAGAAGAGATTATTATGTTCAGTTGATAAGAAGAGATTATTATGTTCAGTTGATAAGAAGAGATTATTATGTTCAGTTGATATGAAGACATTATTATGTTCAGTTGATAAGAGATTATTATGTTCAGTTGATAAGAAGAGATTATTATGTTCAGTTGATAAGAGATTATAATGTTCAGTTGATAAGAAGAGATTATTATGTTCAGTTGATAAGAGATTATTATGTTCAGTTGATAAGAAGAGATTATTATGTTCAGTTGATAAGAAGAGATTATTATGTTCAGTTGATGAGAAGAGATTATGAGATGACAGATGCACGTTGTTGAAATTTATATTCATTCCTTTTAAATTATTTCATTGAGTAATTCTCAACGTCATGCTTGAGTTCGCCGGTGTTTATGTTTCAATGTATGTCCCTCTTCTGCTGTATTTATATCTGGCGTGTGTGTGTGTGTGTGCCCTGTCTCTTCTATATTTATGTCAGTCTCTTGTGTATTTTTTGTCTATTTCTTGTGTTGTCATGTTTAATACTGTATACTAATGTGCTTCATTCATATCTATTCTTCAATACTATCTATACTACATTCATATATATATATATATTTACTATCGATACTACATTCATATATATACTACATATACTACATTCGTATCTATATTATATATACTACATTCATGTCTATGATTATCATCATCAGATGACATATTCTTAGAAAGTAGTCTTCCCTGGGGATCTCTTGAATTGTCCGCGGAAGTTGAGCAAGTTGTCCTGCCTCTTTAGTGACATGAGCAGCCATTCTTGAATGTCTTTTGTCCAGCGGCGTCTTTGGCGGCAGTTGCTCTTTTCTTCTATCTCATCCTCCAGTAACACTCTCTCTATGCCGCCATGTCTCTTAATGTGATCGAAAAAAACTACCTTTTTCTTTAATATGGTGTTCAGAACCAGCCTTCCTGGACGTTAATTCTTCTTAACACATCTTGGTTGGTTTTTCTTGCTGTCCATGACATTCTCAGAACTCTTCTATAGCATTTTAATTCAAATGATGTTATTATATTGACCACTGTTTTATTTAGTGTCCATGCTTCACATCCATAATTCATTTCTATGCTACATTTATATCTGTACTACATTTATACATTTATATTATACATTTGAGGATACTGAGGTAGCCTAGTGGATACCTCTGGTTACAGCGTGCCAGGTTCGAAACCACGCCCGAACATTAAAAAAAGAAAATCCGGGTTGTGATTTCTCACTTGACACGACCACTCCTCCAGTCGACTCAGCAGTAAATGAGTACCTGACGCTGCGTTAGGGAAGGTAAAAAAACAACAAGGAAGGGAACTGGCCACCCCACCTAATAGTTGCTGCGGCTTAGTACATGAAGAGTTATCTTCATCCCCGATGGCAGATGCCATGGGACCTACCTTTACCTTTATATATATATATATATATATATATATATATATATATATATATATATATATATATATATATATATATATATATATATATATATATATATATATATATATATATATATATATATATATATATATATATATATATATATACTTACTTCATACATACCTATACTAATATATTTCATACATAGCTATACTTATATAACTACACATTATTCATCCATATCTGCACTACATATACTCCATAAATATCTGCACTACATATACTCCATACATATGAATATTATTTGGTCCTCTATTAACTTGTATCTTCTGCTATCATTTAATGTTGTCACCCAGCCTATGTCCTTGTTTCCTATCTGTGAACTCATTTGTCTATTTGTTGTGATTATATTTGTTGGCAGATCTCCGCAGAAAAGTGCTTAAATAGTTGACGTTGAATGTGTGTTCATTAGTTGGTGAGCTCAAAACTCCGTGTAACTTTCATCGCTAATCGGTTTTATCTATCGAACTACGGAGTTGCGTGTTCTTATGCGATGCAAGAAACTGCGTTTAGAAAATTTCAATGTAGTAAGTCAATTCTGTGCTCCTCTAAACTTTTGAATTATGTTAACGAAGTATCATTCCTCGCCAAATGTTTTTGTATGCTGTTATCCAAGATCTAATTTAATCTCACAATTGCCATCTTCTGTAATGATCACACTTCTAAAATAGGGAAACGAAATGTCAAGAACATCAACGTCCATTATAGATTATAGCGGCCCATACTCGATTGATGCTGCAAGTCGCTGGATACACGTGGTATTTCATTGGGGTTAGGGTTAGGTTCTGGTAGGCAGCAACACTGGTTTGGTCAGCGACTGCTTATTCGTCCAGAGAAATTCTAAGTTGTATTGCAGCTGACCTCTATTAATTAGATTGGTGTAAGTATCGTGGGTTCCACGCCCCACATGCTGTAGTATATTTGATTTTTAGGGGGCAATTTAAAAAAAAGTTAACTCTTGAGTTTTAGTTGTCGATTAAATGTTTTGAAAATGTACTTACTGTTTTTCTCTTAAGAATTCCCTAGTGATTTCCCTCTAAAGCCTAAGTCTTGTGTTCTGAACAAGTTGTAATTAGGCATCTTTTAGAGGGTAATTCAATTTTTGCATTAAAATAAATATGTATATACTTATGTTACATAGGGGGGGGGGGGCATCGGAGTTTTAGACAGACAGGTAGGGCATGGTTTAAAAGAAAAGTTGGGAAACACTTATCTAGAGGCTTTTCCACTGTCCGCCATCTATGGGCGAGCCTGGTAGGGATGAAGATAGTTCTTCATTTACTAATCCATAATAACTGTTAGGTGGGAGTGGCCAGTTTCTAAAAACGGTCGTGTCAGGCGAGAAATCACAACCCGGATTTTTGAGTACTGTTCGGGCTAATGTGTCCATGATTTGAACAAAACAAACGATACATTATTTAATGAAACGAACTTTCGCTAAAGACGCATACAATACAGCAACCATCGATCTGCTTACAATACACTGAAAAGCCCCCTCCCCTTTCCCTTTAATACTATTGGGCGGGAGGTCCCCTCTCAACGCGTTGCGCGCAGATTGAATGATGTCGCTAGTAGACAGGCTGTGTTATTTTCTATCTCTGCGTGCCGGAAGCTGTATGATGTTAAGCAAGTCTAATATTAAAAAGATGGAATGAAATCACGTGATATGGACACATTATACCGTAATGAACCGATTTGTGTGTGTCCAGACGGGGTTTCGAATATGGCATGTGCTGTAACCCGGTGATAGTCAGCATTCTCACTATCAACTAGCAAGCTCATTATCAACTACATTACCGTGCTCCTCTTTATAAGACACATGTATGGATATTTGTCTAAATCATATGTGAGCAATCATGTAGGCTCGGGGGACCGGACTACATAACCGTGCTCCTCTTTATAAGACACATGTATGGATATTTGTCTAAATTATATGTGAGCAATCATGTAGGCTCGGGGGACCGGATTTAGTTTTCCGCGTTTAGTATGGGACCAAAACTTTTTGAAAAAAACGCCTATTGGAAAACACGTAGTGTGCTCTGAACTCGAACGTCAGTGCTTATTGCATTTTAAAATCAGCCTGGTGGGCCAGTGAAAATGGCCTAGCCTGTTGGATTAGAATCGCGTGCTGTTTTTGCTTAAAGCGTAATCTAAAGGCAGTAATGATGTTTTAAATACAAAACAAGTAAGTCTTTAACCTCTATAGAAATCGACAGTATCATCTGAAATCAAGACCTTATCACCATTAGGGCAGTATCACGTCCACTACTAATATATCCAGACAATATCCAAATATTCATATTTTTCAGCTATGGGTAAATGAAGACTGTAACTAATAGTCACGACACTCACAATCATTTGTAAAATATTTCTCAGAAGCAAAAATCAGTACATGCCCTGAATCTCAATGAAATCTCCGTGATCAGAATACTAAATCACGGATTTTTTGACATTGTTTTAAAACTTCCAAGAGATATGTCTATGAATATATGTGCTCTATACAATATTAAAAGCTTCCTGCCCGAAAAAGTCAGAACATACCAACGTTTGAGCTATGAATTATCTGGGAATGTTATCGATAAACTGTAAAATGGCGCCAATCAATGATGATCATTTTTGTGGATCCTCTTAGCTAAGTTGCTAGATGTTTAGCCAAGTTTGAAATTGTTTATTTGCTCATCAAGAACCTACACGCTTGACATACGTTTCATTCTGCTCGTCTTATTCACTCTGTTTCTTGTATCTCATTACGTTGTGTTTGTCAATTTGTTGACAGACAAATATAGTATATTGTCTCTATCACCCTGTTTTCCAAATCTCATTCCTTATTCTAAATATTGTCATGTTCTTACTCTCTATTACCCGTACATTCTTTGTACTATTATTTTTATTTCTAGAATAGATATTTTTTTTTTCATTCTAATCTTCATTTATTCTTTTTTTCTTCTTATCTCTAAAGCTCAACTTTAAAGTATCTATCTGCATCAGCCACCTCTTACTTTTTATCTCTTTCATCCTGCTGCCATCATTATCTTTTCCAATATCTTCTATCTGTATGTTATTCATTCCAATTGATTTTCTTCCCCACACATCCGCACACAGGGGCAGGCAAAATTCTGAATGTGTCTCCCTTGTAAATAGAAAAACATTTACAGTCGTGTAATGAGATCATTGCCATTATAGTTATTATTAACGATAAACCATCGCTACCGTTGTCATTATGTCTTGTCTTGTCTACCTAGTACACTTGAAGATGACACTCCCGTCTGCAGTATGTCTTATAATGAGCCCTTGTGTGTCTTATAATTCGTTCTAAATCGCTCTATTCACCAGACTCTATGCATTTTTGCACTCTCAGATCAGGTATTATACAGCTGTAGGCGTCTATAGGTACTCACTTTATTTACAGTAACTGCCACCATTATCACTCAGAACCAAGAGCCCCTCATTTAGTATCATCTAGTAAGACCATCTTCATCGACATATCTTTTATAATCTCCATTATTAACGAGACCATCATCATGATCTTACAAGAGACGCATTTGTTTGCTAAAAGCGGGGACCTGTTCATACTAAAAAAACCTCCCGTCATTATGGAAGAGGGGAAAAAAACTGCACAAAAGTTAACAATAGCTGTTGAATGTGTGGAAGAAGCCCAAGAGTTCTTCAAATTAATTTTTGAAAGCAGCCAGTAAAAGAGTTGCTTGTGTTCATCTTCTTAGTTAAGGACGTAAAGTGGTACACCTGAATGTTCTCGAAGCAAGGCGAGCATGTTCTGTGTAAAGACTGTTGACGTCAAACTTCCCAACGGGGACATAGTGGGAGATTGTGGGGCGGCGGGAGATATACTTACATTGCGTGTTCTTGGATATTCATTTTAGTAACAAGCGTTGCTATCGAGATTATCAACTTGTTGTATTAGATGAATAGATATAGCAACGGCAAGTGAGGTTTAGTTTTGTAAAGCACATAATTATACCAAATCTACGTTTTGACTAGTGTTCTTCAAGTGCGAAGTATGAAATACATATTAAGAACCAACGCGATGACACTGATTGAAAACACAATACAGAAACTTATCTGTATTGGTTAAGAAACCCTATCTGTAGATAAACCCATAGTATGGTTAAGGAGCACATAAATCCGTTGAATGGTTAAGAATCATATTTGTGTGTAGAGAGAGAGAGAGAGAGTGTGTGTGTGTGTGTCTAAGAACGGTTTTAGGATATTGTCTGTAGAGAAAACCCATAGAACGGTTAAGAAGCGTGTGTGTGGACAGGTGGAACCTAAAGTGAAATACTACCACTTATAGACTATCAAACATTCACACGTACACACCAGCACATATTCACAGCATTTCCACTCACACATACACACAGTTATTCACAAACCCACTCTGACATGCAACTCTCGCATACACACTGTTACAACATACTTCATCTTCACCCATTCTTAAACTCCTGCTGATTGGCAGGAGGTAGTTGGGAGAATGAAGTGAAATGTGTCATAGTTTACAGCTTGGCTGTAATATCTTCGCCTTCCGCCTAAAACATCGGACTTCAGCATCACCATTTGAATAAATTTCACCATATATGGAATGTATTATCAGCAAGAAGGAGATACAAGACATATAACCCAATGCCTATTCATTCATTGGTACCATGCCTTCCGGCGTAGGCGTTCATGTCTCTCCACAGTCCTCTATTTGTTATACATTTAAATATAGTTTCTGATGATTCTGCATCATGCCAGGCTTTCTAGCCTTCCAGAATTTTCCCACATTGTCTACCTCTTTCTCTCTTGCCCTCGATATTTCCAGTTGTTACGATGTTCTCCAGCCCACTTCTCATGACATGACACAGGATTGTCGTCTACAAATACAGTTAATAAGTTCTCTATTTGAGTTTAATCAATTGTAGAATTATAGCATTTCTTTTTTTTTTTAGCTGTCCATTATATTTTCAACATTTTTCTATAAAACCGCATCTCTGTGCCTCCAGATTTTTTCTTGCAATATTGTCAATTGTCCATGCTTCACTACCATACAACAGTATGGGCTCTATGTAACAGTTTAGTATGTTCTTTCTTACTTCTATTGATAATGTGTTATTACACAAGATGTTCCTCATCTTCTGGAATGTTGCTTTTTCCTGTGCTGTTCATATGACCATTATAAACACACACAAATTAACAAATCGAAAATGACAGAAAAACAAGATGGATACAATATTTCAAAGCTATATAACTCACCAAAAAATAACAAAAGGTCATCATTCACACCAAACCGCACAGAAACTCCGGAACCAGAAATAATAGAACAAGAAATAGAAAATTACACAATGAACAGCACAAAAACTAATCAACAACCCTAGATGGCATAACAACTGAATTAATTCAGGCATGTAACCAAACTGGAGTAATATGGCAAAAAAGGATATTTAATATAGCATGGTCTGAAAAACAAGTACCCATAACTGGCAGAAAGCAATTATCACAATATGAAAAAAAGGCAACAAAAGATAGGGTGAAACATACAGAGGAATATGTATACTTAGCCACAAAGGAAAGATGTCATAAGATAAGAAAACATCATGAAACAAAGAATTACACACTAATAGAACCATATCTAAGTAAGGTGTCGGGTGCATGGACGGTATCTTTGTACTGACAATTAATCAAAAAGGCAATTGCATATGATCAACAACTAAACATCACCTTTGTAGATCAAGAGAAGGCCTTTGACAAAGTTGACAGGGATTCATTGTGGCAGATACTAGAACACTACAGAATACATGGACAATTACTAGACATCAGAGCGCTATATAAAAACTCACGTAGTATAATAAGAACAAACGAAGGACTCACAGAACCAGGATAAACAACAGCAGCTTGTGTCTCCTGTTTGTTACACAATTGGATATGACAACGAAAGAGGCGTACACAACATCACAGAAACAAGAGACTTAGGTAACTCTCTGAGCGATCTATTCTTCGCAGATAATCAATGTCTAATATATGAAGCTGAATACGATACTACAAAAATACACACATTCATTACAGGCATAATGCGAACAATACAATATGGCATCAAACACATCAAATACAAATACAATGAAAAAATGCAGAGCAACAGAACAACTAAATGTGTATGTTAGCGGTACAAAACTAAAACAGACATCATAATTTAAATATATAAGAAACATTTTTACAGAAGACGACAAATTGATAGAGAAAGTGAGATGAGGTGCCAAAAAGCAAAAGTTGTAACATACCAACTGTCACCGCTGCTTAAAAACCCAGCGATCAACATGGCACCCAAACGACATATAAACACCATCTTTATTCCAACGTTATATTACGAGTGTCAGACATATCCCTTGACAAAAACACTCATGAGAACGATTACACGTGAGATGAAATGCCCGAGAAAGGCTGTAAACGTCAGCAGAAGAGATCGAATGAGAAATGAAGACATTAAAAAAATAGTAAAGACCACATCATGCAAACAATATAGAAATAGAGACAATAGATCAAATGATTCGACCACCTTATGCGAATGGAACCATTACAACCAGTCATGCAGGCATACAACACCATAAAAAAGATTTGTTTGTTTATTTTGATGCCATGAATTATAAGCAATGGAGCTCTTGGATCCATTGTGTTGTTGTTGCAATTGTGAGATATTTTTAAAGTTCGATTTCATATCCGGATGACTGCAAGTCTCATCAGTGTGCAATGTTTTGAGAAGAAACCTACTACTATGACGGCTTTTAGCCGAAACGTCGTTTGTCACTGTCTCGTTATGTTTTTTTGTTGACCAATATCAGTAACACATACCTATTTCTGTTCATTTTGATTTTTGCGGCGTGTTACCCCAACCCCCTTTTTTCCTATTTCGGGTTGTTATCCGACACTGGAGCTTCATATCTACTACTCAGAGGAGATCAAACTTAATTGTATACTGCGCCGTATGGCTTCCACAAGAGGAAAGTCTTATTATGTAGGTATATATATAATTTAGGATTTTGGTCTGTCGTGGTGGTTGGTATGAAGGGCCACTTTGCGCATGGAAAGTCTAACCTTCCTCATGACACTTTGAAGATGCCGAGAGAGAGAGAGAGAGAGAGAGAGAGAGAGAAATAGAAAGATGAAACACCGAGGAGAGAAAATCCTCAAGCGAAACTTAGAGAGAGTAAAGACGTGCAGAAATTCACCCTAATAAAGCGATAATCATAAATAGAAAGGAAAAAAGGGTTGGACGAGAGAAAATCATGAAATAAAGAGAAAATTGATATATATCGTGAACATGAATTAGAGAGAAATAGAAGGTTGTTGAAGAGAGAGAAAAGTCGATGAGAGAAATAGAAGGTTGTTGAAGAGAGAGAAAAGTCGATGAGAGAAATAGCGGCGAAGACAGAGATGGAGAAAAAGAGGAAGATCATCGGCCTGGAAACTGTATAAGTTCAAGAAAACAGGTGGGAACTGTCATGCAATTTCATCTTTTTCACCATGAAAACAGGTGGGAACTGTCATGCAATTTCATCTTTTTCACCATGAAAACAGGTGGGAACTGTCATGCAATTTCATCTTTTTCACCATGAAAACAGGTGGGAACTGTCATGCAATTTCATCTTTTTCACCATGAAAACAGGTGGGAACTGTCATGCAATTTCATCTTTTTCACCATGAAAACAGGTGGGAACTGTCATGCAATTTCATCTTTTTCACCATGAAAACAGGTGGGAACTGTCATGCAATTTCATCTTTTTCACCATGAAAACAGGTGGGAACTGTCATGCAATTTCATCTTTTTCACCATGAAAACAGGTGGGAACTGTCATGCAATTTCATCTTTTTCACCATGAAAAAAAATTATAATAAAGTGTTATTGAATATTTTTATTTTTACAGGACAGTCTTAGTTGATGTTTTGAAATGTCATCATTTTTGTGTTTTAAGTCCCCACGAGTAATTGATTTATATTCACAGTTAAACTTTCTACTTCTCCTGCGTTCGTTCTCAAACTCCTGCAGATTGTCATGATGTAGTCCAGAGAAGGAGATACGCAGTGTCGTGTTTTGTAGCTTGGCTAACATGTCTTTTCGGTCTGACACATCCGACTTAAGCATGGGTTCTATGTCTTTTTGACCATCAATGGGATGAGGCAACCATCTCCACCATTAAAACATTCTTAGTCGCCACTTGCGACATATATGGTAGGTAACAACATTGCTGCTATTATATTCTCTTTTTTCGGGTCTCGGCAACAGACACACGAATGTAAAACGTCTAATAATATATAATTGGGGCGTATGTCTGTAAAATAAACAGCATAAACCTGTAAAATACTGCATGATTCCCGTTAGGGAGTTGCAGGGAGGGATTTTGTAAAGGCTGTCTGATTTGTTGACATCATAATATCGACAACATGAAATATGATTAGTAGATAATGTATGTCTGAATAGGAGACTGCAGTAGCACCGTGTATCATCTTGTCTTTGATCCAACAGTCACTGAGCGTCAACTCTTGATGTCCGTGTATCATCTTGTCTTTGATCCAACAATCGCTGAGTTAAATAGCATCGACTTGTACGAAGAATAGGGCCACTGTTGTCTATCCAGACATGTCGCATGAGGCGACTAAAAAAAGTTGGGGACTGAGCTGACAACTTGTCATTGGTGAAAATAAATATTGTCACTGCATGTCTTGCCTCGATGTCTTACTTTTGTCTTCTGGCAAATGGTTCCCATAGATGATATAGTAATTCAGATCAGCGAACATTGCACCTTTGTCTCCTTTGGTGGTGGACTCATAGCTGGTGGGAATGTTAATTGTACCATCACAGATGATGGGTCAACAGGTATGACTGAAGATTAATAAACTAGTTGACCCAGACGTATATGCTGCATTCCTGGCAGGACTTGATGATCCTGGGATATATACACACACACACACACACAGTGAGATATATTTTATATATTCGAATATTCTTGTACTCTTTCCTGGTGTAAACAATTCGAATTTCTTATGATTTTACTTATTTAGTTGTGTTACCAATAGTTCTGATCGTTACGCTGTTTCTGCAGTAAACATAACCAAAAAGTGATGTTAAATGTGCGAGGAGGAGGGAGAAAACCATGAGGTGAAAGAACATTTCTGTCTGGTTTGGAACCCGATTCTCCTAGTTGATTATTTCCCTTGGCTATGTGTATGTTTATCATTTATTAATATAAGTATACATTTATTTAGGGTTAGGATTAGTTATGTAAAAGATAATTAACCCTACACCCTAAAAAATTAATATTTAAATTAATTATTGATATAATATTTATATAAATTAAACCATATGATTGCAAGGAGACACGGGTTCCAAACCAGAACGAACATTTTGTTGAACAAATGTTTCCAAACAGCCTCTTTGCAATTAGACCAGAGTTAAACCTAACAACCACTGAAGAGCTACTCATCTTTTCAAGTTAAATGTCTGATAGTCGTGGGTGGAATACGTAAGGGCCCCCGAGGAAACCTTGTTCAATTGGTTATTCCAAGATAGCCGTGCAGTCGCACGCAAAGTTCCGAGCTGAGTGGCTCCCATGCTAATAGATTTGCCCCTGATTCTAGTCATAGGCGTAGATGATTTAAAGTGATGCTGTACGCACGTACAGCTGCATGTTTGTCTTGTGTTTACATCATGATGTCGGTACGGCTAAATGTTTGTCTTGTGTCTACATAATGATACACGTACAGCTGAACGTTTGTCTTGTGTCTACATAATGATGTACTTACAGCTGCATGTTTGTCGTGTGTCTACACTACAGCTGAATGTTTTTCTTGTGTCTACACTACAGCTGAATGTTTTTCTTGTGTCTACACTACAGCTGAATGTTTTTCTTGTGTCTACACTACAGCTGAATGTTTTTTGTGTGTCTACACCATGATGTACTTACAGCTGCATGTATGTCTTGTGTCTACATCATGATGTACTTACAGCTGAATGTTTTTCTTGTGTCTACATCATGATGTACTTACAGCTGAATGTTTGTCAAGATCATGATGAGATTGTTGTAATAAATGTAAATATTACAGTTTATTCTCCTTTCTTTAATTTTATATTAAATTTGAAATACTCTGAAGTTTATGTGATGACATAATTTGCTTTAGTATAAACAACACATCGAATCGTTCACTATGTAGCTACAGCAGTTTTAATGTGTTGTGTGAACACAGCACCAGTGGAATACCAGATGAGTGTTCTGGCTCCACGCTCGACTGACATCTTGTTAGGTAATCATAAAGTAGGAGATGTCATGCTGAGACTGTCTCAAAAAGCATGTCGGTCCTGTCTAACTATTACACTTTAAATCTGATATTTGTCGAATTTACGCGAATGAGGTACGATAGTTTATCGGCCTACCGGGTAATGTAGGCGAAAGCCAGCAACGCAGCATGGACCGCATCAGGCATAGTGAGGCACTTAGAAAACCATGGTTATCCACTGCATCGTACTTTACTTCCATTCGTCTTCGATTTGTTTGCCACTGGTTTCAAATGAGGTCCGACAAGAGAGTGAGGTCTACACTTTGCACAACTCTTCCTCACTTGAATCAAAATCCCCCATAGCAAGTTATTTTCACATCCACTAAAATTCACCCGAAGGGATAAGTTTTAGATGGCTCTAGGAACATGGAATGTACACACACTTCCCGACAACAATAGTACTTACGTAGAATAAAGGTTTTTGATGTTTCACTTTAACACAACAGACGGACTATCGGGTTATGACTAAAGGATTATGAGGTGTAAACACGAAAGCATACAAGTTACAATACACAAAGACATTTCCAACATGTCTAACCTTTAGGTCTTTCTCAAGAATATATAAAACAAACAGTAAAAAACAATGAAAACAGTAAAAACAATGTTACCGCCACAGAGGCACTAGATACACTATTAACTTGTAAACAATACGAAGTTTAAGGTGACATGCGGCGGCTTCGAGCAAAAACCAAAGTCAAATCACACACAACCAGTGACCTCCCATTTGCTGATGACTGCCCTAATTGCCGGTCAAAGGGCATGAGCCCATGGACCGCTGGATCAGCAACCGACCAACTCTAAATGCCAACTATGAGTCTGATCTACTATGGACAGATTCTCCAAAGCCTGTACCAACTTTGGACTTACTATTAATTAACACAGAGAAAACAGAAGTCATGTTACAACCAGCACATGGCAAAAGCTATCTCGAGCCCTGCATAAAGGTAAATGGTGTAGCACTGAAAGTTGTGAATAGATTCACATATCTAGGTAGTACGTTATCACAAAATGCCAACATTGATGATGAAGTGTATACAAGAATCGCCAAAGCAAGCAGTACTTTCGGCAGTATGTACGCAAATGTTTGGCGTAGAAATGGCATTAACCTACAGACTAAGCTGAAAGTTTACAGATCAGTGGTAATTCCAGTGACGTTATACGCTAGTGAAACATGGACTGTGTATAGACGTCATGTGAGGAAACTCAATCACTTTCACACAACTTGTCTCAGAAAAGTTCTGAACATCCGATGGCAAGACAAGATTCCAAATACCACTGTCCTTGACAGATCTGGTATCCCCAGCTTCACACTATACTGATGTAGACATAGATCTGTTTGACATCTCATTTGGTACGTATGCCAGACCATCGTCTGCCAAAGATACTTCTCTATAGTGAGCTAGAGAAGGGTACACTATCTCAAGGTGGTAAAAAGAAGCACTAAAAAGACTCGTTAAAGACCTCACTGAAAGTCTTTGAAATAGACCACGATACATGGGAAGAGCTTGCACAAAATAGATCTACAATGCTCTCTACCACCAAAAAGAGCGCATCATCTTGTGAAAAGAGGAGACATGCAGCAGCTCAACAGCGGAGAGTAACTAGAAAGTCACGGATAGAACAAAATCCGTCTACAGTCGTCATTCCATGCCCGTACTGTCCAAGGACATTTAAGCTCGAATATGGTTTATTATCCTTCTACGAACTATTAGGCATGGACATAATTCTGAATTTTGAAAAGTGGATGTAACAAATGGTCATCATCACTTGTAATTGAGGAACACAGATTAAATTTTAATAAAGCTATTTTTCTATGACTAGAAAGTGGTATTGACATAAGTAGATAAATGAGTGTGCTACAAGTGATAAAAGAAAATTCAATAGAACAATATAAGAACAATAAGATTGACGTATCGCCACCATCAGATACACAGAGACATACGTCGATTGCCGTTTCTGCGATGGATGCCACTAATGATGCGATCAGGAGACTGGAAAAATCGATTTAAAAAAGATGTACATACTGGTCTTTCTTGTAGAGTTTTGGATATACTTGCTTTCTACAGACCAACATTGCGGGGACAAAAAATAATTAATAGACGGAGGGACATTTGTAACAATGATTGCGGGGACTTCTGACATTTTTTCAAGGAATTAATAATTGTATATGGATCTGTGCTGTCTAGGACTATTGATTTCCTGGATTGGAGATGCCATTCTGAAACTTATTGCTAGTTAGTGCATTCCATCATCCGCAATTTTATGTCCCCTGCCGCTGGAAGTGTGTGTGACGTAAGCTAGTGTGACGCAGATGATGACGGTGTCTCCGTTACCGTATACTAATCAGTGATTGCGAATTTTGTTGGCTTCAGTGGCTAGGGGGTTAGTTAGAAAGCATACAGTCGCAGTTCAGGGGAATAGCTCTGGATAGGCACATGGTTGAAGACATGTCAACCACGTAGCACTGCAGAAAATATATTAGTTTTACATAGATGTTAACGATGGGTGAACTTGGTTGAAAACTTGCTTCTCACGTATCACTGGATAAAATATATGAGTGAAGCCTAAATATCAAAAATGAGTGAAAGACAATATCACATTACATAATGTACATAATATACTTCATTTACATTTTATTTACCAGTTAGTGGATACTTTATTTAATTGGCATATTAAACATATTGATGTTTCAGGATAGCTGTTTTGATATTTCGTAGAGTTACATTTCCAGCCAATATTTCTAAGTGCTCTTCATGAAAACTGGATGATTCTGTGTTGGAGGATGACCGTCTGAAATTATAGAAGACCTCTGCACAGAACTAATTAGGACTTCATTCGTTACGTGTTTGATTATTGTCGTGAATTTCGGTGGTCACTATTTATATTCTTGGAATCGCCTTAGCTATTTTTGACATGCTACTCCAAGTATATTCTTCTTCTTCTTCAGCGTTCATTCTCAACCTCCTGCTTTAATTCTCTCATAGCATGACCATGATCCTACTAGATTTCCAGCAGAATGTAGTCCAGATAATGGAAATGCTCTGTGTCGCAGTTTTATTTGCGCCAATGGTCCGACACATCCGTCTTCGGCGGACTCCAAGTATATAAATAGTGAACAACAAACTCACAATAATAAAAAAAGTCAGGAATAAAGTTCTATTAATTATTTTTGTGCAGAGGTTTCTACTGTTAACAGTCTGCTGTTCCAGGCTGGTTTTATCTCTCAGAAAAAGGTCCGGCCATAGTGAAATGCCTTCAGGTCATTATTTTATTTTCTGTCCTAATGGCGCTTCACCTTTTAGTGGAGAAACTTGTTTTTTTTACACGTACGGAAAGTACGTTTTACTTGTACACAAGTCTGGTAATTATTGTTCTGAAACGTGATTTGTTCACACAAGAGATCTGTCAGGTTCATTGTTGAACAATTAAACATTATGAAACCTCCCTAGAGAGTTGCGAACTAAAACGTAGTACCTCAATCCAGCCAGGAACCGAAAAGGTTATTCGGTCTGTCAAGTATTTCCATTAAAATCAGTGTTTACTTCATTGATAAGGTACTGCTAGTTCACTTCCCCGAGATATTCGTCTTTTGTGACGACCCGGGAACCGTGTATTGACCAACGAATTTAATATTGTTTCCACGAGAAATTGCCTTCGTGGAGGAGTCAGCGAGGGGTACAACATATGTGACCAGCTAAAATACATCAGATTTAATAAAATAGCGTAGAGATTAATCAAAGATGTGGGGGGAGGATGTTCACCCAATTTTCTCAATTGCCAGACCGTACAGAAAGAAACCGTTTTTATTCTATGTGAATAGAGTGTCAGCAAGAGTTATGGATGTATTACTATTTCTTGATTCCCCACCTCTTGGATGTTATCATTGTTCACAATTTTCCCTTTTTCGTATGTATATATCTCAGAGTTACCATTATTGATGTCAGTCTTAATCATTCAGATGGTTGTCATGACGATGTCATCATCGTGATCAGGCATGTTTTCAAAGTGGTCGTCTTCATAATCACCACTACTGCGGGTACCACTTCTTCCTCGCATTCATCCTATCAGTCGTCACGACCACCGACACCATCATTATTATCATACGTGAGAGATGTAACCATCAGTGCATCTATACCACTATCATCACCTTCATCACTATCATTCTCGATCCGGCTATGTCAATAATAAACAACTCGTTATACCAAGCAATGTATTCCTTATCACCGAGATGTAAGCACCATTATTCTTCACTCAATGAACCTCCCGTGTCTCCTAATTCCCAGTGTGAGATACATGATTGCACGAACATAAGATGAACATTTATCTCCCTTTGCCCTAGCTTGAACCCAGCTATAGGCTATGATGCGTGAACGTTGGGAAACAGATAGGTGTGCATAGACACAGATGGGACTGTGTGATATGACATTTTACATTTGCCCATTTTTTGATCTATATTAGTTTGTATAACACTTACATATTTCTAACAACACTTAATATGAAGAAAGAATTATTAAGAGGAATAAAGATCAAGCAAATAAAATATTTGTACACATTAAAAGACATGATACCTTGTTGAAGACCTTACTTAAGGGAAGACCTTACGTGTTGCAACCAACCCTCGTTGCGGAGACGGCACTTGATGATGATTACTAATATATTATATATATATCGATTATTTTGAAAGTTTATATATATATGTATAGATATGTATGTATATATATATATACACATTTTTAAAATTGTATCCTTCCCTTTTTAGTTTTATGGAACCAATCCTTATTTATAGAAGTGAATTTTGGACACTACAGAAAAGTGAAAAATTATATTGAGGAAACAGATAGGTGATTTTATTGAAGAATGTTAAGAACACCTTGGATAGATCAGAAGTGTACTGGAGATCTTAAAAGATCTTAATTAAAAATAGAGCTACTTACACACATCATTACTAGACAGTCCACATTTGGTTGTTTCGCACAATATCGCTAGTACAGCAAATCACATCGCCACTACAACGTCGAGGATCGGCTGTGCAGCCACCAGCAAGTTATATAACTGTTGTGCGTATGCGAAGGGCCCACTAATAATTTGACCTTCAATTCGAATCACGACGTGAAAAGTATGGTTTTTAATTTTTCATATATGAAAGAAGAAATTCCAGTCCGTATTGTGATCCGAACTTGGACCGTCACGTCTTTTTGAGAATATAGTTTAAACAATTCGACCTCTCTTTCCGTTGATTATTTACTGTTCTTTTCCCAGTTATAACAATCTCAATAATCGATGTCAAACCAAATTAATAAAAGTCACATAATCTATATCAAATACAATCAATAAAATATCATTATGCGATTGCAAGCCGAATCAATAAAATTACCATAATCGATGTCAACTCTAATCAATGAAATCACCATAATCGATACCATCTCCAACCAATAATGTCGCCATAATCTATATCAAGTCAAATCAATAAAATCACCGTCATCGATGTCAAGCTTAATCTATAAAATCACCGTAATCAATGGCAAGTCAAATCAATAAAATCACCATTATCGATGTCAGGCTTAATCAATAAAATTACCATCATTTATGTCAGCTCCAATCAATAAAATGAAACAATCGATATCAAGTCTAATCAATAAAATCACCATCATTGATATCAAGTCTAATAATCACAATCACCTCCATTGATATGCCTCACGAGGCGTAATGTGATTGTTGGGGGGGGGGGGGTGGCGGCAATTCGAGCAAGTTGTAATTGGGCTTCATTTATGGAATAATTCAATTTTTGAATATACAAAAAACCTGTATTTGTTACATAAGGGGAGATGAAAGGGCATCAGAATTTTAGAAAGACTTAGGTGGGGCATGGTAAAAGAAGGTTGGGAAACATTGGTCTAGTCAATACAATCACCATCACCGATCGTCTAGTCAATACAGTCACCATCATCGTTACCGTCTAGTCAATACAATCATCATCGATATAGTCTAGTCAATACAATCTTCATCATCGTTATCGTCTAGTCAATACAATCACTTGCATTGCTGCTATTACACACACACATACACATGTACACACGTACACACATATAAGCGTTTCATATTACAAGCAGATCTCAAATCTTAGCCTCCATCATGAGCACAGAACGTGATGATTGACATACCATCTTTTCAAGAATCTAATGAGCTGAACTTGTGATAAATGTGTCACTGACAAAGTGACTGTGAGAGGTTAGAAGTGAGGATGAGGGGGAAAAGAGCAAAAGGGAGTATGACTTAAGTGAGTAATAGCCAGGGAGATCGTGAAGTCGTTTCTTGGAAATCAATGCCTGATAGAATAATATTTTGCTTGTGTTGCCGTTACAGTGTTTACTGAATTCCTTGGGTTTTTTCTCTCTCTGCGAATCTTGTTGTTTGTTTATGCAGAAATATACATAGAAAGAGAGGTATAATAAGAGAAAGAGTTAAGAGAATGAATGTGAGTATAAGGGAAAGAAAGAGTTTAAGATAGAGAATGAGAGTGGGAGAGAGGGAAAATAGGAGAAAGAAAGAGTTTAAGATAAATAATGAGAAGGAATAGGAGAAAGAAAGTATGAGAGAAAGAGGCGAGAGAGAGAATATGAGAAAGTTTGAGAAATAATGAGATGGAATAAGAGAAGAGTTTAAGAGAAAGAATGAGATACATAATCAGAGAAAGAAAGAGTTTAAGAGAAAGAATGAGATACATAATCAGAGAAAGAAAGAGTTTAAGAGAAAGAATGAGATACATAATCAGAGAAAGAAAGAGTTTAAGAGAAAAATGAGTGGTGGAATAAGCTAAAGAAAGAGTTAAAGAGAAATAATGAGAGATGGAATAAGATAAATAGTATTGTAGAAATAATGAGAGAAAGAAATAGTTTAAGAAACAGGGAGAGATAGAATAAGAGAAACTGTGAAAAAGCTACCGAATAGCAAAGATGTAGAAGGTGAAATAAAGAAGTATAGAGAAACGAGTTAACGAAAGATAGATAGAAAAGAGACACGAAAGAACACCAGTAAAACTTTGATGTGAGAATATTGGATAGAAAATATCAAAGATTTCGGCAGACAAGGTTGACATATATAGCTGCAGTCTCATAGATCTTGTCTGGAAGAAAGTGCCAGAGTTCGTGGTATAATCATCGAAGAGACTCGTGCCAGAAGAAATAATTATGTCAACATACATATGAAAAGGATGGCACTGACCCCAGAAAGAAAAGTAAATCTATAACGTGGTCACGGACATGTCTGAGGGTGAAGGTACATAGACTAACAGAAATATATAAGTGGCTTGTGGTCATTACATGCGTTGAGAGTTCTGTCTGGGATACTGACGGTTGGACGAGAAATCGTGTTTGGGAGTAATAAGCATTGTCTGCACAGACACTCAAACTTGCCGTTATTTTCATCATAGTTTGACATCATCGTCGTCATCGTTATCACCATCACCATATTTATCGTTGTCGTCGCCGTCATTATCATATTCATCATCATCATTTTTCTTTCTGTCCTTATATGCCTTTCGGTGGTGAGAGGAGAGTGAGTGTAGGGTCTTTTGCCTTTCTATTTGCCTCTTCTGCTGTTATATTTCCGAGGGTCTCTAATACAATCTATCCGCCTTTTACGAGGGCGTCCAATAGGTCGACTCTTTTCGCATAGTTTGTTAAGGGTTTCTTGGACAATACTTTGCTCTTTCTGGCTGGTTATGTGGCCGAACCATTTAACTTGCTGTTTTTGAATCTATTCTAATGTTGATGTGATCCCTAATTGTTTTCTTAGTTCGTCAT
Organism: Meghimatium bilineatum; assembly: GCA_034231615.1. Taxonomy (NCBI): domain Eukaryota; kingdom Metazoa; phylum Mollusca; class Gastropoda; order Stylommatophora; family Philomycidae; genus Meghimatium; species Meghimatium bilineatum. The sequence continues at coordinate 21,216,040 of CM067306.1, forward strand.
TTCGGATTTTGTCTCTCAAGCTAACTCCAATCATATGTCTTACACGTTTCATTTCAGTGGTGTTAATCTTATGAATTGCTCTAGTATCCAATGTCCATGTTTGACACTGATAACACAATGTTGGTAGAAAAATCATCATTAAGAAGAACACGATATTTTCATCATCATCATCATCATCATTGTTGTTGTTCCACCCCCATTTGTCATAATTTGGGGCAGTCATACCAGATCAGATTTTGGTTTGTAAATATGAAATATGGGGCCTAATGTGTTGCTGTATGTGTGCATATTTATGTGTGTGTATCTGGACTAAAAGTAAAGGTAGTTTCTATGGCAGCAATCGGGGATGAGGATAACTCCTCATGTACTAATCTACAGACATCAACTGGTGGGGCAGCTAATTCCATTCCGTGTTGTGTTTACCGTAACTCATGCCCCGGGTACCGTTTATAGCTGGGTCTACTGGAGGAACGATCGTGTCAGGCAAGAAATGACGATCCGGATTTTTGGTATTGGAAGTGGTTTCGAACCGGGCACGCTGTAACCCGGTGACACTAGTAAGCAAGCTCATTATCAACTAGGCTACCGCGCTCCTCGTGTTTCTGACTGGCACTGCTTAATTCCTAGGACATCATCCATATTATTCATTGAAAGTTGTCTGCATGTTAGCCAGTATATTCCTCTCTAAATGAGTAATTGAATAATATTAATGGGAATCTTCTCGAAATTATTAAGAAAACCTGAAGATAACAGATGAGTTTCTAAGTTGATTTGTTCAGCATTGACACCAATTCTCCTGGCAACTTGAGCCAATACGTTTTCTAATATTCTTATAACGATTTCCTCGTTAACAAAGACAATTACGAACATACAGTTTCATACAATATATAATACGTTTTGTCTTGTTCTTCTTCTTCTTTCGTTCACTTGAAACATGTCTATATCTGTAATTCTGTCTCCTTAATAAAACTCACTGTCTTTTGTAGTTCATACAGTGTCCCATAGAGTTTTGATTCCAGTGTTGTTTCCTCTGGCCAATATGTCTGCCTCAGCGTTTCATGCTCAGAACACTCTTGAAGTATATGTTTGGCACTCTGTGCTGCCTGTCCACATGTACACATGACCGTGTTGCCAATCTTGAACTTTGTATACATGTGACTGTGGAGTCGGTTGTGTCCTGTTCTGAGACGTAGAATTATAACTTGTTCTGGTCTGTTCATAATATGATAGTTATCTTGTGTTGGTGTTTGTGGCTTTCTTATTGACTTGTTCATCTGTTTTTTCTTATGGTAGGTTATTGGTATATCTGGTTGGTCTTCGGCAGCACCTTCCTTAGCCAGTTGGTCTGCTTTTTCATTTCCTGGTATTCCACAGTGAGAGTGTATCCACTGCATGGTTACCCTATACTGGCAAGACAATTCGCTAAGTAGTTTTTTCAAGTCTGTTAGTTTTCCAGACTGGAGAGCTTGAAGCACTGACCTTGCATCTGTCAGGAATACCACAGGCTGTAGGTCAGAGTTGGAGTTAAGCAGTTTTTTAGCTGCCACACTAATTGCCTGGATTTCAGCATCATAATTATTGCGTTTTGTCTTGTAATAGCTGACAAATTGACAGGGCGGTGGATACCATCAAGGTTTGATCCAAGAGTTGTGGAATCAAACAGTATCATCAAAATGTAAATAGATGCCGATATTTAGCAGTCAACATTGAAACCCTCATCTAACAATACAGTTGCTAGATATACTAATATAGAGTAATATTGACTCTTTTTTACAGACAATTTCTGTACCTCCACCACAATCATATTTTTGTTTCAATGAATGGTTTACCTCCACCACAATCATATTTTTGTTTCAATGAATGGTTTACCTCCACCACAATCATATGTTTGTTTCAATGAATGGTTTACCTCCACCACAATCATATTTTGTTTCAATGAATGATTTACCTCCACCACAATCATATTTTTGTTTCAATGAATGGTTTACCTCCACCACAATCATATTTTTGTTTCAATGAATGGTTTACCTCCACCACAATCATATTTTTGTGTCAATGAATGATTTACCTCCACCACAATCATATTTTTGTTTCAATGAATGATTTACCTCCACCACAATCATATTTTTGTGTCAATGAATGATTTACCTCCACCACAATCATATTTTTGTTTCAATGAATGATTTACCTCCACCACAATCATATTTGTGTTTCAATGAATGATTTACCTCCACCACCCACATATTTTTTCTTTCAATGAAGGATTTACCTCCACCACAATCATATTTTTGTGTCAATGAATGGTTTACCTCCACCACAATCATATTTGTGTTTCAATGAATGATTTACCTCCACCACAATCATATTTGTGTTTCAATGAATGATTTACCTCCACCACAATCATATTTTTGTTTCAATGAATGATTTACCTCCACCACAATCATATTTTTGTGTTTCAATGAATGATTTACCTCCACCACCCTCATATTTTTTCTTTCAATGAAGGATTTACCCTCATATTTTTAACCAATGTATCTACTGTCTTCCTGAGGAATCCTCTTATTAATTCACTCACATTCTTCTTAGGGCATTGAGGAGATGCAGATGTGGGAGGCATGTGTGGTCTCAGTTGCTCAAAAAGTTTAGGATATCTTTCTTATCAGTGATACACTGTCAGGATCACGTTGGTGTCAGTGCACTGTTGTGCGAGAAATACTATATTAATGTAATATCGTTGATATATGTAATATCACATTAATTTATCGCTACTGACTCTTTGTCACGCAACAATGTCAGACTATCTAATATTTTCTCCTACCTTCGCCCTCTATATCTCTTTCCGCCCACCTTGTCCACAGTAACCATGATCTCCAGACCCGCATTGTCTCATAACATGACCAGAAACCGTAGATTGTCTTTTTTTCCTAATTATTAAATAACTCTTGTCTCGTATTTCACTCTTCCTGTACATCTCCGCTTATTATTTTTCCTAGACGTGATTGGTAATCTCAGCATTTTTCTATACAGCCACATCGTTGATGTCACTAGTTTTACACTGTCCAGTTGATTTATTAATAACAAGGATAAACGAACACAATAAGCAAGTAACATGTTTTTCGCAAGTAAAGAAATATACTACAAGGAATGTTTGAGAGCAAGATAGTAGGAATTTAAAGGAAACGTCTGGAATAGTATGTTCAGTCATCATGTCAAGAATGTAGAGCTTGTATGTGTATTATCTATCCATCTATAAACCCGTAATCCATCCGGTATTGTGGGTACCACAATGGATATTTCAGCACACAGAGCGCTCCAGCGAGTTCTAACTTTAACCATGCGGATGAGTGAGGAAAAGATCTTATTAATTCACTCACAATCTTCTTAGAGTATTTAGGGGATGCAGATGTAGAAGGCATGTGTGGTCTCAATTGCTCAAAAAGTTTAGGATAACTTTCTTGTCAGTGATGCGCTGTCATGATCACGTCAGTGCACTGTCTTGCCTGACTACTTGGCGGCCGAGTTGTGTACATTCTACAGCAGCATTTCATTGTATAAGGTAGACTTGCAGTGTAGAAGCGAAGATCAACTCCAGGACCAAGAGAATAACGTGGACGATGCAAACACAAATCACGAAATACGTTCTGATCTCTGCATAACCGAAGACAGCAGCAGAGACTATACTTCGGGATAGACGTTGATCTCTGTTCAACCTTTCAGCTGTGTTTAACATTTTTAAGTTGCATATGCCTATATCAAAATAAAAATGTTTTAAGAACTCAATGAACCAGTAGAATACCTATGTACATAGTTGATTATGTCTTAATTCCTTAAGTTTCTGATTATTGTCGTGATTATCGATGGTCACTATATACTTGGAGTCGCATGCCAAAAAATAGCCAAGGTGACTCTGAGTATATAAATAGTGACGAACGAAAATAATAAAAAACGTAACGAATCAAGCCCTAATTAATTCTACCTATTGGTCTTCTATACTACCGACAGTCATGAACAAATGAAGTCCTAATTAGTTCTATACAGAGGTCTTATAGTTACGCTGAAGGTCACGGTTCAACCATCTAGAAACTAGCACAATCTGCCTACGAACTGGTCATGATATTGTGATATCTCAGCTTGAGAACATGTGATGTTTCCATGACTGCAAGGACGACATCCTCCTGGACCAGCAAACGATCTAGGCAAATGTATACGCCAGTCTATACTGTTGGAGAAATATCAGGAATGTGAATGCAGGCGAACGAACAAGGAATTTGAATGCAAGTGAAAAAACACTAAATCTGAATACATACAATATGTACAATTGCTTTCAGTGAAGTAACTCAAGAAGTTGTCCAGTGTCATGACCGCAAAGATAAGGAAAGAAGCCAAACAGAAATAAGTAAGACAAGAAAGCCAAACGCAATGTAAAATAATTATGTACGGGAAATAGTTGTCTTGAATGTGGAAAGATTCAGACTATCAGGAATCGATGTTTCATCCCTGGATCGTCATTATAATGAGACCCTTGCCTTTTAAAGAATTTTTTATGGAAATTGTTATGGTTTTTTTTAGTATTAGAATTTCTCTGACTGGATTGTTAGCAGTCGAAAATAAATCATTGCTTACACTTTAGGAAAGGATGGATTTAAAAATGGATCCTTGTCAATTAGAGACAAGAAATGCGGTTGGTTAGTATGCCCGCTCTTTACAAGCAAATGTGAATCAGTACATTAAACAAGTAGACAAGAAAGACTGGAGATCACACAATTTTACAGGTTGAGGCTGGAAGAGTTCCATGGATTGATTCCAGTAAAAGCACCATATATATATATATATATATATATATATATATATATATATATATATATATATATAATAGCTTGGTTTGGATATGTATGCAGACATGATTGTCAAAAACAATACTGTAGGGAATCGTTGACAGGTGGGGGGAGGGAGGAAGAGAAGAAGCAGATGAGACAAAATAAAGACATGGACAGACAAGATCACGGAATGGACAAGACTTTTCCTCACTCATCCGCATCGTTGAAGCTAGAACTCTCTGGAGCGCTCTGTGTGCTGAAATATCCATTGTGGTACCCACAATACCGGATGGATTACGGGTTTATAGATGGATAGATACTACACATACAAGCTCTACATTCTTGACATGATGACTGAACATACTATTCCAGACGTTTCCTTTAAATTCCTACTATATTGCTCTCAAACATTCCTTGTAGTATATTTCTTTACTTGCGAAAAACATGTTACTTGCTTATTGTGTTCGTTTATCCTTGTTATTAATAAATTAACTGGACAGTGTATAACTAGTGACATCAACGATGTGGCTGTATAGAAAAATGCTGAGATTACCAATCACGTCTAGGAAAAATAATAAGCGGAGATGTACAGGAAGAGTGAAATACGAGACAAGTGTTATTTAATAATTCAGAAAAAAAGACAATCTACGGTTTCTGGTCACGTTATGAGACAATGCGGTCTGGAGATCATGGTTACTGTGGACAAGGTGGGCGGAAAGAGATATAGAGGGCGAAGGTAGGAGAAAATATTAGATAGTCTGACATTGTTGCGTGACAAAGAGTCAGTAGCGATAAATTAATGTGATATTACATATATCAACGATATTACATTAATATAGTATTTCTCTTATTTGTGTTACTGCTGTAATCATCATCATCAGGTGCCGTGGCGTAGGCTGTCATGGCTCTCCACAGCTCTCTGTCCACAGTATTATGTATCAAAGTCGTTGTTGTTTCCTTGCTATGCCAGGTTGTCAAACTGTCTAATATTTTCTCACGTTGTCGCCCTCTGTCTCTGGTGCCTTCAATCTTGCTTGTTGTGATTATGTTCTCTAAATCTGCCTGTCTCACGAAGTGGCCAAAAAAAAAAAAAAGATTGCCTTTTACTTATATTATTGATTAAGGTCCGTTTCGCATTTAACTCTTTCAACACCTCTACATTAGTTTTTCTGTCAGTCCATGGTATTCTCAGCATTCTTCTGTAGAACCACATCTCCTTTGCCTCCAATCTCCCACTTTCTAGTTTGTTTATTGTCCAAGACTCGCACCCATATGTTAGTATAGGGGTTATATAGTACTGCAGAACTCTCTTTCTCACCTCTAATGACAAGGTGTTACTGCTGTACTCTCCTCAATGTCAGACATCCTCTGTCAATTTAGTTATTTACACTAGACAATAGCGATCAGGACAAAATATAGTATAAATAAATAGAAAGTTGGGAGATCCATGATCGCATACGCAAGTCAGTACGGCCACCCTCTGATGATATTTCAGTATTTGTTAAATACTTTTTCATATATTTCACATATCGCAGTGCATGTGGAATATTCTGACTTCATCCTCTGAGTTCTGCAGATTAACAGGATGTAGTTCAGAGAACGGACTACATTGTGTCATGGTTTACATATTTGCAGCGATATGCGCGCATTTTGACTTGACATATCCAACCATCGTCTCTGGGTATCTTTGACCATCTGTGGAATGGGGCAACTAGTTCCATGCCCAGAACGTCCTTATTTGCCTCCTACGATGTGCACGACAGGTAACGGTGTCGCTCTTCTTTGCTCCCATTTCGACCCGTATCATCATACGCGTGATGACTCTTATATGTCAGTGTATGGCTAAGTCAAAGATAAGTCTTACGCTTCTTTCATCTTCGGAAGATGGTCCAATTTGGTTTTTTGAGTGATTTAACCATAAAAAATAATGTAGTTCGCGGTTAAGATTATTAATCCACCACGACATCTGAATATACTTCAGCAAATTGTATATATATATATATATATATATATATATATATATATATATATATATATATATATATATATATATATATATATATATATATATATATATATAAACTAATTAAATATGGTATACACTAGTTATATGTATAATGCTTGAAAAGTGAAATTCTGAAATAGAATCCCCTGTCACATTTGAGGTTACTGTACTCAGATTTGGACATTTGTGTGTTTGGTCTGTATTTTTCTTCTTCGAGCAGTACGTTTTCTCTGTGGCTCTGTGATTTCATTCTTGTCGTGGTACTGTACACGAGGAGAAAGTTGCGAATTTTCGTCCATGTTCTTAGTGTTGATGATCATGTCAAACATATCACAAGCTGTAGAAAACCTGTCTATGATGGTTTGTATATCTCTTTAGCAGCTGACAATGATCGCATAATTGTCCGTAAACAACATAATGCAACATGATGTGATTGCGGTTTCACCTTATGGGGGCTTGTATTCGTCTGAGATTGAATATCTCTCCATCTGCCATCTATATAATTTTGTTCCATCGTTTGTACAACCCCGAAGACGGCCCTTGAGCATGGCAGTGAATATCATATTAAAAGGTGTTGGTTACAGCAAGCAGTCATGTCAAGATATGGTCATGGTTAGGGATCCCCATCATAGAAAACAGATACTAGTCTGCTGTTTGGATTTGTCTGATTAACCAGAACCAGACAAGAAAATTGATCACCAAGAAAACAATGCTAGAAAAATAAAACGGATTTCACAGACACACAAAACACAGTAAATACAATATTTATAGATTCCATTGAGAGAAAACCCGGTTTACATGAAACTATCCACTATTGTTTGAAGATTTGAACTTCTAGTTACAAAATATTGCTGTTATCATTTTCTCTGCTGGTTTAAAGAATGAACAGAATGTTTTTTAAATTGTATTCTTCACTTCTTCGTGGTACCCTTTTTTTTAAATTGTTCTCAATGTGATTGAAAAATATCCGGCTGGCACCCTGACACAAACATCAAAATTTGATTACTGTTAGTTGGACATTCACAAATGATTTCACTACAACATACAATTACATCCATCGTCAGTGTGTTCTATCATGTTTTCAGGTTTTCAATTAATTCAGTAAACAATTGATCGTCTGACTGATTATTCTTCAGCTACATTAAGTTTTTGAGAATTTAATTTAATAGATTTGTCGAAGAAATGTCGGGGAACTGATTTGCAGGTTGCTCTCATTAGAAATTTTGAAGCACTGATGTTTGCGCTGCTCTCAGTAGAAATGTTGAAGCACTGATGTGTACGTTGCTCTGAGTAGAAATATTGAAGCACTGATGTTTACGTTGCTCTCAGTAGAAATGTTGAATCACTGATGTGTACGTTGCTTTGAGTAGAAATATTGAAACACTGATGTTTGCGCTGCTCTCAGTAGAAATGTTGAAGCACTGATGTGTACGTTGCTCTGAGTAGAAATATTGAAGCACTGATGTTTACGCTACTCTCAGTAGAAATATTGAAGCACGGATGTGTACGTTGCTCTGAGTAGAAATATTGAAGCACTGATGTTTACGTTGCTCTGAGTAGAAATGTTGAAGCACTAATGTGTACGTTGCTCTGAGTAGAAATATTGAAGCACTGATGTTTACGTTGCTCTGAGTAGAAATATTGAAGCACTAATGTGTACGTTGCTCTGAGTAGAAATATTGAAGCACTGATGTGTACGTTGCTCTGAGTAGAAATATTGAAGCACTAATGTGTACGTTGCTCTGAGTAGAAATATTGAAGCACTGATGTTTACGTTGCTCTGAGTAGAAATGTTGAAGCACTGATGTTTACGTTACTCTCGCTAGAAATTTTGAAACACTGATGTGCATGTTGCTCTCAGTAAAGTCGAATAGATTTAATACAGTGACAGAGTAAATGATTGGTTTATCACATATATAGAGGGATATAACTGCCTGGTAGAGAAATCGATATACTTTATACGCGGAGAAAGATATTGATAGACGTAACAGTGATAGATAAATTGATATAAGTAACACTTTGATAGAGAAATGTATAGATGCAACACTGATAGAGAAATTGATGAACACTATTTGCACATATATACAGACTGAATACGATTTGCAAATGTAAAATGAATACTGCAGTAAATAACACTATACAAATAATAGAGCAAATGTTTTTGTTTTGGTGCCGATGTTAGTCGCCAGATGAAAATCTATGTACTGCGGACACGTCCATGATGCATTGATCGAACACACTCTTTGATGGAACACACTGGAAAAGATACCGATTGATTGTATGTGTCCATTCAAACACAGGGAGAAAATATGATGTACAGGAAATTGATTGATTGCTAATTGAATAATTCATGTTCTTAATTGAATGATTCATTTTCGTCATTGAATGATTCATGTTCTTAATTGACTAATTCATGTTCGTCATTGAATGATTCATGTTCTTAATTGACTGATTCAAGTTCTTCATTGAATTATTCAAGATATTCATTGAATGATTGAAGTTTTTCATTGAATGATTCATGTTCGTCATTGTATGTATTGACTAAGACAGAAGTCACTAAATTACTATATGCGAAACAGGATAATACAGTTCTACTAATCACCGTAAAAACACACGCCTATTGTGTGTTTACTCGTGTAAGTTTTCTTCTTGATAAAGGTCTTACAGGTCGAAACGTTGATTTTTGTGTTATCATGTGTGCTTCCAATGATTTGCACAATTGTATTATCCTGTTGTCAACTGTATTTGTCCACTGTGACCATCGGGTTCTGAACCTTTTTTTCATCTGTGAACATGGTTCCGTTATACAACACACTTTACAGTAGAGTTGGGCTCGTTTATGTCTGTATGTGATCTTACACATGTACACATGTGTCATAATTATTTCGTATATATGTATATGTCTGTCTGTACAGTTCGCATCATTGACATGCGAAGCATTTATTTAATTAGGTTTATTCTCGGTTTTTTGTACTCGTTTACCACTGAACTCGTTTGATTTTTGTCTAGCAATAGTGCGTAAAATTCAAACAAGCACCCCTATAGCATATAACTACATATGATTGTGCCCTTTTTAGAATACGATAAGATGTGATTGTTTTGTGTATTTATTTCTAGTTTGTTGTTTCGTGATACATATCCCTATTGTACAATAACGTGGAACGGTGCTTGTTCTTTTGTTTGTTGTTACATATCATTGATTGTATTTTGGCTATTTATTAGTTATGTTAGTTATCAGTGTTATTAATAATTTATCACATTGTCGGATATCATCGGACTATTTGGTTATTATTTATATTTGTTCGCTCAATAACAATGCAAAATTTGTACAGCCCGACTGGAGTTTGATAAGGAATACAAAAGAAATAGATAACATATAATTATGTAATGAAATCTGAGAGTTATCGGAATAAGAAAGCAATAATAATGCAATGAAGATACATTGAAGATACGAAGATACATGTCAGGTAAATGTTGAAGAGAAAATAGAAGGGAACGTGGAAGAGAAAATGCAAGAGAATGTGAAATAGAAAATACAAGAAAATGTTGGAATTAAAAATATAATAATAACAATAGTATTATTATTATTACCATCAAACCTGAATGTTGGAACGGTCAATATAATCACACATTACAGGTCGACCAGACTATAAAGAGGGTAACAGGTGTGACGTAAACACATATATCAGAACAAAGTATCAGAGGTTCTAAAACGAGAATAAATGGGAACCGAACACAATATTACTGGGCAGAGCAATATGAGATACACACGTTGAGATACGTATGTTATCTTGTTCATATTTCGCCTATTGTTATTGAGTTCTACTGCTTTTGTTACGTTTCTTTGGATGTGGTCTTTAGTTTTCAATATTTTCTTCCCGCCCATGGTGTGCGTCGTAAAACTTCTCAATGCATGAAACAGTTACATTCATCATATGAGTGGCTTAATAATTATCAGGAGTTGAGCATCGCGTGCAAATTTAAGTTACTGCTTTGTCAGTAATGCATATTCTGAGACTGGGTATTAGATCAAATTAAATGTTCTAGGACGTGACATATCAGGAAATAAACGTGACACTTCTCCGAGGACGGATCGAGTCACGTTTATTCTCCTGTGGGTTCTCCCCTATTGGTGAAGACGATTTTGGTTAATCCTATGACGGCTACATATTTGAGTGTGATCCCTATAGAGGGATCGGTGGGACTGGTCAGTGGAAGCTTCTAGACGTTAATGCTGTTGGGACCTTCATAATGATGTTGGATGAAATTGGTCATCAGACGAATCCTGACATACTTGTAATTCTGACAACTCTCCTGAGATGAATGGTAAATTTGGTAATTGTGTGGGTCATTATATGTTTTGGGATGTTTTTGGTTCAGATGTTTTGTTTTGGAGATAGAGAAACAGGAGGATTAGAAACACAAACAACAACAATAAGACAACAGCAGCAACATGTCTGATATGTTCATCTTTGGTGCCGTGTATTTTTATAGCTCTCTCTCTCTCCATCTCTCAAGTGGTATCTGTTCCTGCACTGAGTTCCTCATTAGTAGTCCTGCCAAACCATTTCAATCTTTCTATTCTACATAGGAAGATGCAAGTTGTGGATATAGTGGATATATAGAAGAATAGACAGAACTGCAAGAAAAGAGAACAAACTCTAACACTGTGTATAAGTACTGTTAAATAAAACAATGAAATAAATAAGTTATTTGAAGATATTAGCAGACATGGCAGTTTGTACAACATACATTTCTTGAAGGTAGATTCAAGGGGCAGCCAGAAACAGTTAGACATAGAAGGAGGAAATAGTGAGAGGGGAAACATTAGATGGACAGGGCACAATTTGTAAAAATGCATTATATAAGTAGTTAGTTTACGGGCTGCATATTTACGAAGATATCAACAGCACACAATGGTATTCATCGGCTTGTAATTCCTTGTACATATAGTGGAAGATTATGTGACTCCGACTGCTCTCGTGAGTCACACCCATCATTGCCGTGTATCGTAGGTTACATTTCTTAGCGCTCAATAATAATACTATCATCTGGATAGACTGAAATGTGCCTATCTATGTGACATGTTCTTTACAGAACGCTTTCCTCACTGCTACTCTATAAGCCTCTACAAGCTGCTCATATTCCTCTAGTATCATGTTCAGAATGTGTCCATCGTAGTCTTGGTCTGCCACTGGTTCTCTTACCTGCAACTCTCTCTCCTCCCTCCCTTCATCACTATTTAAACTTTTAGGAAATGTTCCCGATACTATTAATTCCATTGTGAAGACTAATAGAAATTACAAAAGGAAAATGATTAATTTGATTGAACATTAGTACACCATATATACTACGTCTATCTCAACAGAGTAGCACGCCGTCTTTAGAGAGATGTCCTTCGAGGACGCAACACGACAATCCATAATATTCATTAGAATAGTTTGCCAAGATTTTTTTAACCGTGGCCCGCTTTTGAGATATGTTTTCTACAGACACATACGTCGTGTTGTAATATGATAATTTGTTTTTAAAGTATGGCATATCTGCGCGAGTTAAAGTCTTCCTGGTATACAGGACAGTCCTGAAGAAACACCTACATATCATTTTATCAGCAATGACCATCCACAAACAACTGTAGAGAAATTATTAGGACTTCATTCGTAATATTTTTTATTACACTTTTCATTGGTCACTATTTATGTACTTGGATTCGCATGCCAAAAATAACCAATGCCGACCAACGAAAATCACGTAAATAATCACAATGGGTTTTAGGTCATGTTTACATTTTCTGTATAAAGGTCTTGTAAGTACCTAAACAGTCACGCTTCGTGGATCTTAATTCACAGGATCCAAATATGATCATATGGTACAGTTTCACGTCTGTCTCCCTTATATTTCAAATGGTGCCATCACGCTCTAGAGTAAAACAGGAACATCATTGTGAAAGAAAGGAGAAATGCAGTATCTCAACAGCGGAGAGTAGCTAGAAAGTCATTGGTAGATGAAACGGTTACAGTGGTCATCTCGTGTCCGAACCATGACCATCTCCAAGAAAACCATTCCAACTAATTAGGACCATATTCGTTGTTTAAAAAAATTATTGTTGGACTTTCAGTTGGTCACTATACATGCTTGGAATCGCGTCCCAAAAATAGCCATGACGACTCCAGGCATATAAATAGTGATCAACCGAAACCCAACAAGGGCCCCCATTCCGGTGACGTGACAATTCTAGATAACAGGTCTTATTGAAGACGATCGTGCCCGAACTATCTAAGGCCTGAGTGTTTGCAGCTAGAATATAGCTTATTAGCCATCTACGAACTCATAGTTAAGGACATAACTCTAACTGAAATTCAAACATTGACGTAAGAGATGGTCACCATCATCATCATCATCATGTGATGCACGACCAACAATTTATAATGTAACCCACAATTTTATAGTTGCTTCTAGTTAAGACGGATTGAAAAGCTCAGACGCCAAGAACACAATTTAATATTTCAGGCGCCATAATATCTCGGCGCCGTGAATGTGATCTCGTTCTAAGTATAGAATTGCTGAGTGGTTTGCCAATCAATCAATATATGTTTGCATTTACAATTACAGCCTCGTCAGTTTCATATCAATTATTATAATTCACTTACAAGAGGCGTTTCACAATGTCGACTATGCATAGCCATGCAATGCTGGAGTTTTACTTTTTTTTCATTTGTGTATTCTATGAATTTGTTCACATTTCCGATCTCTTTAAAGCACATGCCATTATTAATCATCTTCATTCTGTCTTTCGTTAACTGTTTCTTCTAATGCTTTTCGTATATTACTTATCACAGCTGTGTCAGTTTCTCTAAGTATTTTCTCTCGGTATTCTAGAGATCTTCCTGTGGGTTTCTTGAGCTGAATTACTGTTTTTCGCGAACGTAAACATGAACTAATCTCCGATTTGCGTGTTATCTATTGGTTAGCCTTGGCTATTTTTTGCGACTCCTAGTATTTAAATAGCGACTAATTAAATGTTCAACAATAATGAGAAACGTAAGAACGGGATCCAAATTAATTTATCTAGGTAGCCTGTATTGTCAAGAGGCACGGTTTTCTCACATACAATATCGAAGTAGTTTAGTACATTTTATTGCTGTGTTCCACAACTTGTTTTGCACGTATCTCCTTGTGTGACATATTTCCTTCCTGTATTATACCCTGGTGCCTAAAATAAGTTATTGACTTTCTTTGCAAATTACCAAAGCTTTTAGCTTTTAATGGTGGTGGGGGGAGAGAAACACTCGTTTGATAACATCAAGGAATGGTCAAATTTTGTACAGTTTTTCTACAATCCTCCGAATGGCTTAGGATCGAACTGTTTGTAGAGCTTTTTGTGCTGATGTATCCAGTGTGACACCCCTACGACCTATAATATTAAACGATCCAAAACCCTTCAAGCTATTAAATGTTCTCTAGTTATAAATAATGTGTGTTTATTACTGTTAGTCTCTGCTGCTCCCAGTGGGGCATATGGCCAAATATTGAGAACCACTGTATTATATGACTCCCGCATTGGTGTTTCAATCGTACCACGTTCAACTCAGTTTTTTAAAAGGATAAATTTTCACTTAGGGAACAACCTAAACGTACTAAAGATGTGAGGGCTGGCGCAACACAGAGTAATGAGGTTGGAAAACAATAATTGTTTTCCCTCTGTTTTATAAAAGTATACATTTAGTACAGTCTGATTTTCTGTCTATATAAGACACTTTAGTTATGTCTTTCTTTTGTTTTCATTTCTTTTGATGTTACATTACAGATTAACGTTTGACTTGAATACTTTTAATTTTATAGTTGATTTTCTTTGATGTCCCAATAAACTTCACTGAAATAAAGTGTGCTATTATTATTGCCATGGCGCTCCTGTTTCTTCCTCTCCTTATGGTGCTGCCAAGATATTTTACCTCTAATATTTACTCTGCATGCGCAAAGTAGACGGTGGCTAAAACAGGGGCATAATTTTATGTTAAAATCTCTCTGTAAGTGGTATTTGGGGCTCTTGTCCGCCGTCATAGAGTTCATGGGCGCCAAATATTTTCCCAGTGCAACGTAGAGCAAATGTTTGAGTGTCAACTTTTATCTTTATCTTTACTTATTCTTTCAATGTTAGGCATATCAGGTGAAGAGGATGACCTGTTTTCGGGTTATGTCATGCGTTGATGCTTGTTATGCGGGAGTGTTTAAATCTCGTAATACGTCTGTGACTCTTTCAATCCACATTTTCCTAGTCTTCCCTGCCTCTTTTTGTTTAAACTGCCATGTCGTTTTTCTTGCTGCTGACAGTTGAGGTTCAATCTTGTTCATGTCAGTCTCTTGTATTAGGTTTTTATTTGACAACAGTTGGTGTTGTAACAACTCTTGTATGGTGTTTTTATTTGATAACACCAGATGTTGCAACGATTCTAGTATTGGGTTTCTATACAACAATATGTGTTGTTACAACAGTTCGTGTATTGGGTTTTTATTATATAGCCTCAAGAACATCTGAAAAATCTTCATAAATCATGATTTTTATTGAACCCAGAGAACATCTGGGTTTCTTCATAAATATAATAGTTTTTTTTAGCTTCACTAACATCTGGAGTTCTTTCCAACGAAACATAAACATCATTTTGTAGCTTCAATAATATCTGGACATCTTTCCAACGAAGCACAAACATCATTTTGTAGCTTCGATAACATCTGGAAAATGGACAGTGCTGAACGTCTGTGTGTTGATGAGGCCCAAAATGGGAACAAAGAAATGTGTACGTAGTTAGAGGCGACTAAGTAGGCAGTGCGGGTGATTTTGAATATCCCATCCTATAGAGGATCAAAGTGACCAAAAAGTCATGCTGAAGCAGGGTTTATCAGGTCGAAAGGTGCAGATATCCCAGCGAAGCTGTAAACCATTATACAACGCGTTCTGTTCACCGAGGTACATCGTACAAATATACAAGAGTTTGAGAACGAACACAAAAGAATTTCAGTAAAGGAGAAACATAAAGTTTTAGCCTCAGCGATATATGTATATCTTTCTAGTACAGAGCAGACATCATTTTGTAGACTTACCATCTGGATATCTTTCCAATACCACACAAACATCACTTAGTGGCCTTACCATCTGGATATCTTTCCAATACCACACAAACATCATTTAGTAGCCTTACCATCTGGATATCTTTCCAATACCACACAAACATCATTTAGTAGCCTTTCCATCTGGATATCTTTCCAATACCACACAAACATCATTTAGTAGCCTTACCATCTGGATATCTTTCCAATACCACACAAACATCACTTAGTAGCCTTACCATCTGGATATCTTTCCAATACCACACAAACATCACTTAGTGGCCTTACCATCTGGATATCTTTCCAATACCACACAAACATCATTTAGTAGCCTTACCATCTGGATATCTTTCCAATACCACACAAACATCACTTAGTAGCCTTACCATCTGGATATCTTTCCAATACCACACAAACATCATTTAGTAGCCTTACCATCTGAATATCTTTCCAATACCACACAAACATCATTTAGTAGCCTTACCATCTGAATATCTTTCGAATTCCACACAAACATCATTTAGTAGCTTTACGATCTAGAAATTTGTGTCATCAAGCAAGCCGTGTGGCCATATTTCATTACAAACTAAGATATACTTATTGGAAATACTGAAATGTATATTATCATATTTGAGAGACGGTGGGATGTCCAAAAGGAATCTTGATGAAATTACAATATTCATGTTATGGAACCTCGAGGGAAAGTGAAGGAAAGGTCGTGCAACAAATCAGCGTGGCGGAAAACTGTGGAGCCTGGGATATAAAATGTTAGAATTGGTTGGGAACACTGCGATAGATGACCGCCGACCAAGCAAAGTAGAATCAATTTTCTGCTGCCCGACCATGCAACACTAGACGTAATGGCTATTCATTGCTTTGACGGTGGTCGTTGTCCAAAGATCAAATAATGATGCTTCCAGCTATCACTAGTTAATTTGATGCACAGAAATGGAAAAACCATTTTCCCATTCTTATTCATTGTTGATAGTTCTTGCCTTCCCATGAGATCTTCAAAGCCGTCTTTATCTTCTCGATCTGTGTATCGAGTTTTCACATTAAAATAGTAATTTAAATTTTTAAATTTTTTGTGTATGTTTTGGTGCTTTGAGCACAGTTGGTCTTTGTACGCGGTATGATGCATATGTTCATGTTTTCTGATTCCTCCTTATCATTTATTGGTACATAATCTGGATTATGATTAACGTTTTTGTTTTTGTTAATGTTAGTTCTAAATCTTGACTTTGATTTGCGTACAATTACATTACTATGATTTCATTGGATGGTCCAAGAGCAAATGTTTTGTTTTCAAAATTTCCCCTGATAGCATCTCCGTTTCCTGATTTTAGCGCAGAAGTAAGCAACTTGTGTCAACGGACCGACCAGATTAGGTAACATTCCTATAGGACAATTCAAACAATGTTTTTGTTATCCAATTCGTTGAAGTTCTAAAGGGCGTCGACGTAGTTGTCTCACTGCCGATAATTGTCTCTACATTATAACGTTTTGCGCGCTTGAAGTCTCCAAATGCCAACATAAAAAATTGGTGGTGGATAATATTGTTTTCAGCTAGTAATATCAACGATTTGCAGTAGTAATTTTCTCTGTCTCACTGCTTAGCATTGTACTTTACAGTTTGGATCAGATAACTTGCAATACGAATCTGAGCTCAGGGGTCAGTGCATAGTCATTTTAAATCAGCCTGTCGGTCCAGTACACATGGCTTATCGGGTTGAGCATGACTTCTCGGGCGGTCCAGTAAACATGGCTTGTCGACCGTAATTTGTCCAATCTTCGTTTACTTTATTGTATGTACATTTGTATTGTAAGGAAAATTCGCTACATTCGGCAGTATAGACGTGTTCGCTAAAACATAAATATGAACTAGTTCCGATTTGTGTGATATCTATTGGATGGCGTTGGCTATTTTTTGCATGCTGCTCCAAGTATGTAAATAGCGATCAATGAAAAATCCAACAATAATCAAAAATGTAACAAACGGGGTCCAAATTAATTCAACTAGGAGGCCTGTATTGTCGAGAGCCACCGCGAAAATCCTCACGGATCTCCCACATAATAAATGTGTATGTGAGGCAGATATGACGACCCTTTCTCTGGAAGCATCCATAACTTCGTAAATATAAACCAAATGGTTTAGCCACCTGAGCACATAGATCCACGAATATGTTATCTGTGTTCATGAGTTTAAAAAGGAATCAGAAGTCGTAGAGGATTGATTTCATTGTACTCGGGCTACCCCATATATACCATGTCCCTCTCAGCGAGGAGGCACGCCACGTGCAGAGTAACTCATAACAGGTAACGCAATAGCTTCAAGCGATAATCCTCGGAGATGTCCAAAACATAATCCACTGTATAAACAAAACGTCGCGAGCGAGATTCGAACATGTGGCCTCTTGAGGAATGAAAGGAATGGATTAACCACTATGCTAGAAAGCCACATACGTTATCCACGTTGTCTGTGCCCACAAGTTGCTTATAGTGATCACCAAAAAGCAACAATTTGATTTGTGTCTGTGCTTTTAGCCAACTCGCCTAATTTCATTTGTCGCAAATGGCTGTGAATATGGCTTGTGTTTTTTTTTTTTTTTACAAAAACATTGTTGTGTGTGTTGCTCGTCAAGACATTAGCGGACACAATTAGGAAACTGCTTTAGTTTCAGGAGAAAATGACAAGGGCATAACATTGGATTAGCGTGATGAAACATCTCACCTGTTTCTTGACGAGTTCTAGCATGGGAATAGTGATTTCTGCACATCTGTTTGAATTCTTTGCTACATAGGTACCCGCCAACCTAGCTACATACCTACCTGCCTCTGCTAAACTCCTTACTATTCCAGACATCTTTCTATTCATAATGTCTGTTCCTATCCATAGAAAATCACCACGCAGGAGCAATATGTCTGTCAAAAAATTTCTTTGCTGCATGATTCCTATTTAGAGAGTTGTAAATGGGATGTAGCCGTGTGGTATAGGCTGCATACCCGTACGCCATGTACAGGGTGATTTTTGAAATGTATACGCCAGCAGATAAAAATTCCATGTCGTGCCGGCAGGCAACCCAGGAACTCTCGGATACGAGACCAACGTTCACAAGTCTGTGTCATCACCATAGTTTTGTCTGACATGTAACAATAGGAAAATTAGCGAATAGAAGCAATATGTCTGACATGTAACAATAGGAAAATTAGCGAATAGAAGCAATATGTCTGACATGTAACAATAGGAAAATTAGCGAATAGAAGCAATATGTCTGACATGTAACAATAGGAAAATTAGCGAATAGAAGCAATATGTCTGACATGTAACAATAGGAAAATTAGCGAATAGAAGCAATATGTCTGACATGTAACAATAGGAAAATTAGCGAATAGAAGCAATATGTCTGACATGTTAAAATATAAAAATTACCAGAGTGGGACAATGTTTTCTACATGTTAAAATATAATGACAATTATTCGAGTGGGAAATATGGCCTGTATGTTATAATATGAAAATTACCCGAGGGGCAATGAGTCCTACATGTATTATAGAAGGATAATGACCTGAGGGGACAATGTGTCCTACATGTTATAATAGAAGGATAATTACCTGAGGGGCAGCATGTCCTACATGTTATGATAGATGGAAATTACCTGAGGAAGGGGGCAGTATGTCCTACATGTTAAAATAGAAGAAAAATTACACGGGCAGAAGCAATGTTTAACAGTGAGGAAGCTTTACTGGCAAAGAAAAACATGAATTAAATATTGCACCTGCCTGAAACAAACGTTCCACACATATCAGTCAATTCAAAAGGGATACACGAGGAACAATTTTGAGGATCATTGAATTATGCTATCCATCTTGCATATTTATATAATTGACATCATGTGTGATTTAATCCAACAGTACTGTGTCAACTTTCATGACTTGAATATTTCAATCCAGTGTAACATGGGACATGTTTGTTGTTGATATTCTAATTCTTCAGTAAATGCCTTCAATAATATACACAATCACATATCTCCAACATCCTGACATTGTTAGCGGGTTGGCAACCTCTCAACCAGTTTAAGATTGGTTAGGGCATATTAGTTCAGGCGAACCATTTAATCACAGCCATCGCCAACAAGACGCATGGTGAATGTTTCTGTCAAAAACACATTTGGTGTTCTGGTATATCAAAGGTTACTGTAAATTCATGTTTCATATGTTACTAGAACAAATGTGATTGTTACGTGCTTGTATATGATTTATTTGTTATCATTGACAAACCAATTGAAAATACATGATTGTGTATGATATACGGTGTTATTTTCAAGGGCAAAGGTAATTGGACTGGCTGGGTTTCTATAACAAACTTATTATTGTCATGGTAATTGTGTGAAACCAATGCATCTAAATGAAAATGTGTTTTAGTCTCAGATCGTCACATTTAGTTTTCGCATATGTGTGTTCCAAGTGGCGACCTACAGCTACGAAACATGGACAATAAATAAAACTATAGACAAGAGAATAAAGACTTTCGAAATGAAGTGCTATAGAAGAGTCTTGAGAATACAATGGACAACAAAGAACATCAACTAATATGTGCTAAGAAAAATTAACGTCCATGAAATCTGGCTTTTAAACATCATATTAAGAGGAAAGTTGGGTTTTTTTTCGGCCATGCGAAGAGACACAATGGCATGGAAGGAGTGTTGCAAGTGTGATAAAAGGCAGAATATGCACCGGTCGATAAAGATGTCGCTGGACATGAGATATTCAATAATGCGTGCACATGTCGCTAGAGAAAGCGTGACAACTTGCCAGATACCGCGCGGATTTCAGGAGATTCATAAGAAGACTACATTCTGGAAAGAAAACGTCATATAACTACTACTACTTATTGCTGTCTGCAGTAGCTACTTAGTGCTGTCTGCAGTAGCCACTTACTTATGTCTGCAGTAGCTACGCAGTGATGTCTGCAGTAGCTACTTAGTGCTGTCTGCAGTAGCTACTTAGTGCTGTCTGTCTGCAGTAGCTACTTAGTGCTGTCTGCAGTAGCCAATTAGTGCTGTCTGCAGTAGCCACTTATTGCTGTATACAGTAACCAATTATTGCTGTCTCCAGTAGCCACCTAGTGTCACATAGCCACGGTCAATATTTATTTGACCTGGCAATGCACTCTGACAAACTGAAATATCACTCTCTCGATGCTGCTTTTCAATTTTATTTCTTTTAAATTCTTAGTTAACCCCAAATTAAATTTCCGTTTTAGTGTACACATTATTTTGTGGGATGTTAATTTTCCCTTCACGGGGGGGGGGGGGCGCCCAAATTCGCTGTGCATTCCATTTCTTTAGAGATCCATAGGGAAGCTGCGGAGTTACGTGTAATGCGATGTACTCTTAGCATTCCATGTATTCTTTACCAGCGGTGGAGTACACACGAAGAAATCTGAGTAAAATGATGTCAATAATCAACACTTTGTATTATCCATTATGACATAAATAAGACCAGTCTACAGACCATAAAGGAATTGGTTAAATCTTGAATGAAAACATTGTATAACAAATAATATCAATGATGATGATAGTGAATACATATGATGGTGGTGGAATGGAGATGAAGGAATGAAAATGATCAATGTTATCTAACAATAAACATAGGGAGAAAATCAAATGAAACAAAAGATCAATAATTGGTTCTTACGGCTGGTATACACGACCGCAGCTGGTACACAAGACTGCGACTAGTGCTATTTTCGTGAATGATAAACAGAAACCCGAACAAGTGTACATGATTCAGTTAAAAGAACTTGCCAAGAAGAAATGTCTGTGCAGTAACCGTGTACAGTAGAAAGGGGTCGGTTTGGGGAGGGGGGTGGGAGAGAGGTAAGAGTAGATTATTTACAAAGTCTTGGTTGATGAACTTGAATATGGATGTTTGATTCTATTGAAACCGGTCAAATAATCAACAGGTAAATCCAGGAATAGGGTAATGAATTTTTGCCAACCACTAAAGACACACATAATAACACACACAAATCGACGTTTCGGCCAAAACTCCTTTATGAAGACAAAAATTAAAATACACAGCAGAAAACGGACAGTAATGATTTGGACGTCCACACTGGCATGTGTAATGTAGATTGTGTAGTAAGTACATATTACCAAATAATGCACTAGGCGTGGTTATTTTGTTGGCAGCGAAATCAAGGATTTACTTCAGTATAACAGAATTGTAACAGCATAACAGGGACAACTTGCTAAAGATCGCGGGGATTTCAGGAGATTCATAAGGAAGACTACTTTCTGGAAAGAATGCGTCACGTGACACATAACAGAATTACACAGCGCGTCTCTTTTGAAATTTTCAATTCAAATAACGGTTCCTGCTTGGGCAATTCAAACATGACATCAAAATAGATACACGGGGGCACACTCAAATATGTGATCCGTGACCCTTTCGACAAGCCCTGAGAGCATCCAAATACTGCCAGCGGCAGACGTTTCATTGCATTGACCTTCAAATAGAAATTAACAGCAAAAACAAATACGTATGAAGAATTTCTTAAAATAAAAAGAAACAAAAATAGTTCGTGCAAATAATCATGCAGAGATATTAAAGAGATAATATTTGGAAATAAGAAATCGATCTCAGTGCGGTGTTTCAGCACGTCCGTCCATCACAACATTATATGTTAGGGTGGGGGAAAGATGATAGGTCATGACGGATTCTGGTTCTCTAGACCTGACATCTGTGTATCCTGTATCCTGCAAGGTAAAGTTCAATTCTAAACATTTCTCTGACCAACGTGTTGAGATTCTTCTTGATTAGAAAGCTGGCCTCACAGCACGTGGGGCATTCCCATAAGTGCTCCGCCCTCTGTTCCAGCAGCCATTCGACTCGATGGTGTTTCGAGTCGATGGTGATGCCGCCGAAACAGACGTCGAAAACGTATTCAGAATCGAGAAGAAGATGTTGATTTTATATTTATAAATATATAATGAAATGTGTCCGAGAGAGACTATCCGACAAAATATAGAATGCCACATTTACACAAATAGGATGTGATAACAATAATAAGAGAAATGTTACTAATGTTCTGTTGCTAGCAAACTAATACATAAGTAATAATCGATGTAAAATAATTATAAATGAATAAATAAATGTTCTGATTTGTTTATTTTTTAATTCATTATTTTGGTGCTGTTATGTTCGTGTCTTGATAAAGGCACCATTCGGCAGCAACGTAGATCACCCCCTTGTTCTTGTGTTTTTTAACAGTAACATTTCGTTATCTTTATCGTTAGTATTATCACATGACTATTTAGTTGGATAGTAGTAGTAGTTAATGAGTTTGCCTCTCTTTTGGAAAGGCGTGCCTCTTTCAACCAGCGGACAACAAAGTCCAGCCAGGTTATATCAGGACACACTATCATAAAATATTAGAGGTAATAAAGACCTCCTTATTTTTAATATTTATTTGGATTCAATAGAAAACACCTTTTATAGTGAGGTGCTAATTTTTCAACCGCGGACGTTAATCCAATTCAGTTTAATCCGATTTTAACTGTAAAATATAGTAGAAGTAGCAGTTATGGTAGTGCAGTTAATGTTGATGGGTAGGATGATTTAGACATGTGTTAGACCAAGATATTCATGTGTCTTCATACTGCAGACTGTTTGAGTATACGACACAGAGTGCAATATGAAGATGCCTGTACATAATTAATTAATCTTTCATTCGTTACGTTTTTAATTATTGTCGTGATTTTCATTGGTGGCAATTCATATACTTGGAGTGGCATGCCAAAAATAGCCACGGCCGATCAACGAAATGCACAGAAAAAAAATCAATATCGGTCTTTCATGTCATGTTTACATATTGTGTACACAGGTCTTTATATCGGAGGCGGTCATGAATGCTGGAACTTAGAGTCTGCACTGCTATCGTAAAATCACTTGTACAGACGGCTGTAGGAATGTCCCGTGACATTTGACAGTGCGATGAGACTTCTGTACAGATATAATCATGAATTAATTCGTTGTTTTAATTATCGTTGAGTTTTTTGTTGGTCACTATGTATATTTCGCTATTTTTGGAATGGACACCAAGTATATAAATATTGACCAAAGAAAATCACTACAATTAAAAAAAAATGTAACGAGTGAAGTCTTGTTTACTTTCTGTACATATGTCTTCTATTACCGAGAGTCTTGGATATACTCTGCCTGGAACATTTTCAGTAACAAGGCCATGTGTAATATACCTTGACATTCTCGTGAGTACATCCAATCAAAGTTATACACTTGTCAAGAGTTGTAGCCATCGAGATACAAAGGAAAACCGAAGAAAAAAAACTGTACTACTGGAGAAAACATGTCATCTGTAGAATAGTCACACAGTCTTAACAATTAAAAGTTGGATTACGAGAAACGATGAGAGCAACATAAACTTCTTCGATCAGATACAAACGATTAATGTCCAAATGTAGGGAATAGCTCGTCTTTATCTAGATCTAATCACCCACCGATAGAAAGATTAGTATCTGACAAAAATGATGTCGTCGTGGGACATTTTCGTCCATAATCATTACAGAGGTTGTTTCTAGCAGAAATGCAGAAGACTTCACAGGCAAGACTAGCAAATCTAATTGTAATGCGATTTATAGACATTCCTGTCCTTGATGCATGATATTCGTTAACTGAAGGAACATAAATACACTTCTATCAGATGTGACACAAGAGTACAGCCTTGGTGATCTATCATATATATGTATATGTTGTAACTATACCTCAGAATTTGTGATTGTCCGTGCCAAGATTTCTATTTTATTATGTTGGAAAAAATACTCTGATATAGTCAAATTGGTCTAACGTCCGCGGTTTCAATAAGCTTACCTCAATGTAAGAGATACTTATTTAGTTATATAATTTATGTGAAAATATTTATAATTAGGGAATATTAAGACCAGTGACATTTTCACAATTAATATGCCAACTAACATGCGGCAGCTGTGAACCAAACCTGGGTATTGACTAACATGAGATTAGAGGATCTGCGGTTTTCATTTCTTATAACCAGACGACTTCTAAACTATAAGAAAGAATGATTTCGATTATAAAAGTAAGAGATTTCACGTGAAGATATTGCATGAGCTCGGAGAATATAAATACACCAGTACAGATAAAAACTAAACAATTATGTTCCGAGTTATGGTAGATGAGTGGTATTGTAGTATATGCATGTCGTTCTACGTCATCGACTTGTGTTCCTAACAATGCAGTAGAAATGTCAGTCGATAACAGTGCTGCACTTGGCATTTACGGGGAGAGTTTCTCTTTGTGGTTATTGTTTATGTTGAATCTGTTCCAATGTTGTAGAATAAGTAGACATACAACTGACATTTTGAGCATGAGCAACCTTGTCAGAGTTTCAAGCATACCTTAATGGAAGATTGTAATGCTGGTAGATTGCATCCATGATGGGATAATCGTGGGAGTGAGACAAGGTATAATTGTACACGCTGGTTGGTCTATAACATGCGTGAGGTGTGACGCTGTTTCTGCTTGTTAAAAATATGTGTGGCGCATGCCTAAGTGCAAGAATGCGCGACACAAATAAATAAAAAAATTGTTCCTTATCTTGACAACAACATTAATGGATTGAACAGAAAGAAATAAATCACGATGTTTCCACTCAGAACTCAGATTAAAAGCACACTTATACCGATTCGATATCCGCCATTCCTAGGCCGGAATCTACGGAACAACAACACAGACACGAGAACATACACTACATGATTGTCCCAGATTCTCTGTTCACTGTTTAAGTCTGGCACCCCAGCGTCTCTGCAAAAAAACAAAAAAAACTGTGGGGAAACCACGACGACCTAAACCAGACTGCTCTATACATTACTATGTGAGTTATTTGGTCTATATACAACCAATATCGAACTGGGTTGAACTAATATTACTAATTGACCGCAAGAAGAAGAAGAAGCTATATGGACATAGGTAGATATAAATCCACATTATTTATTATCTGACACGTATGGATACACTGTTGTGCTATATGGTTGTGAGAGTTGAACACTCGCCGCGGACATGGAGGGCGATTATAGGTTTTCGAATACAAATGTTACAGACGAATTACGAATCTTCTACAGAGTGTGTAAGACAAATGCGTACGTAATAAATAAAATATAGATATATACAGAGATTCGTAAGGACCATTGCTTTTAATAGTAAGTAAAAAGCAAAGTAACCCATAGCATTTTTATTAATGCCGTAGGGATGTGAGATGTTAGCAATCTCACATTTCAGAGGCTCTGCAACTGAGGGCGGTAGCCATCTCCTCTCCCTCGCAGTCTTTTATTTCTCGTATTAATCCGGTACCCATTTAAGGCTGGGTCGACCTGGCAGCCGTTGTGATCTGAAAAACATTTCCGCCTCAACTGGGGAAAGAACCCAGCACCACTCATATGCGAAGCCAGTCCTCTAACCACTGCGCTACACGGCTTTCCGGCTTTCAATAGTGACAGGACGAAAACTAGCATGGTTTGCACATGTATGTCGACATGATTTCTTTTCAAAAACAATACTGCAGGCAACGGTGGAAGAAGCAGAGGAGGACAATTAAAAGCATGGCATACAACATCAAGAGCTAGACAGAAAAAGTCTTTTCCTCACTTGTTGTACGAACTTCCACATTAAAACTTCTGTAGATAATTAATTAGGACTTCATTCGTTAAGTTTTTGATTGTTGTCGTGATTTTCGTTGATCACTATTTGTATGCTTGGAGTTGCATGCCAAAAAATAGCTACGGCCGATCAACGAAATTCATGGAAATAATCAAAATGGGCCATTCTGTCATGTTTACGCTTTCTGTACACGTCTTCTATACGTAAGACGATCATGGTTGATGCATTCAGTGTGATACCTCTCAGACCCTCATAGGTTGCGGGATTATAGAGAAAATAGGCCGTTACACGCACACTCCTAAAAATAATTTCAGTAACTGACTTTTATACATACGCTAATATTAGTGATTAAACTCACATATTCTTCTGAGTTCGTTCTCAAACTCCTGCAGATTAACAGGATTTAATCCGATACCGGAATGCGCTGTATCATGTTCACAGTTTAGCTGTGATATCCGCGCCTGTTAGCCTGGCAGATACGATTTCAGCATTGCTTCTGTATCACTGGACCCTATGTGGGATGTGACAGCCAACTCCACCTCGAAACCTCCTTCGTCGCCTCTTATGAGATCCGTGGAAGGTAAATAGTGTTGCTATTCTTTGCTCCCTTTTCAGGCCCCTGTAACACACTGGCTTAAACCTACATATTCCCGTACGTTTATTCAGATATGTACTTCCGTCGTAGTCGACGAAGACGTACCGTTCAACTATGATCACGATGATGATGACGTCTGCGGTGCATCGGACTGTGGATTCAGTGAGTCCAATGAGCGCGTACAATTTCCTTCCACTGTGAGTGTGTGTGAGAAAATTCCCAGTGTCATTGAGCATACAGCGCTTGCCTTCCATGTAGCACGTTTTTGTTGAGCAGTAACGTTGCTGATATTCTTTTCAGCATCTGCACCAATCCTTTAATCTGCGACGCCAGTCAAATCAGCCTTATACTATCCCAACAATGTATGTCTACTTTGGAAGTAAATTAATCATGATGTAAGCTTGTCTATAAAACGTGTTTGTTGTCCTCCGGCTTTGCGGAATCTAGAATGGAGTTCTTACTCTCTCTCTATATATATATTTTTTGTGCGCAGAAGAATATCGTTCATGTATATACTATATGTCTAGCGTGTGTATGCCTTCATGGGTTCATACTTACAGATGTGCCTTTCATCATTGTTTGTTTGTTTGTTTGTTATCTTCACTATCCACAGAACATCACTATCTGGTATTGTGTCCCATTGAGTGTTTTACGGAGGCAACTGAGGTGGAAGTTGTAGCATGGATGGCGTATACCATACCATGTGCTTACATGCATTGTATATTGTTGTGTAAGAAAAACTCAAATATTTAGCGGAACCTCTCACGGGCTCACTATACTTTATTCATTCAAAGAATGAAGTAGGTCAATGCTTATGATTGGCTGTTAGACGCAGAACGTATAAAACGAATGTTAAGTTCGCAATAATATAGTTCATTAGAACATAATTATGTTGTTAATTGAAATCAATTGTTGCTAAATGAAACATGTCTATAAAAATAGTAATGTATGTTTTAAAATAACTTTTCATGCAATATATTTTTATCATTCCATGATAAATTACTATTCCCGCTGTTATATCGTTGCACAGGCGCAAAGAGGTCAGGAGGCAACCATTATAGTTTCCTATTGTCTATCCCCAGGTGGAAGCTGGTTGATAGCATCCACACTTGCCGTTAAGCGTAGGGGTGGGAGCTGTAAGTTTCTGTTGAAGCCAGATGTGACGCCTGAGTCGTACAGTGTCTTCGTGTTTGTGGAGAGTTGTCGTGATGTTATCGATCCATCTCTTTCTCGGTCTTCCCTTGGCTCTGTATCCAGATGATCGTTTGTTATAAGCTCTCAGTGGTATTGGGAGGGACAGGGTTGCTATGTCGTAAGTTCTGAATAATGAATTATGTTATTGTTTTTAAATGTCATCAGCTGTATACACATCATCTGTTGTCGCGGAGTAATATATGAGTGTGTTTTGTTCCACTTCAATCTTAGAATGAACAGAGTATAGCACCAACATCCTCACTATTGCGACTTGACGTACGTTGTAAGTGTCTTTCACATGATCACACATACCATGCTCGCGCACATTTCCAGATTTGCGCACGCACGCACGAATATACATACACATACAAAAGTAGAAGCAGCGTTGTAGAAACTGAATAATGCGCTCAATAAAAAGTTTCCAATCGACTTTCTAGATTTCCTATACACGAGTACCGACTCTCATTCATGCTTGTTTATAGATTAATAGTTCTATGTTATTCTATAACCGTATTCATAGAAATCATGTCTAGGAAATGTAGATGGATTAGACAAACTCTACGAAATGTAGTAGAATATAGCATATAGCAAGACAGATATTCATATGTAGATGGATTAGACCAGTGTTTCCCAACCGTTTTTTTTTACGATGGCTCACCAAAGTCTTTTCTAAAATTAGATTCCTATGTAACATACACATATTTTTTTATATTCAAACTGAAAACTTACTTGAAACCCTAAATGACGCCTAATTACAACTTCTTCACGACACAAGACTTTGTTTTAGAAAGAAATCACTAGGGAATTATTAAGAGAAAATAGTAAGTACATTTTAAAATCATATACTGGACAACTAAAACTGAAGTATAAAATATTGGGGGGAGGGGAATTGTCTCCATGGGGGGGGGGCGTGAGCCCCACGTTAAAATTAGAATTAGACACTCTACAAAATGCAACTAACGCAACTCAGAGATCGATATGGGGATGGATTAAACACACTTTAAGAAATGCACTAGACTATAGCAAAACTGACACTAACACGTGCATAGATTAAACACACTCTAAGTAATTCATAAAACTATAACAAGACAGACATTGACATGGAATCGGCAGGGAAAGAGAAGATCTAGAAGTACGTAGTGACCGGACAACGAAAGTTCTCAATGAAATGGAATCACGTCCTAGGATGGGATAGACTGGAGAGAATATTTCCGCGACCCAATTTTCTCAGAAGGACCAGGAACGTGATCGATTGTTGTTGCAGTTTTTATGACCTAGTTTATTTGTTTAAAAAATAATATATTTAGTAGGCAGCTAGTCTGGTGCTGAGAAAAAGAATGATGGTAGCGCATATTGCAAGACAGATCTGGAACATGGACTGCGTACACACAGGAGGAAGAGATATTGCAAGACAGATCTGGAACATGGACTGCGTACACACAGGAGGAAGAGATATTGCAAGACAGATCTGGAACATAGACTGCGTACACACAGGAGGAAGAGATATTGCAAGACAGATCTGGAACATGGACTGCGTACACACAGGAGGAAGAGATATTGCAAGACAGATCTGGAACATGGACTGCGTACACACAGGAGGAAGAGATATTGCAAGACAGATCTGGAACATGGACTGCGTACACACAGGAGGAAGAGATATTGCAAGACAGATCTGGAACATGGACTGCGTACACACAGGAGGAAGAGATATTGCAAGACAGATCTGGAACATGGACTGCGTACACACAGGAGGAAGAGATATTGCAAGACGGATCTGGAACATGGACTGCGTACACACAGGAGGAAGAGATATTGCAAGACAGATCTGGAACATGGACTGCGTACACACAGGAGGAAGAGATATTGCAAGACAGATCTGGAACATGGACTGCGTACACACAGGAGGAAGAGATATTGCAAGACAGATCTGGAACATGGACTGCGTACACACAAGAGGAAGAGATATTGCAAGACAGATCTGGAACATGGACTGCGTACACACAGGAGGAAGAGATATTGCAAGACAGATCTGGAACATGGACTGCGTACACACAGGAGGAAGAGATATTGCAAGACAGATCTGGAACATGGACTGCGTACACACAGGAGGAAGAGATATTGCAAGACAGATCTGGAACATGGACTGCGTACACACAGGAGGAAGAGATATTGCAAGACAGATCTGGAACATGGATTGCGTACACACAGGAGGAAGAGATATTGCAAGACAGATCTGGAACATGGACTGCGTACACACAGGAGGAAGAGATATTGCAAGACAGATCTGGAACATGGACTGCGTACACACAGGAGGAAGAGATATTGCAAGACAGATCTGGAACATGGACTGCGTACACACAGGAGGAAGAGATATTGCAAGACAGATCTGGAACATGGACTGCGTACACACAGGAGGAAGAGATATTGCAAGACAGATCATATCGAACAGCATTACACTAGTGATAACACATGCGCTGATTTATTCAAGGTGTAATCTGAACAGCAAGAACAGATGAAGTCAGCAACAGCTCAAACACATGAATACAAACGGAAACATTATTGATTTTGTCACAATTATGTTATTGGGAGGGGGAAAATGCACAACTTGATCTAGCGTATAATAATAGTGGGTATTTAAAATTCTAGACAACGAAATAGATGATCTATAAAACAGAACTTGATTAAACACATCTATAAAAATTAACTTGATTAAACACATGATATATAAGAAATAACTAGATTAAACACATGATCTATAAGAAATAACTAGATTAAAGAGATAAAGTATAGCAAATTACTAAATTAAAGAGATAAACTATAAGAAATAACTATTAATCATATGGTCTATAAGAAATAGCTAGATTAAACAGATAATCTATCAGAAATAACTAGATTAAACACATAATCTATAAGAAATAACTAGATTAAACTGATGATCTATAAGAAATAACTAGATTAAACATATGATCTATAAGAAATAACTATATTAATCATATGGTCTATAAGAAATAGCTAGATTAAACAGATAATCTATCAGAAATGACTAGATTAAACACATAAATTATAAGAAATAACATGATAAATAGATGATTTAAAAAAATCAACTTGATTAAACAGACACGATGGAGCGTCCGAGTTTAGATTTGCATTGTGCTGATCAGAGGTTAAGAGCGAACAAAGTAGTGAATAATCACGCGACTCCAAAGCCCTTGAATTGACTGACCCAACGTTTAGGATGACCTAGACTGCAGTGTTAATTGTCAAACAAGTCGTATGCGCGTTTGCCGTGTATGATTGACTGTATGATACTATGATTGTATGATATATCTGGTTGTTGACTGTATGTTACTATGATTGTATGATGTGTCTGATTGTTGACGCGTTGAAAACTCATTGTCGAGCTTCGTACGCAGATATTGTTACAATATCAGTCCTTAATCGATCATTTCGCTGGTCGTTACATCCTCTGCTAGTTGACATGTAGATATTATAGAGCCAGTGAGTTTTGAGTTTATTGTTAGGAGTTGAGCCAAGCTGTAATGATTTCATTACAGAAATGAATTCCTGCTTACGTACATTCTCAAACGTTTTGCCTAATGCGTGTCTCCTTTTACTCTATTTACAACATTGCTGTGACAATTTCGTTTCAAATATGACACGTTTCATCTGACATCTTTTATTCGTGTTCCATATCTGACATGAGTAGCCCAATTTTGGTATAAAAATGATATTTATAATCCGTCTTATAGCTTCCTTGGAAATAACAGGTTGTTGAAGAATTGTTGAACGTTGAGAAATCGTGTTATTGGTTAGATTGTCACGTGTCAGCCAAGCTGGTCTTATTATTATAACGTCACAAAAAATGTACGCATTTGTGTGTTAGCTCATGGCCGTTTTAAATAAAGACCTTCCAACAGAATTAATTAGGACCTTTTTGATTATTGTTGGGCTTTCGGTTGTTGAATACTTAGATACTTGAAATCGCATGCCAAAAATAGCCAAATTGACTCCAAGTATATAAATAGTGACCAAACGACAGCGAAACAACAATCAAAAACGTAACGAATGGGGTCCTAATTAATTGTGGTGGAAGGTCTTCTCTACCACCGACAATTTCAGTTAACTAATGAAAAGAGTTGAAAGACTAGCTTTACTCAAAACAAACCAGGCTGAAAATACGTGTATGATGTAGTTATTTGAAAGAAGGGGGCAAGTATGGGAAAATGTTTGCAGCTAAGAGCCTTCTAGAAGATGAAAGTCGATTCTCTTACTTCCAGTCTTTATTGATTTTGTTGTGCGCATTCATCGGGTTTCTTTCTGGACGAAAACTGCTGTGCCAGGATGAGCAACAACATTTGTTGTGAACAACAGAAATGGAAGTAACAAGCAAGATGGCTGCTGAATGTCCCTGCTAGATATACCGCTGATACAACAGTGTCTCATTTACCGAAGAGATAAAGCTACAGTGTGGGGAAATAAGCCAACATGGAAATAGGGGACTGGGGTAACACAAGGCAAGTATAAAATGAACAGATATAGGTATACGTGTTATCAACGTAAGTAACCATCCACCACCCAAAAAAACCCAGCAAAGAGATACAGTGATAGATGACGTTTCGACTACAAAACCTTCGTCATTGCAAACAAAGAAGACCGACTAAAATTTGTTATCTGTCTTATTTTTTGTGTTCTGACGAAGGCGTGTTTACTGAAGGTAGGCAGTATCGTACCGATCTCCACAAGAAATGTATAGCCGGGGTTTACTGGTGATATCCTAGCATGCTTCTATTGTTAATTTAACACTAAGAAATTGACACAATTTCAATTAGTTAATGACAAGACTTCACATTGAACTACAAAGTCTTTTACTAGAATAGTTGTGACGAGACCCTCGGCAATAGAAGACCTCTGTGGATAATTAATTCGACTTCATTCGTTACTTTATTGATTGTTGTCGTGTTTTCGTTGGTCACTATTTATATACTTGGAGTCGTATACCAAAAATAGCCACGGCAAACTGCATCAATAAGGTGTGAAAACAACTACTCACCATACATAAAAAAGATGGGTAAGAAAAGGTTGTATTTAATCACCCCCTGCCTGTTTACGATATAGACAGAGAATATCATTAAACATATAGAGGATATACCAGGACTCAAGATCAGTTGGCAATAACAAACAACCTGCGATATGCAGATAACATTGTTCTTTTAGCAGAAAGTTAACATGAACTACAGAGACTAATATATCTTTTTCTTTAACTTTCATTCTCGAACTCCTGCTGAATCTGCCTTGTAGCAAGACCATGATCCTACTAGATTTCCAGCAGGATATTGTCCAGAGAATGGAAATGCGATGTGTTACCGTTTTATTTGCGTCAATATGATCCGTCTTCGACGAGACTAATTGATCATGTTGATAAATCAAGTCAGGAATATGGTCTAGATATAAACATGGAAATAAAAAACGAAAGCCATGATAATCAGCAAAGTCACAGAAGAACAGGTGCTAAACATAAAAAATACATGGCCATTACTACAAGTAGAACAGTATCAATATATGGGGCACATAATCATAAATGACAGTAGATGTGAAAAAGAAATTAAAAGGAGAATAGGAAAGGATAAAAGTACTTTCAATGACATGAGGAAATATTGATATCTAAATAAATTACGAACAAGCTAAAAATTGAGAATTATACAATGTTTCATCTCTGCTATATTAATGTATAGCTCAGAAACATGGCAATGAACAAACAACTAAATGACAGAATTGATGCGTATAAGATGTGGATATATAGAAGAATAGGGAGAACATTATGGAAAGAGAAGAAAACAAGCAAAGAGGTTCTAACAATACTACGTATGAAGAAATAAAGATCAAACAAATAAAGTGTTTTGGACATATTAAGACATCACACCCCGTGCTGAAGACCTTACTTTAGGGTAAAATCGAGGGGAGGCGAGCAAGAGGTAGGCATAGATACATGCGCAGAGATACGACGCAAGATGGACAGGTTACATTCTAGTAGAATGCATCACCAAGGCAAGAACCATCGAATGTTGGAGGTCTGTTGCAGCTAACATTGGTTGCGAAAAGGGAATTTATTGATGATAAATAATGAAGTCTTAATTAATTCTGTACAGATGTCTTATAGTATGGCTGAATGTCACGGCTGTGGCTAGTAAAGCTACACCATTAACTTCAATGAAAACCAAAAACACGCAATTCTACAGTTGGAATGAATCTGAAAACGATAAAACTTTATACTACCTTTAATTATTCTCTTTTGTGAGAAATAAAAACTTGTTCTACGTTTAGTATTTTTTTTTGTGAAGTGTAAAACCCTTTTTCTTCATTTAGTCTTTTTTGTGAAGTGTAAAACCGTTTTCTTCGTTTAGTCTATTTTGTGAAGTGTAAAACCTTTTTCTTCGTTTAGTCTTTTTTTGTGAATGTGAAACCTTTTTCTTCGTTTAGTCTTTTTTGTGAAGTGTAAAACCTTTTTCTTCATATATTCTGTTATGTGAGGTGTAAAACCTTTTACTTCGTGTAGTCTGTTATGTGAAGTGTAAAACTGTTTTACTTGTATTCTTTGTTTTCACATACCAGTATCACACCTAAAACATGAAAAAATAACAGCGACAGTCTGTTGAATGATATGCGAAGTGACAGTTGGTTAAATGATGTGTGCAGTGACAGTTGGTTAAATGATGTGTGCAGTGACAGTTGGTTAAATGATGTGTGCAGTGACAGTTGGTTGAATGATGTTTGCAGTGACAGTTGATTGAATGATGTGTGCAGTGACAGTTGGTTAAATGATGTGTGCAGTGACAGTTGGTTAAATGATGTGTGCAGTGACAGTTGGTTAAATGATGTGTGCAGTGACAGTTGGTTGAATGATGTTTGCAGTGACAGGTGGTTGAATGATGTTTACAGTGACAGTTGGTTGAATGATGTATGCAGTGACAGTTGGTTGAATGATGTTTGTAGTGACAGGTGGTTGAATGATGTTTGCAGTGACAGTTGGTTGAATGATGTATGCAGTGACAGGTGGTTGAATGATGTTTGCAGTGACAGTTGGTTGAATGATGTGTGCAGTGACAGTTGGTTGAATGATGTATGCAGTGACAGGTGGTTGAATGATGTTTGCAGTGACAGTTGGTTGAATGATGTGTGCAGTGACAGTTGGTTGAATGATGTGTGCAGTGACAGGTGGTTGAATGATGTTTGCAGTGACAGTTGGGTGAATGATGTTTGCAATGACAGTTGGTTGAATGATGTATGCAGTGACAGTTGGTTGAATGATGTATGCAGTGACAGTTGGTTGAATGATGTTTGCAATGACAGTTGGTTGAATGATGTATGCAGTGACAGTTGGTTGAATGATGTTTGCAGTGACAGTTGGTTGAATGATGTTTGCAGTGACAGTTGGTTGAATGATGTTTGCAGTGACAGTTGGGTGAATGATGTTTGCAATGACAGTTGGTTGAATGATGTTTGCAGTGACAGTTGGGTGAATGATGTTTGCAGTGACAGTTGGTTGAATGATGTTTGCAGTGACAGTTGGCTGAATGATATGAGCACTGACTTATCTCCTATAAGTATTTTCCTGCCCTGCCCTGCTATACACGACACTAGCGAACTGTTGGTTCATCAACTTATATAGACAGGTGTGGGTAAATATATATATATGTATGTGTGTGTACACACGTTAGTGTACATCATTGTTACAATGATGGGTGTTTGTATGGTTTGATGGTGATCAGGAATATATATATATATGTATGTATGTGTACACACGTTAGTGTACATCATTGTTACAATGGTAGGTATTTTATATGATGGTTATCGGCCATATGTGTATGTTTGTATGCACAAGTCGTTACAATGAGAGATTTTTTAATTGATGGTTATCGACCATATATGTATGTGTGTATACACACGTTACAATGATGGTGATCAATCACGTCTGTTCTTCTTCTTCTTCTTCTTTCGTTCACTTGAAACATGTCTATATTTGTAATTCTGTCTCCTTAATAAAACTCACTGTCTTTTGTAGTTCATACAGTGTCCCATAGAGTTTTGATTCCAGTGTTGTTTCCTCTGGCCAATATGTCTGCCTCAGAGTTTCATGCTCAGAACACTCTTGAAGTATATGTTTGGCACTCTTTGCTGCCTGTCCACATGTACACATGGCTGTGTTGCCAATCTTGAACTTTGTATACATGTGACTGCGGAGTCGGTTGTGTCCTGTTCTGAGACGTAGAATTATAACTTGTTCTGATCTGTTCATAATGTGATAGTCATCTTGTGTTGGTGTTTGTGGCTTTCTTATTGACTTTATCATCTGTTTTTTCTGATGGTAGGTGATTGGTATATCTGGTTGGTCTTCGGCAGCACCTTCCTTAGCCAGTTGGTCTGCTTTTTCATTTCCTGGTATTCCACAGTGAGAGGGTATCCACTGCATGGTTACCCTATACTGGTAAGACAATTCGCTAAGTAGTTTTTTTAAGTCTGTTAGTTTTCCAGACTGGAGAGCTTGAAGCACTGACCTTGCATCTGTCAGGAATACCACAGGCTGTAGGCCAGAGTTGGAGTTCAGCAGTTTTTTAGCTGCCACACTAATTGCCTGGATTTCTGCATCATAATTATTGCAGAATTTTCCTGTCGGTGTTCTGATTGTATCTCTAGGCTTGTGTGGATATTCTATATATACACCTGCACCTCCATTCCTCACAGCATTCTGTGCTGACCCATCTGTGTACACTCTGACCTATATATCTTGTGGATATTCCTCATCCAGGAAACTGAGGGTGACTGTCATTCGCTGCACACTGTTCTGTTCGTCCTCGCTTAGTATTCCTTTCACATGGGTCTGAATGTATATTGGCATTCCATGTCTTTCACTCCACGGGGTTTGTTCTGGTACAGACGTTAAGGGGCTGTCAACTTCAGGTAGGTCTGTAA
This sequence comes from Meghimatium bilineatum, assembly GCA_034231615.1. NCBI lineage: Eukaryota > Metazoa > Mollusca > Gastropoda > Stylommatophora > Philomycidae > Meghimatium > Meghimatium bilineatum. The sequence goes on from CM067306.1 coordinate 21,253,416, forward strand.
GTTGTCTACGGAGTCGTTTAGCTTGGTGGATAAAGCTGCTCCTTTTCAGTCGCCCCATTGCTAGATTTTGGAATCTTTCCTTCATTGGATGACTTGGCATACACTGAAACTTTTCTGCTTGAGTTAGTACTTTTGTGTCTCTGCGTTCGCCAAGTGTTTGCATTCTTCCCATTTTCTGCATCTCTGCTATTGGTGTTGATTTCATTGCTCCCAACATTATTCTAAGTGCCTGGTTTTGCACTTTATCTAGATCTTGTAATGTGGTGTTTGATGCAGGACACCATGCAGCTGAACCATATTCCAGGTGTGGTCTTATGCCTTGCTGGTAAACTTTACTGAGTATATTTCCACTGGCTCCCCATGTGGTTCCACTTAGTTTTCTCAGGATAGCTAGCTTCCTCCTGGCTTTTGTTGTTGCTTTGTTTATATGCTGCTTCCATGTCAGCTTATCATCAAAAGTAACTCCGAGGTATGTGGGTTGTTTGTCTTCTTTCAAGAGCTCTCCATCTATCTTGATATGACCAGCTTTTTGTTTTGGTGAGAGGGTAAAGAGTGTAGTGCTGCACTTTTCTGTGTTAATGCTGACGCACCATCTATTTGCCCATAAGGTTAGGGCATCGATAGCTCTTTGTATTTGTTTAGTGGCCACTGTCGCATGTTCTTCCGTGCACCAGATCACCAGGTCATCAGCATACATTGCCACTTTGATCCCGTGTGGTAGTTCAGCAACTAGGTCATTGATGTAAACCAAGAAAAGTGTGGGTGACAGGACTCCTCCCTGGGGGACTCCATGACGCATTAGAACTTTCTTGCTCTTGCGACCATCTAATTGTACCCTGGCTCTTCTATTATGCAGGTATGCTTTTACCCATTTATACATTCTTGAGCTAACCCTGCAATTTCGCAATTTCTTTAGGAGCCCTTCTTTCCAGACCTTATCAAATGCTTTCCTGAGGTCTATCCATGCTGCTAGTACCAGTTTCTTTTCTTGGAAGGCATCCTCAATCTCTTGGGAGAGGTAGGTTGCCTGATCTTCAGTAGAGTAGCACTGTCTGAAACCTGCTTGCTGTGATACCAGAAGGTTTTCACTTTCAAGGTACCACTGCATCCTAAGATTGATAATGCGTTCCATTGTTTTACATAGACAGCTTGTGAGGCTGATGGGCCTGTAGTTGGAGACTGTGTTGCCATCTTTTCCTGATTTTAGGAGTGGTATCATTATTGCTTCTCTCCACGCCTGTGGTACATTACCTGTGGACCAGCTTGTGTTAAAGATCTGCTTTGCTCTTGCTGCAATTCCCAGGTTTCTAATCATTTCATTGGACACTCCATCAGCTCCAGGGGACTTTTTCATTTTCAATTTGGATATTGCATGTTCCAGTTCTCTCATTGTGATTGGTGCCTCCATGACTTCAGGTATAGGTTCGCCTTGTCCAATGTTTTGCTGGTTCTCTCGAACCTCCTGTTGTTTGTCTGGGCTGACTTTGACGTTATTGTCTTCTGCAAAGGAATCTGCAAAGTAATCAGCTGCATGTTTACCTGTTAAAATGTTTCTATCTTTATAAAGTGTAATCCTGGTATTTCTCCCTGTACCTTCATCATTTAGTTGTTTTACAAGTTTCCATAATTTCCTAGTATCTCTTTCTAGGTTCAGCGACTCTGTTTTTTCTTTCCAGCTGCTCCGTCTGGCTTGTAACTTGGCTCTTTGAAATTTAGCCTTTGTTTGCTGATATTTGTTGTGATGTTCTTGGCTAGGTCTGTTCTCAGCCTGCTGTCTAGATGTTTCCATCTCATTGTGCAGCTTTTCCAGTTCATCATTCCAGTAGGGTTTGTAGTTTTTGCGTGCCCCCCTGGGTATGGTTTTACTAGCAGCATGTAGTATACATCTATTAAATTCACTCACTGCTCTATTGATGTCTTTGTCCAAGTTCATGTCCTTAGCTAGAACACTGGTTAAATGCTGGTACATTTTCCAGTCTGCCCTTTTATAGTTCCACCTAGTGAGCGTGCTGCTGTCCTTGGTAAATTCATTGTGGATTTCCAGAAATACTGGTCTGTGGTCACTACCTCCAAGCTGCTTTCCAACAACACGTGTGATGTTCCATTCCAAGCCTGGTGAGTGGAATGCCAGGTCTGGTGTAGAGGTGGTGTGCCATGCTCTCGAGTAGAAGGTTGGCGAGTCTGCTGGCTGGTTAATAAGGATGAGATTATTTTCATCCTGCCAGCTCTCAAGTTCCTCACCTCTCTTGTCGATATGATCGTAGCCCCAGCTCTGAGAGTGGCTGTTGAAGTCAATCACGTGTGTTAATCGACATGACAAGATAACGACCTACCACTGTGCACTAATCACCTGAGCGGCTTGAGTTTGTGGATTACAATAGTCTTGACTAATTGCACGAAAAGTACCTATGAAAGCAGGAAGGACACAAATATTAGGAACTGGAGGTGTCAAATCTACAGAATCCGCAATGATTAATGAGCTCAGTTCGTGGTTCATTTTATACCGTGGTTTCTCTTCTACTTACAGTTTCCTATGGAGATCTACAACAAATCTTTGTGTTTCTCGTCCTTAAAGAAAAATCATTATGTAGCAAACATGATTTGATAAAGGTCCGCTCATATGGCACCAACTCGCCTCGAAACTTGAGTCAACTCACTATCCGTATTCGACTACAGCGTTTGGTTAATGCAAACCACATTTCACGGTTTGATCGAAGACAGAAAACTTGTTGAAGGAAGTTGCGAGGCGAATGGGTGCCATCTGAGCGGACATGGATCACACTCGCTTGCTGCATTATGGTCTTTCTTTGTTAATATATCCTCTATCTTTCTATATTTTATTGTTTATTTACTCATGAATGTTGCGTAGTTGGTTAGTTCTTCCACAGTAAAGTAGAGGGGAGGCGAACAAGAGGTAGGCAGAGATACAAGTGGGAAATCTTACGAGATGGACAGGTTACAGTCTGACAGAGTGCACCACGAGGGCAAGAGGATGGGGATTTTGGAGGTCTGTTGCAACAAATCTTCGTTCCGAGTATGGCACTTAAAGATGAATAATGAGTCCTTCCAGCAGTTTCAATGACTTATCTGTTCCTGTAAAAATATCGTTGTAACTTTTTCTTCACGTGTCTCGTGATTCTTAACCTTCCATTTCTTCTTTGTCACTGTGTGTTCTAAGAGCATGTCAATTCTTTATGTTGGATCATAATCTTTGCCTTGTGTTGTACGGTGATTTGTAGCTCAATTTCTCCCACTTTCCCTCATCTCACTCTCCCTCCCTCTCTGTGTTCATTTTTACGTAGATAACCATTTGTAACTGTCGTTTTTTAAGTTGTACTTTGTGGATGTCATCGATACTTTTTTTCAGCCATGATTGTAATTGAGAAGTTACTGAAGTCATGTCTTCCAAGTATGCAATTTGTCACGCTCCCACCTCCAACGTGTCAATAGAATAGGAAAGCAAAATACGATAAGCTGGAGTGTGAAGTATCACTAGATATAATGCGTCGCTTATACAGTTAAGATGCAATCTGCTACGTTGTTTGTTCATCAGGAATTACGAACGATGGTGGTTTCTCAGAATTTTCTTTTCTTACATATCATGGAGTCTTCAGCTTCCGGCTTAAATCAGCGCCTATTGAAGAATCGTGCTCGGAGGGGGTCTAATTAATATATAATATACGCGCCAAGCGCAGAGACACATATTATTATTAAAAAAATAGCTGTAGAAAGAAAGGTGAAATACAACATCCAGTAGGAAGCAAATAGTTCCAAAAAAAAATGTTGTTCTCCGCAGGCGCCGACTAATTGATGACCAATCATGTTAGCCAGTCTTGTTTGTTTCATTTTGTCTTCTGAATACCAGATTGTTCGCTAGATATAATACATCGCTTATACAGTTAAGATACGCTCGTTTTCTGCGTTCGCTTTCAAACTTTAACAAATTAGCAATATGTGTTTCGGAGAACTGAGTGCGTTGTGTCACGGCTTATAACTTGTCTGCAACTTTTGGCTTGACACATCCGATTTCAGCATGGTTTCTGGGTCCGATTACAACTAGTAGTGAATGCATTCGCAGTGACGAAGATCATTGACAGTCTCACCTAATAAAAACTTATCCTTAGCACTGCAAGATAGAACATTGACATCGCCATGACATGATGCATTATTACATTTATCTTGTTTAATACAACTCATTCATATTATAACAGAATGTAATACCAGCAACTTTCAAGAGAGACATGCGGCACACATTGCACTTGGCTTCCAACCGTGCTGTCGGAGCGCACACTTAGCTACATTCCACATATTTGTCGAACGAAACAGAAGCACATGAACTGAAGGAGCCCTAAGTCGATTACTTAAAGCTGACAATTGTTGGTCCCAACGGCAGAAAATGATAATAGCCTGGGCTACGGAGAAGGCAAGTAGGCACGTCCACAAAGGGAATGTCGGTTGTTAAGCGCCGTCTAGACATTGAGATAACACTTGAGCAGCTAAATGATAATATAAGGTTTTTGATTGGTGAGTTAATACTAGCGGTCCCACGTGTTCTGATTGGTCGCGACTATTTCTCTTTCATGCTCAGCGGAGATTACCAAAGTTGGGTATTGGATCATGGCTATCGACAGCAAGTAAAGTTATACAAACAGAATTGCAGCAAGCTTTCATACTTGATAATTGTGATTATTTCTGTGTATATGTTGGTCACTATGTATATACTTTGTATCGGCTGCTAACGCGTACAAACGACATGCATTGAAATAATTGGGGGGAAAATGACGTATGAATGTTTGGATTCTACTCGTACCTGTACTATAGATAACTACGTTTGGAAGAAAAACACCACATTTGCATGCAGTCAGTGCGCTCACAAAATGCCAGTTTCAAGGTGAATGGGAAAATAATAAACTACCTGAGGAATGCAGATAACACCGTTCTTTTAGCACAAAGTGAACATGAACTACACAGACTAATAGATCAAGTCAATAAACCAAGTAATGAATATTGACTGGATATAAACATACAAAAATAATTAAAAAAACTATAATAATCAGCAAAGACACAGAAGAACAAGAGCTAAACATAAACACACATGGGGGGAAACTACAACAAGTAAAACATTATCAATATCTTGGACACATAGTCACAAATGATGGCAGATGTGAAACAGAAGTTAAAAGGAGAATAGGAATGGCTAAAAGTACCTTCAATGACATGAGGAAATTATTAGCATCTAATCAAATTACAAAGTTAGAAATGTGAATTATAAAATGCTACATCTATTCTACATTAATGTATGGTTCAGATTGATGGACACTAAGTAAACAATTAGAAGACAGAGTTGGTGCCTTTGAGATGTGGGTATATATAAGAATAGGGAGAACATCGTCGAAAGAGAAGAAATAAATAAAGAGGTGCTAAAACACTTAATATGAAGAAAGAACTACTAAGAGAAATAAAGATCAGGCAAATAAAACATTTTGGACATTAAAAGACATGACAACTTATTAAAGACCTTACTTGAGGGTAAAGTCAAAGGAAAGCGAGCAATAGGTCGGCAGAGATACAAGTGAGAGAGTAACATCACACGATAAACAGGTTATAGTCTAGAAGAGTGCACCACCAAGACAAGAGACGGGGGATGTTGGAGATCCGTTACAGCGAATCTTCGTTGCGGAGGCGGCATTGCTTGCAAGTTTAGATACACGTGTCCGGGGCTACACAATGTACATATGTCTACTACTACTTCCTTTCATCTGATGATCCATCATCCTCACTCTATAATTTGGTTACTCTTCTATCCATCGTCCCATCTTGTTATTGTCCAAATTTTACTGTGTTTGTCATGTTATTCTTGTTCTTATTTTAGTAATTCTCTTCAAATTCATCTTTGCCTATCTGGATTCTAGATTCTTGATTTGCATATCTGGTTCATGTTATATATTCTAATTCTTCATTATTCCTCACTAGCCAGTTTTAGTTCTCTAGCTCATGATCTTCCTGTTTATAAATCTCTTACTCTCCCACATTTATATATATATATATATATATATACTGATTAGTTCACGTGCTGGTAAAACAAAACACAAACAAGAGTAACCCTCGTACGATGCAGTACATATTGTCGTGTAATAAACCAAGAGTGGCCACTCACTGTGTCATATCACAAAATGACTACCTGTTTTTCGATTGATAATATTAGCTCTTCCATGTGAGTATCTATCTGTTATACGGCAGACAAGATAGGAGCCGCAGATATCATTCGGTAAAGGAGAAGGTTTCACGGCGGGTGACTATAAGAAACACTGACCAAACAGTTGGATGATTTTTTGTAGGCAACATTTTAATTGTATGCTATTGATGCTCTGAGGAACTCGTTCTGGTGTGTTATCTTTATGTTATAATATATTGGGGGGGGGGGAGGTGGTGATCTGGTAAACCTCCCAATTGTATCAATGACTAGCAAACATACCACTCGCAAGTCACTGGTACAAGACACGCTGCAGATAGTACATTCTGCAGATGGTCATTCAGCAAACAAATTTAAAAAAAATAAAAATATTGACTGGCTGTAGATTGTTTCTGCTTCTACCTGGACATGTTTTGCTAAGCTCGGGCGGTTTATATGGAGAAAGTGCCTTGCTTATGTTGCACTAACACTCTCTTGGTTCTGTGGATGTAGTCTAAGGGAAAGGCAAAGCCGATAAGTTTGGAATATAGAAGAAGTGCAGAGATGCCAGAGAACACCAATCGTCCATCAACTGCCGTAGGGTGCCCCACCAGGTTTTTAAGAGGGTTTACTCCACTTAGTCAGGAGCATTCCCGTGATAACCCGATAGGCAGTGGGGTTTTTTTTGTCAGGGTTTGCTCCATTAGCCTAAAGTACTCCTGTACTAACTCACTTAGACTGATGGGTTTAATGGACGCTTATACTAATACATAATGTTATAATAGTGTGCTAACACAAAAGAGTACTAAATCTTGCTGGTCCATTCATATAGTAACATATTGCCATCATTTCTTAAGAGTCTCTGTGTGAAAGCAGGTAGAGATTATTCTTACATAGGGACATCACCTTTTTTGCTGTATTCTTGGTTTCATTTACCTATAACAGGTATCTATTTACACTAAGGTCGCTCCTTTATCCATTCTCAATCACTTGCAGTCTTTTTTTTTTATCTCTGTCTCTCACTCCAAGTTCTAACTAAATCTCAGTCTCTCTTGCTAACTCATATTTTAATTCTTTCAATCTCTCTCACACATACAATCTTTATCACTCTCAATCTCTCTCACACATTCAATCTTTATCACTCTCAATCTCTCTCACACATACAATCTTTATCACTCTCAATCTCTCACACATACAATCTTTATCACTCTCAATCTCTCTCACACATACAATCTTTATCACTCTCAATCTCTCTCACACATACAATCTTTATCACTCTCAATCTCTTGTACCATCTCCCTCAAGTTTTTATATTCAGTCTCATAAACAGATTGAAATACGGAGTGTGGAAGGTCCACGGAGATTAAAGATGAATGAGTGACATTGAGAGATTGATACAGGTTAAGAGTGTAGATTTTACACGCTTAACCTGTCTCAATGTCATTCACTCATCTTTAATCTCTCAGGACCTCTCACACTCCGTATTTCAATGTTTCAATATCTCACACTTTCTCAGTCACTCACTGTGTCACTCCCCCATGAAGACATAGAAATACGCTCGTGCTGACACACACTACACTAGATATGTATGTGTAAGTATTCTGTAATATTCAAACACTGTGATTTCATTGTGTTGAAGATATTGTCGATGTGGTTGGTCCTCGGCTGACGAACGATATCGACCAGATCGGTTCATTAACAAAAACGATATACAGACTTCCAGGCGATGGAACAAATGTGGCACCGTGTGTGTGTGTGTGTGTGGAAGCAGGAACTCTGGTCGTCCTGAATAGGAAATTCCCTAATATATGCACGTGTGTGTGTGTGTTATGTGGAAAGGGGAGGTGGTTTGCTAATGTGTTTAACTATGTCATTGTGTGTCTGAGAAAAGTGTTCATTGGAGAAGGTGGAGGTTCGTTTAGGAAATTGTCTGAGTGGATGTCAGCGGAAATGTGTGTCTGTGTATGCTATGGTAATTTATTTCTCGGAGGGAGGGAAGAGTGGGGGGGGGGAGAAAGAAGAATGCTAATTATTGAGTTGTTGTGTATTTGAGGAGAATAGTGTTAATTCGGAAGTGAAATTGTTGGTTAATTTATGTACGTGTCTGATTGTGTGAGGGTAACAGTGTTCATTGAATTGTAGATGTAGGAATGTTCATGACAGTGTCAGCATGTGTAACCAACGTTTTCATTGCGATGGAATAGCTTAGTTTGTTTCAATGTATGTAGTAGTAGGGATGAAGGCATTACGAATTTCAGATGTTATATATCTTGTTCTTGTATCTGTCTGCTCTCTACCACACACGTATGTATGTATATATATATATATATATATATATATATATATATATATATATATATATATATATATATATATATATATATATATATATATATATATATATATATATATATATATATATATATATATATATATATATATATATATATATATATATATATATATATATAATAACAATATGTATGTTTGTGTGTGACCATACACTGTTACCGACGGTCCCGAAGGCAAGCCAGTATAAAGATTATTAAGTAAATAAAGTAAAGTAACCCATATCATTTATTAATGCCGTAGGCATGTGCGTTGTTAGCGATCTCACATTTCAGTGGCTCTGCAAATGAGGGCGGTAGCCATCTCCTCTTCCTCGCAGTCTTTACTTCATGGATTAATCCGGTATCCATTCTAAGGCTGGGTTACCCGGGAGCCGTTACGATCTGAAAAACATTTCCACCTCAACTGGGGGATTGAACCCATGACCACCCATATGCGAAGACAGCGCAGTGTAAAGTTATATATACCTACAAAACTCACAATTTTCAGCCTATCACGTGATATATTTGTCGATCTGAAGGCCGAGGGCAGTATATAAATATTTAAAAAAATCTGTATTGAAAGGTGCCGGTGCCTTTCGTCTTAGTAGCATGTCTTAAGACTTCTTCACCAGAGCCTTCTCGGGCAATTGGATTTCTCGATGTACTTAATGATGTACCATCATCAACCAGTTCTTACTAATAATTAGCAGTGATAATATTTTTAATTCGTTCTCAAACTCCCATATAATCTCTCCTGTTGTAGATTATTCTTAATAGATTTCCAACAGGACGTAGTCTAGAAATCGGAAATGTGCCGTGTCGCCCTTTTATTAGCGCCAATGTCCTGACACATCCGAAAAAGCCAGTAAAAGCGAATCAAAATAAGGCTGTTCGTGAGTAATATTAAATCTAGAATGTGTGCAAGTGATGACGTTCGTGCATTCCCATTGTCTTGTATTTGTGATGGTCACTCAATTGTGATTTAATTTGTTTTTCCCTGTGATTCGCGTGCAAAGCAACAAATTCATAAATTATGACTATTAGAAATTGCAACACTTAGAAATATGGCATATCATTAATCAAGTTGAATGGAGTAAAAGAAATCTGGTTGTTGAATGGAGCAAAAGAAATTATCTGGTTGTGTTATCATTAATCAAGTTGAATGGAGTAAAAGAAATCTGGTTGTGTTATCATTAATCAAGTTGAATGGAGTAAAAGAAATCTGGTTGTGGTATCATTAATAAAGTTGAATGGAGTAAAAGAAATCTGGTTGTGTTATCATTAATAAAGTTGAATGGAGTAAAAGAAATTATCTGGTTGTGTTGAAAGAAAGTCTGTGTTTTGCCATGACCCGAATGACGTTACAAAAACAATGGGAATTTGTTGACGCGCTTATCAGTGGAAAAAAACACCAGGGACATTGCCACACATTGTAGCTCTGACTAGTTCACAACATTCAAGGTGTACCATTGATTACTGTCTACAGGTGCCACTATCACCACCACAGACCTGATCAGCATTGCGTAATAAGATTAGTGTAAAATCGCACTGTGGAATTATTTGCAACGAAGCCTTTATATAATAGTTTTTACTCGATCGTGTGTCATTGCTAGGCCAGAATAAAGTCAACATACGTGACATATACACGACTGTATAGTTATAATCGTGGACCTGATTACAAAACTACGTGACGTATACACGACTGTATAGTTAGAATCGTGGACCTGATTACCAAACTACGTGACGTATACACGACTGTATAGTTAGAATCGTGAACCTGATTTACAAACTACGTGACGTATACACAACTGTATAGTTAGAATCGTGAACCTGATTTACAAACTACGTGACATATAAATGATATTCGTGTTCTTGCTTACCAAGATGCCAACCTACGTGACGTATACTTGACTATGTAGTTAGAATCGTGGACCTGATTACGAACCTACGTGACGTATACATACACGACTGTACAAGTAGAATCGTGGACGTGTTTAACGAGAACACTATCTGCGTAATTGACTTTCACAACTTGATGCTGAACTCTACAGTATAACCCAGCCTTGGACATTAATCTACATTATGACCCTGCCCATACAAGTGACATCTATATTTATACAGTTTCTGCACAATATATTTCCACATAAGAAACCATCATGCGTCATTTTTCTCTAGCAAAGAAACACACACAATGGACTCATCAGCGTTAAACCATTATTTATGATACAGTCTCTGGTATACTCTTTGATATATGATGTGCCTTCAAGTGTATGATATACGATATGCTATATGATATTCTATATGATATACTATATGCTATATGATATTCGGTAATCTATATGACATTCGGTATACTGAGCGATGTGTACTATATACTCTGTAGGGTTTGCTCTATGATGTACCATACACTTTCTGATGTATACTCTGATATACTATATAACTCTGATATACGGTATACTAAGTGATGTGTACTATATACTCTATGATGCACATATACTCTCTGAAATATGATACGATATAGTCGCGGATGAAAGACATAGTTTCTCTGATACAATATACTTTCTGATTTACTATATACTCTCAGATGTACAATTTACTCTATGACTGATGTACGATATACTCTCAGATGTACAATTTACTCTATGACTGATGTACGATATACTCTCAGATGTACAATGTACTCTATGACTGATTTACGATATACTCTCAGATGTACAATGTACTCTATGACTGATTTACGATATACTCTCTGATGTACAATGTACTCTATGACTGATGTACGATATACTCTGATATGCAATGTACTCTCTGATATAGGAGCTACTATTTGATATGCGATCTACTCTCTGATTTACGATACACTCTCTTATATACGATATACTCTCTAATATAGGAAATACTGTTTGATGCACGATATACTCTGATTTATAGTGCACTCTCTGATTTACAATATACTCTGTGATATGGAAACTGCTATTTGATGTACGATATACTCTCTTATTTACAATATACTCTCTGATTTACAATATACTCTCTGATTTACGACATACTCTCTGATGTAGCATATAGTGAATAATATAATATATAGTGACTGATGTAGTGTATAGTGACTGATGTAGTATATTGTCTTTGATGTACTATGTAGTGACTGATGTATGATGTACTCTTTAATGTACTATATGGTGACTAACGTACTATATAGTGACTGGTGTATGATATAGTTAATGATGTACAACAGAGATATAAATGAACTGGAGATAAATGCATACAAACTATGAGAATAAACACCGAAAGATAAGGACTCTAGGGAGGGGGGAAAATGATGATTCTAAATAATTTATGGTTCTAGATGCCTCGACTGACATGCGATGTAAACCACTGTCATTGCACTCCTGTTTGCCCACAGATCACGTAACCAGTCGAACAACGTGAGCACGAACCATGTGTACGAGTATATGTTTCAGAATGGTGAGATTTTTCCATTAGATATGTGCCCACCATACACGAATGATTCTGTGTTTATACTTCCTTTTGTATGTTCACATGGCCATTACAAGTTGCTGTTGACGATGGTATGGTTAGGGGTTTAAAACCTCCTTTAAGCGAGGCACGTCTCCTCAATTATGTCCCGAGTTCACCTTGGTTATAACAAGACGCATGCTCATTAAAATATAAGTGAAGTTCAGATAATCGTATCATACTTTTTGTTTTTCGTCATATAGTTTTTGCTGTATTGAGTTGTCTGTCTGTAAGCTTCTGTTGGTCAACCGCCACGCCTCTAATGGCATTAAGGATGTTGACAAATATAAGATCCGTTGGATCAATTTGAATAATCCTTCTAATTTGAAGAATTTAACTTCTAATTTTCATTGCCCGTCGACATTAAGTATACATTAAGTGGCCAATGAAAATCACGGGGAAAAAGCAAAGATATCACTTTAGACTTATGATTCCCGATTATCCAGTAGTGCTGTATAATTGACGAAAGACACGACGTGACACAGATGTCTGCGATGGTTACATGAGAGTTCTGTTTCTTGCACCCAGAAATAATTTTTGCAATTTATTGTGCATCCATTTTGTGAGTCACATCCATTTTTAAAGTTATTATGATGATTGTTATTGTTATAGTAATCGGTGCTGTATTACCTGGGACACCACGTCCCGCAGAGAGGAACAAATAGCGCACAAATGTCACCCTGAAGTCAGATGTATTAGGCAGAAATGTGCAGATATCACAGACAAGCTGTAACTTGCAACTGAACACATTATGTTCTCTGGTGCACCGTTTTAACTGAATGGAGTTTGACAACAAATATAGTTTGATATATGTTATGAAGCCATGCTGATGCTAGTGGAAGAGATTCTCTATGCAATTTCTTTAGTAGTGGAAGCGACGGTTGTGGGTGAGACTCCATGTAGGACCAGCGGATGATCACTAGTTTGGTAGGTGTGTGTCTGCTACTTACTTATTCAACCAGTCACCAGCTTGCGTGGTTGTCATAGTTCTACTATTCTGTGTTCCTATGAGTTCTCGCATTATTTCTTCCACACTATCTGTCTATCCTTGTGTTCTTTCTTCATTAATGTTTTTGATGTCTTTAGCAACAGCTCAGTTTTACACTTTCTCTTTCTGACACAGATACACCCAGTTCTTGTATGTCTGCTCTCTCACACACATACAATCAGTTCTTGTATGTCTGCTCTCTCATACACATACACTCAGTTCTTGTATCTGTCTGCTCTCTCACACACATACAATCAGTTCTTGTATCTGTCTGCTCTCTCACACACATACACTCAGTTCTTGTATCTGTCTGCTCTCTCACACACATACACTTAGTTCTTGTATATGTCTGTTCTCTCACACACATACACTCAGTTCTTGTATCTGTCTGCTCTCTCACACACATACACTCAGTTCTGGTATCTGTCTGCTCTCTCACACACATACACTCAGTTCTTGTATATGTCTGTTCTCTCACACACATACACTGAGTTCTTGTATCTGTCTGCTCTCTCACACACATACACCCAGTTCTTGTATCTGTCTGCTCTCTCACACACATACAATCAGTTCTTGTATATGTCTGCTCTCTCATACACATACACCCAGTTCTTGTATCTGTCTGCTCTCTCACACACATACACTTAGTTCTTGTATATGTCTGTTCTCTCACACACATACACTCAGTTCTTGTATCTGTCTGCTCTCTCACACACATACACTCAGTTCTGGTATCTGTCTGCTCTCTCACACACATACACTCAGTTCTTGTATATGTCTGTTCTCTCACACACATACACTGAGTTCTTGTATCTGTCTGCTCTCTCACACACATACACCCAGTTCTTGTATCTGTCTGCTCTCTCACACACATACACTCAGTTCTTGTATATGTCTGCTCTCTCACACACATACACTCAGCTCTTGTATATGTCTGTTCTCTCACACACATACACTCAGCTCTTGTATATGTCTGTTCTCTCACACACATACACCCAGTTCTTGTATCTGTCTGCTCTCTCACACACATACACCCAGTTCTTGTATCTGTCTGTTCTCTCACACACATACACTCATTTCTTGTATCTGTCTGCTCTCTCACACACATACACCCAGTTCTTGTATCTGTTTCACTAGATTATTTCTCCTCGTTTCTGTGATCCAACGCACACATACACACACCCCCACACATATACACTCTCCCCTTTTCTTCGACCATTATTCTTTCTCTGCTACCTGTCATTGTCTCTCAACATACTCTCGCGACTTCTTACACTCTGCCACCTCTAATTCTTTACAGTCGCATTCTCTCTTACTCTCTGCCACTTCTCATTCTTTAAAATCGCATTCTCTCTTACTCTTACTCTTAATTTGTCGACTCTAGCCGTACTCAGTTTTGGTACTAAATCTATGCTGCACTAACTCACTCCATCATTTACTCTCTCTGTTACCTCTGAATGTGTTTCTTACTTTGAATTATCTGGTGTCTCATTGTTTCTTACCCTCGTGAATAATGAGCCCATGGACCGCTGGATCAGCTACCCTCATGAATCATCAGCCCATGGACCGCTGGATCAATTACCCTCGTTAATGTATTGTCATGTAAAAGTTCTCACCTCCATCTACCACAGTTCTCGTGTCGTTCACTCGTTACTTCCGTTTTCTCATACCAACCAACAAGAAATCACTTGAGTTAATCTCATCAACTAAACCCCGCCTAGGTCAGAAACTCAACCATTTTTCTCTTACAGCCTTCATTGACTTAATGTTATTGCACATTGTTGGTGGAACGGCCAGATTGTCTTGTTGACCCTTGAGATAAAAGTCTACCAGTGTTGGTGCCCCCAGCCTGTCAGAACTGGTAAATCGAGTCGTTCAAAACTCTAATTTTGTTTAATGTCGGATAATGGCACTTGAGTGTTGGAGCATTGACGTTGCAGTGAAACAAAGAACCAACTTCACAAACTTTGACCAGGGAAATGATCGGCTAGTTAAAACTGTGTAATTACAATTGTTACACGTCTCGTCTAGGTCCTATTGTGTTGTATGGAGACTGTGCAAGCGAAGCTTGGTCACAATTGTTTAACAAATATTTGCGATTTTACATGTGAAAAAACTAATATACAAACAAATCACAAACTAATAATTGTTATATAATTCTATTCTACATTAATCTATGGCTCAGAAACATGGATAATAAATAAATAGCTAGAAGACATATTTGATGTATTTGAGATGTGGGTATATGGAAGAGTAGTGAGAATTTCATGGATAGAGAACCAAGAGGTTCTGACATCATTGCGTATCAGCAAAATATTTATTAATGTAAATAAAAAACAAACGTATTAAATACATAAAATATATGTCATCGTGTTGCAGACCGTATTTGAAGTGGGGAGCAAGAGGTAGACAGAGGTACACGTGGGATGGCAACTTTACGAGATAGACATAATATAGTCGTGCAGAGTGCACTACCAAGTGAAGAGACAGAAGATGGATGAGGTTCGTTGCACGCAACCTTCGATACAGAGACGGCATGTGATGCCGAAGACAATGTCACGGCCTCTTGTGATTACTGCTACTGGAAGGAATTAGGACGTATGCCAACATGAACTGTTTCGCCTACTATAATCACTGCTTCTATAACGTAAGGTAGATAGACATATGCCAGCATGAACTGTTTCGGCTACTATAATCACTGCTACTACACGTAAGACAGATACACATATGCTCCTTCTCCAAAGACGATCTCAAGTTTTAAGTTTTACATGCTGGCGGTTCCAGTACTTAGCTAGTCACTAACTCATTATCGATCAATTTGATTCTATATTGCTGCAAGCATAAGCTGGCCTTATGGACAAGCTGTAGAATTATTATCAAATAGTGGTCGTTGTATATTAGGCTAATAGTAGCAGTAACAGCAGGAAATAATCAGGCGGGCATAATCAGACCTAAAATTTTTTTATTTTTTTTATAAATCTAATCGTTAAGATCTAAGGCATTTATTGTGGGTGAAATGAAGTGCATACTTGTACATTGTGCTTGGTGCGGCATTGAGTTGCTGTTGTGTTTATCCATGGCTGTATATGTTGGTATCTCTCAGAAAAGTTATTGTTAACTCTGAAGCAGATTTACACCAGCCCTATGCAACACAAAATATACATAACTTAACTGTAAGAAGATGCACTAAAAAATGCTGTTAAAGCTGAAAATAACGCGCACAAACACCGTTGATGTGCACGCGATCAGGTGTACTCGGTCGTATGCTGAGCTCTCTATATTTATCCTTGAAGATGGAGAAAATTATGTTGAGAAACACTGATGTCACAGTGACGACAGTCAGGTCATCTTGTAGTGTTTGTGTTTGATCTAGAATAGTTGGGCTCTTGTTTGAGTTAATCATCATCTGAGTTTGTCTACTTGCGATTGGGGACCTATAACTAGAGCTGCCCGCGTGCTGACGTTAGTAATTGTGATCGATATCAGTGTACATGATAATGGTCATAGATGTGTGCCTTTTTGTTGTGTTTGGAAATAGATGGCCAGATTGGATTTCACATTGATGATACATATTATTTGGTTTGACGACTTTTGTTCTTGTCATTTACTGATAGGTTATGTCTGATTTGCTTCTTTCCCTAATAGCTTCTGACTTATTTACTTGTTACTGTAATAGTTTGTGACTTGTGTGGTTGTTTCTATGATATATTGTGACTTATTTGGTTGTTTGCGTGATAGCTGGTGATTTGTTTGCGTGATAGCTGGTGATTTGTTTGCGTGATAGCTGGTGATTTGATTGCTGTTTACGTGATAGTTTGTGATGTGTTGCCATTTCTGTCATAAGTCGTGTTCTGTTCATGTCTTTTTGTTGTGGTTTAGCTTTCGTTCCGAAACTCCCACCTGATCTCATTTGTAACAGGACAATGTTCCTACTAGATTTCCATGACGACGTAATCCAGATAACAGATACCCGTTGTGTGGTAGTTTTATTTTTATCATCACCCCGATACATCAAATGTCAGAGGTACTAACTAACACGTTTGTGTATTGACTACTTCTGAAGCAAATATGACAGTAGCCATATCGCTAGTATTTCTACACCTATGTAACATATTGACCGTACTGCACGCTGGTCACCAACATCAAACCTAGCCTCGATCAAACTTGCTTGACCTTATTCCCGCTGTCTGTTTTGATATCGACACAGCCACATACACTGACTGTTCATGTCTAAAATATTATATATAAAAAAATATTTGCACTCAATTGAAATCGAGTTTCATATGTCTCTTGGGCACGATCGGTAAAATGTCTGTGGCAAATGTAACACAAGAATATACATTTGGTGTGATACTCATCTGTATGATTTATATTTGTTGTATCTTCAGTGTTCTATGGCATGTTATGTCTGCACTATGAGATGTAGCTCTGTGTTCCTGATATATAACATCTATTATTTCTGCTCGCCCGTGTGGTCACAGGGGGGCCTGGACTTTTAGTTCAGGGTGCAAAGTATAGGACCACTGTCTTCTTTCCAGGTATGTCGTAGGAGGCGACTAAGGAAAGTTGGGGGATAGACTGACAACCTGTCACATGTGAATAAATCATCGTTGTCACATCTTGTCTCAATTTCTGACTTTTCTCTTCTATCAAATAATCCACATGGATGGCGACGGAGATGCAGGTCATCGGATGATACACATGTGCCCCATTGTGACATACACCCAAGGTGACGTGGGGGTGGGGGTTCAAGATTCGCCATCACTGTGGATGAGTTAACAAATCTGACAGAAGAAGGAAGAAATACTTTACTCAAAAGTGTGTTCTGTGATCCTGACAGGTGGGTGTAATCCTGGAATACTGCCTTCCTGGAATACTTCCATTCAGACTATATGCACTGATTAAACCCCCCCCCCCTCACATAATCATGCCTTTGAAACATTATATGTGCCCGGGTGTTACTTCAGTTAGACAAATGAGAAGAACTTGTGATTTGTCAGAAAGGCTAAGGGCTGTCACGAGCTACCTGCCCGCCGCTAAAGGGATTATTTCATTATCATGATCATTGTTTGTCCTTGTTTACTGTGTCATGGTATCAACTGTGAGTGCGTCCATTATTTTTGATGAAAAACTAGAAATACAAGGACATTACTATAAATGTTCCGTTCTCTACTCCACCAGCCATCCATGGGACATTACTATAAATGTTCAGTTCCCTACTCCACTAGCCATCCATGGGACATTACTATAAATATTCCGCTATCTACTCCACCAGCCATCCATGAGTGTTAAAAATCAAGGTCAAAGTCAAATGTTGATTACGTCACATTCAAATGTTTCCAGAGAGAACACAGTTCCCTCCATCACCCCTGGTTACCCTTATTTCTATGAATGCGTGTACATACATGTGATCTCGTCTAACCTCTATATTATGTATATTTCTTTTATTATGTAAGATCTGTATTATCTCAATACTGTGCATTTCGCAACATCGTTTCTCCCCGTTGAGCCTTCTCTTTCGGTGTCTCTGACCACGTATAGCCAATGCAGTATATTTAGGTAATGCTCTAAAAGAACGAGCTACTCAAAAGGACAATGCACTCTTAACGTATTGCGCACCTTTCGATCTTAGGCACCAAGGTCTTAGAATCTGAGCTTCACAGTGTTGTCACCTCCATTAAACATTAAAGTGATTGCGGTTGTCACAGCCTCTATCTACATTCTTATGTGTGATTGGTTGTGTAGGGGACGGATTATTTCTCAAACGCTCTTTTCACTGTCCTTGTAGGCGACCAAATATCCCCCAACTATACCTCTCTGGTCCTCCGTTAACTGAGTCATATATGTTTATGATTGCACCTTAAATTGTTGTTATAAATAGAAGACGGATGTGTTGGACCATTGGCGCAAGTAAAACGGCGACACAGCGCGTTTCTATTTTCTGGATTACACTCTGCTGGAAATCTAGTAGGACCATTATTCTGCTACAAGAGAGATCCAATGAGAGTTTTGAGAATGAACGCTGAAGAAGAAGAATAAGAATTGTTGTTAGTCCAACACGTTCTAACACGCATCAACTGTTTTTATGGTAGAAAATTCACAATACTGTCTACCCAGTTGTGACGAGTGATTATATTAAATGATGACGTTACACTATGCGCATGCACATAAGAGTTCCATCTCTTTCAGCAGATAGCGCAGGGTTTGTATGCTGATAATTCCCATATCGCATTGAATGTATATTTTCCTAGCCCTCACCATAAATCGTCCTTCTCTACAATCTCCTACCCAGTTGAATCACTGCTCTCGCGACACACATACGCTCACAACACACCCTCACACACGCACGCATGTAGACACACACAACTAGAATGCAGTCGTCATCAAATTTTCCCTTGTTGCTACCGCTGAAAACTGCTATATGTTCCGATATGTTGCCTGTCCTCTATCTTATATTAATGTCTATTTATTTGTGCCCCATCTTGTATCAATATGTATGCATTTGTGCCCCATCTTGTATCAATATGTATGCATTTGTGCCCCATCTTGTATCAATATGTATGCATTTGTGCCCCATCTTGTATCAATATGTATGCATTTGTGCCCCATTTTGTATCAATATGTATGTATTTGTGCTCCATCTTGTATTAATGTCTGTGTATTTGTCCTCCATCTTGTATCAATGTGTATGTATTTGTCCTCCATCTTGTATTAATGTCTGTGTATTAGTCCTCCATCTTGTATTAATATCTATGTATTTGTCCTCATACTTGTATTAATGTTTATGTATTTGTCCCCCATCTTGTATCAATGTCTAAGTATTTGTCCTCCATCTTGTATTAATGTGTATTTATGTTTATATATGTGTGTGATTCTATCACGTTTTATGCCTGCCTGCCTGACATTCTGTTAATCTGGATTTCTACATGTTAGCTCATCAATTCAGCGCATGGTTAGCGTTTTATCCATGCTCAGATGTTTGTCAATTACCATCTCTCACAGCCAGCAAACTTATGCCCAAATGCTCTCTGCTGACACAAACGTATACACACACGTTCAAAGCTTGCCTGAATACCCTTCTCTGTTCAAATATTCAATTTGTGAATATTTCTGCTACACCAGTCTGCTGTGTCAACTGTCCTGTTAATCCAAGTGAAGATTTTCTTCTGTCTTTCTTGGAAGCATAAAGTTCCATACTTTATTTGTGATTGTTTCCCGTGGCAACAGACCTGTAACCGGACAACAAATATACTTTGGTAACAGTTAGAAGGGTACCATATATTCTGGGAAGTAAAGGCGGCAATCTTGATTCTGGTCACACCATACCTATATGTGATAATATGGGTGATCATTAACAAACACGGTCTAAAGGGAAGTACTTTCAGCAGTAGAAGCAGAAGGAACAAGTTTATGGGCAGTGTTTCTTGGCAGACACGCCTGTCATTTATGGGCAGTGTTTCTTGGCAGACACGCCTGTCATTTATGGGCAGTATCAGTCTGAAATGTTTAATGGCGTATATCCATGTAAACAAAGATGTTAAACTTTAGATAATCTTGTTACAAGTAACATTTCAGATACTCCTGTTACAAGTAAACGTTTAGATACTCCTGTTACAAGTAAACGTTTAGATACTCCTGTTACAAGTAAACGTTTAGATACTCCTGTTACAAGTAGACGTTTAGATACTCCTGTTACAAGTAAACGTTTAGATACTCCTGTTACAAGTAAACGTTTAGATACTCCTGTTACAAGTAAACGTTTAGATACTCCTGTTACAAGTAAACGTTTAGATACTCCTGTTACAAGTAACAGCTATACAGAAAGTAAACAAGACTGTACATGTTTTTAATTATTGTTGCACTTTTATATATATATATATAATTTGGAGTCGTATGCCAAAAATAGCCAAGGCCAATAAACGAAATGCACAAACATTAGTTAAAAATCAGTATTTCAGGTCATGTTTACTTCCTGTACACAGTTCTTTACCGCAGAGCCCGGTCATGTGTTTTCTCTTTCAAGTGCTCGTGTTCCAAAATTGTGATGAGTGAGTACTCAAAAAATATTCTCTCAGGCTATCACGAGCGATTTCAATGCAAGCGTCAAAACGCAGGTGTGAGTGCCCACACGGACATGAAATATAAGCACGTAGGGTAGATACCACTAAATATTTCATAAAAACGAGTATTCGAGAATGTCAACTCTGATCGTTAAGATATGCTGCCTTTTCCATGTCGCGCTCATTGAAACGTCCATTAGAGTTCCAGTATAGATGAATATGAACATTGGAGAACTATGAGGAGTCGGTACCCGTAAGGGACGTCAAAATAAGTAGATGAATAGATATATCTGGTTTTCAGCTCTATTGGCTTGCTTCCGCAGTTATGCTTTCTGTATTTATCTCTATCTGTCTTCACTGTCTGTCATGTGCCATTCTCTGTAGTGTGTTTTCTTACTGGTTCTTTATTTCATTCAACTCTGTCGCAGAACATTGCCGACCAGAGCAAACCCCTTGGAGTCAAAGGCATGGAATACCAATATACATTCAGACCCACGTGAAAGGAATACTGAGGGAGGACGAAAAGTGTACAGCCGTAGAAGGTGTACAGAACAGTGTACACAAGGATAGTCACCATCAGTTTCCTGGAAGATGAATATCCACAAGACATAAGGGTCAGAGTATACACAGATTGGCCAGCACAGAATGCAGTGAGGAATGGAGGTGCAGGTGTATATATAGAATACCCACACAATCCTAGAGATACGATCAAAACACCAACAGGGAAATTCTACAATAATTATGATGCATAAATCCAGGCAAGATGCTGAAAAACAGGTGGCAACTGAAAAAACTGCTCCAACCGTGGCCCACAGCCCGTGGTATTCCTTACAGATGTGTCAGAAGGTCGAAGGTGTTGCCGAAGACCAACCAGATGTACCAATCACTTACCATCAGGAAAAAACCCACAGATGATCAAGTCTATAAGAAAGACACAGACGCAAACACAAGATGATAATCACATTATGAACAGAACAGAACAAATTGTAATTCTACTCATCAAAACGGAAAACAACCGACTCCGCAGTCACATGTACACAAAACTCAAGATTGGCAACGCGGCCATGTGGACAGGTAGCACAGAGTGCCACACATATACTTCATATTGTTCTGAATATAAAACACCGAGGCAGACATTTTGGCCAGAGGAAACAACACTGGAATAAAAGCTCTATGGACCACTGTATGAACTACAAGAGACAGTCAGTTTTATTCTTCTCTTTCTTATTCAGCGTTCATTCTCAAACTCCCACTGGATTTCTCTTGTATCAGGACCATGGTCCTATTAGATTTCCAGAAGGATGTAGTCCAGAGAATGGAAATGCGCTGCGTCACAGTTTTATTTGCGCAAATGGCCCGACATATCCGTCTTCGGCGGAAGTTTTATTCAGGAGACAGAATTACAGATATAGTCATGTTTCAAGTGAACGCAAGAAGAAGAAGAAGAATCTACTATTGGTTCAAACACTTTTGTACAACGTTTGGGTTACTAGTCACTACATATTGTTACAGATCTACCATTGGTAATGGAAAAACACCGAAGCAACAGTGCTTTGGTCTGAGCGGGCAAAAACAAAACCAACATTACGATGGCATCATACTGCTGGCCATCGATTTTCGAAAACAGTCTTATTCCATGCCACCTTCGGCGCCTACGGACTAGAAATGATCGCCAGCGAGGCAGTTTTAGTATAAGACATCTACGTGGGTTTACAGGTAAAATAAGAGAGTGGTTGCGTCTATAGATCTAGAAGATAATAATGTTACAAGTAAACCCCCTCTTTACATCGCTCTTAAACACCTCCAGACATTTAACGCATGCCACACATTCCCTTAAGCTCATCTATTCGCCCGTTTATACCACCATTCTCCCCTTAAACCCTCTACATTGCCCATAATTACCCTAAACCCCTGTATATATCACCCTTAAACGCCTCTAAACATACCCCAACTTATATTATATTCTCTTTATACACGTTTCTTGTTACCGTAGATGCTTCCCCGTCCTTCCACTATTTATGTTTTCCTGCGGGCTTGACAAAATTCTCTTAAGATGCCATATTGGATTTGGAGGCGTGCTCAAAATTCTGTTTTCTTGGTGGCTGCGTGAGGAATGGCAATAGAATTGATGCTGACAATTGCGCACATTTTAGTGTAGAGATGTAACAATAATCAATGATCAATAGAAATAACCACTTGGGAAATACCTAGAAAAATGGCACAATTACCTGATCGTAACATTTCATCACTCACATTACAATGCAGTTAACGCATCTTTAAAAATCCATTTTTGTCGCCAGCAAGCTTCATTCAGTTATATGAATGGCCCCTCTTTCCTTTCGTTGGAATCCATCGTGCGATATTGCGGTTTTTTTTTCCTGGGGGTAATCAGTATCCAACATATCCTACAGTTTATACATGATTGATTCTGTCATTCCCGGAATGGAGAACATTATTGTGGAACATGGGGAATGAACCTCCAAGTAATAATTAAGAAATACTGCATCATCATGAATCAACGTCTGTGCATTCATGGGTTGCTGCGGCATCTCAGCGACTGTCAGCATCAAATTGTCACTCTTAGAACATTTGCCATGTAGTTTATTATTATATTCAAATATATCATACAAACACCAAAGTAGGCGGGTACTCAATGTGAGGTGGTACAATATCGATACATTTTTTTATGGTGCATCAGCTTACGAGTTACTACACCCACACTGTAGAACATAAACATACCAGAGTTCGACAACTACGCTGTAGAGCATCATCTTGTCAGATTTTGATAACCTTCTTGCAGAGAATCAACTATCAACTTACCATACCTACAATGATCCCGTAGTGCATCAACTTACCCGTGCTAGAACTATCGTGGAGATCATCAACTTACTAGTGCTACAGGTATCTCGTGGAGCATCAACTTGCCAGTCCTACAGTCATCCAGTCTCACAGTCACCATGTAGAGCATCAACTCACCAGTCCTACAGTCATCCAGTCTCACAGTCACCATGTAGAACATCAACTCACCAGTTCTGCAACCATCTTGTACAACATCAACGTAATACGAAAGTGACATTCATCTTGTACAACATCAACGTAATACGAAAGTGACATTCATCTTGTAGAGTATAGGTTCTCAAACTTTTCAGACGGCAAGCACCGTCAACATGTTTAGAGATTGGCACCCATCTCGTGGAACATTAAATTAAATTTAGCCATTGTTCAGACTTAGCATCTATAGAACAGACGTACCTTTTTTTAGTCATGTTGCCCGCTTGGTTGACCCCGCGTATACTAAAACTTCCGCTGTTATAGCTGGGAATTGTTATTGTACTCTGTCTATTTCTCTCTCTTCCCCCATGTAACACTCCAATGTAAAGTACTGTTATTGATACCATTTCCCTGTAAACACTTTTGACTATATAATTCTACCCACTATAATCTGATATGCCCATCTGTTATTTCCCTGGTGTCATTCTTGATTGCAATATATTTTGACTTCTCCAGACAGAGGAGTCGTCAGATGGACCGATTGAAAGATAACTTTATATAAAGCTTGCAGTTATGATTGGTTCTAGTGAGTTTCTTGTGTAGACTTTTCGTACATATCATAACAACACGTTTTGTACATATAATAACAACACGTTTTGTACATATCATAACAACACGTTTTGTACATATAATAACAACACTTTTTGTACATATCATAACAACACGTTTTGTACATATAATAACAACACGTTTTGTACATATCATAACAACACGTTTTGTACATATAATAACACTTTTTGTACATATCATAACAACACGTTTTGTACATATAACAACACTTTTTGTACATATAATAACAACACGTTTTGTACATATCACAACAATACGTTTTGTACATATAATAACAACACTTTTTGTACATATCATAACAACACTTTTTGTACATATAACAACAACACATTTTGTACATATCATAACAGAAGAGGAGGAAACAAATAGGAAACATGGAATTTGGCAGTATTGTTACGTGCTGAATTGAAACATGGAAAGTGAACAGATAACCTACTGTATTGATGAATTATATGAGAAGTGAACAGATAACCTTCGCTATTGATGAATTATATAAGAAGTGAACAGATAACCTACTATATTGATGGAATTATATGAGAAGTGAACAGATAACCTTCGCTATTGATGAATTATATGAGAAGTGAACTGATAACCAGTGATGTAGTGATGAAACATGAGAAATGAACAGATAATCTACTGTAGTGATGAAGCTTGAGAAGTGAACAGATAACCTACTAATATTCATGAAACATATGAGAAGTGAACAATTAACCTTTAGTAATGATAACACCTCAGATAGTGTCCACTTATAGCTATGTTATAGACTGAATATGTATTCACGTGGTATCTGTTACATCTTGATAAGCAGTATGGAATACCACCAGATCAGCTCATCTGCAGTGCAAAAAATGTCAGTTTGAACAGTGTATTTGTTATCTTAAGTAGCAAATCTGTCTGTCTTTCTGCATGTCTTCCTTTGTCTATATGCGTCTTCTTCTTTTGTCTTTGCTTTTGCGTCGGTTCTCTAACGAGAAATGCTGCCGGCAATCAGAAAGGCAGGAGAGCAAGCCATTGACTTGAATGTCCTGTGCACCTCGATGAGAGTTACTGTTGAAGTGGAGGGTCACCGGAGAAGAGTTATGGTTACGCATGCCACGCAAGTGTTCAGCAAACCTAGCGACTCGAAATATACCAGTCTCGCCAATGTACATCAGGTTGCACTGTTTGCAAGTAATAACATACACGACGTTGCGGGAGACAGGAAATGAGTGGTGATGTGGAATACAGACTTAGGGAAACTGGATAGATGAGGTACGGAAGACAAACGGGAGCGTGAGACATGGGCAGTGGCAGGGGGAGATGCCGGTGGGAAGTCCACAAGGACGGAGGTGAGAGTGAACCAGGGTATCACTTTGTTTCTGTCTATGCGAAAAGCCACAAGGGGTGATGCAGGAAATGCTACTTTAGTCAGTGGGTCAAATGGAAGGATCGAGAAATCACGAGGAGGATATTAAGGGCTGGGATGTTGTAAGGGTGGAAAGTTTGGATTAGTTTGGGGCGTGTGGAAGGTGAACGAGGGGTGCATATAGAGCATCAGCAGGAGGAGGGGGTAGGGCGGACACGACTCAGGCAAAGAGAAGGACATCCTCCGGTTACAGGCGGCGGCGGAAGAAATTAAGCATATCATGGGCATGCTGAAGAAAGTCAGAATCGTCCTGACGTGGACGTAGAAGATGAGAGAAAGGAAAGGAGTCACGCCATGAAGGAGGGTGGGAAGATGAATAGAGAACGAAGCTATGAGAGTCGGTAGGTTTATAGTGGATCGAGGTGGAGGGAGAAACTGGCCGAATGGAGACAAAGATGTCCAAGAAAGTCACAGAGGAAGCAGTGACGATGGAAGTGAATTCAATAGAGGGATGGAAGTTGCTAACGAATGAGACGAAGGATGAAAGGTCATCTACATGCATGTCCGTGAACCCAAAAAACCGTCGGCGATAGAACTGGGAAATCGGACCCTGGAAGCTAGGGAAGGTAAGGTGCTGAAGGTGGCCGACGAACAGACAAGCATAACTGGGACCCAATTTGGTGCCCATGCATACACCACTGATCTGGTTAAAGAAGGTGCCATCGAACTCAAAGTTGTTCAAGGTAAGACAAGTTCAGCCACGCGGACCAGAGTAGAGTTATCAGTGGAATGGTGAGGTTGTAGGACAAGGAAGAACTGAACGGAGGTGAGGCCATTGTTGTGTGGGATAGAAGTGTAGAGAGAGAGAGAGAGTGAGAGAGAGACAACGTCTCAGAGGAAGAGATGATATTTATGATGAGGGAGCAGTTGAACCGATGGGAATGGGATTAACTCATTATTGGTGTGTCCTTGAGGTACGTCGGGAGAGAAGCGACAATAGGGTGAAAAACACCATCAAGGTATGCACCTAAGATATGCGCAGTAGGACAAGAGCATGCAGACTCAATAGGTCTGCCACAGTTAAGAGACTTGTGGATTTTAGGCAAAAAATAGAGAGTTGCCAAGGTTGGTCTTGGAGATAAGGTGGAAGACAACAGAAGACGGGAGGAGGTTTTGCCGAATATGTCGTTTAACAATGCAGCCTATCATATGGTTATGAGCAGGAATAGGGTCTGAAGGGAGAGGCTCATAGAAGGTAGCATCTTCCAGTTGACGAGAAGCTTCCTCGACGTACAGATCACTGTCACTCTCCACCATACCCTGTTACATCACTCCAATCTTGCTGTCTCTGACACTCAATCTCTCTAACCTTCTGGCTCGCCAAGACATTGTTATCAAACCCGTTGACAAATGTTTCACCGTAGTTGTGTGACACCGTGATCTGAATTCATGATTATGGACGAGTTGACCAAATGCAGCTAAAGGCATTGTCCAATCGAGATCTTAGGAAATATAGACGGATCTGTGTGCACAGTTAATTAGGACTTCATTCGTGACGTATTTGATTATTGTGGTGTTTTCGTTGGTCACTATTTATATACTTTGAGTCACATGTCAAAAATAGCCAAGGTCTACAAACGAAACGCACGAAATTAATCAAAATTGGCCTTTCATATTTACAATTCTGTTGAAAAGTCTTAATAGTATAGTCTTGTCAAAAGTCACGGTCAGTACTTGGGCGACCCTTTCCCTTGTTACCAACAGCCGTGTCATCCACTACTTGGGCGATCCTTTCCCTTGTTACCAACAACCGCGTTGCCGACTACTTTCCATGCTGTACGATATCTACTTGCATGGCCCAAATGTCAATTTATTTTGTCGAAGTGTTGTTTAAAAGCTAACCATTTTTTTTCGTCTTCAGCGTTGGTAAGACTTCCCGAGTCGACGCGTCCTCTATCCCTAGTATTCCCAACGCCACATAGCCATCAATTATTAATCCGGTTTTAAGATTGAAAACACATTCCCCTGTGTTAGAATCAATCGTGGAATACTTTTCTGTAATTAATAACACGATGTAAAATAGGATGCTTTTTCAGTAATCGAACAAACTATTTCTGACAAGAAAACCTAACATATTTTATCACAAACTTTATCCTTTCTGAATTCAATGTTTTTTTTTATCTTAATGAACTGTGATATTGTTCTGGTTCTGTTTTGTTGATATTTTTTGATGTTGTTTTGGTGTGCAATTTCTGTGGTCATGTTTGGTTTCTTTTTCAATAACATTGTTGAACCACATGATGGGTATTAGATGATGTATTCAGGATAGCTTCACTGCTGATCCACATGATGGGTCTGACCGCACGATTCATTCAGGATATCTTCACTGCTGACCAACATGATGGGTCTGACCGCACGATTCATTCAGGATATCTTCACTGCTGACCGACATGATGGGTCTGACCGCACGATTCATTCAGGATATCTTCACTGCTGACCAACATGATGGGTCTGACCGCACGTGATGCATTCAGGATATCTTCACTGCTAAATCCACATGATGGGTCTGAATACACCTTAATTCACTCAGGATGGTTTCGCGGCTGATCGACATGATCAGTCTGACCCACACATAATGCATTCAGATTAGCTTTACGACCGATTCACACGATGCATTTTAATATTTTCTGTATTTAATTCACTTATCCATCTTTCCATTCATATATCTGGGAATCCACTTTTCATCGACCGCGTCTTCTCTCTCTCTCTCTCTTCATTTCTCCCCCTCTCTCTCTCCATCTCCGCGTTTCCATTCATTATTCACTGACAACATTTTGATTTCTTCCTATGTAATTGCGTCATATAATCTATGGACGATCAACATATTGACAGAATGAGACAAAAATTTCACACCTTTTCTATATTCCCCTCTCTATATATCTCGCTGAATACTTCTCTCGCTCATTCTTTCTTCATATAATTTGTATCTCCACTCATTCTGCTAGCAGTCTGAGAGGAGAAGTCTGAAACTAGTCCCAGGCTCTAGCGACAACCTAATGTGATTAGTGGAAGCTTCTGCTGCCTTTTTGAATATAAGTATTATTTATTAATGAGTCTCAGTGGCAACGATGGTTTGTGGCAGAAATAGCTGGAGTGTTTGAGATGGATAGAAGGAGGGAAATATGGGTGAGTGATGGGTAGACGTGGTTAGAGGAAGAGTGTGCAAGAGTAGAGTGATGCGTGATAAGATGAGTAGAGTTGAGAGAAGTGGAATAGCTCAAAATAGTTAAATTAGGAAGGTATGGAAAAAGTAAGTGAAGGAAAGGCAGGGGAGGAGTATGTGAAGGAATGGCAGGGGAGGATTAAGTGAAGGAAAGGCAGGGGAAGAGTAAGTGATGGAAAGACAGGTAAAGAGTAAGTGAAGGAAAGGCAGGAAAAGAGTAAGTGATGGAAGGGCAGTGAAAGAGTAAGTGATGGAAGGGCAGTGAAAGAGTAAGTGATGGACGGGCAGTGAAAGAGTAAGTGATGGAAAGACATGGACAGAGTAAGTGATGGAAGGACAGGGAAAGAGTAAGTGATGGAAGGGCAGTGAAAGAGTAAGTGATGGAAAGACATGGACAGAGTAAGTGATGGAAGGACAGGGAAAGAGTAAGTGAAAGAGCAGTAGGGAAAGATAAGAAAATGATGACAAAGTATTGATAATGTAGAAGGTAGCGAAAGGGAAATATAAAGTAAGAGGTATGTAAAAATAGAGGAAGAATAGAAGGATAAAATAGGGATAAACAAAGTTGTAAAAAGTGAACAGATATAGGGATATTGGTAGACGTAGAAATAATGAAAGTTTGATGTTAGGACAAGGAAGAAATGTGCGATAAAATAATAGTGAGGTAAAGGGGGGAATATATTGTGATAAATAGTGAGGCAAAGAGAGAAAGATATTGTGATAAAATAGTGAGGGAAGGGGAGAAAGATATTGTAATATAATAGTGAGGTAAAAGGAGAAATATATTGTGATGAAGAGACGGATTGCCAATGAAACATAAGAGAAATATTTCACAAGATAACATGAAGTATATACAGTGAGATAGATGTATAAAGAATGGAGATGAAGAGAAGCGAGAGATAGAGATGGCAACTAGTGTGTGTGTGTGTGTGTGTATGTGTGGCGTAGAGAGAGGAAAGTAGATGCGAAAAAGAGGAGTAGAGAAGAGAATATCGTATTGACATGACATAATGTGAGAAGGAATGGGGTGAGGTAGATATAACAGATGTGGAGGATGCTAGAATACAAAAATGTAAAGTGAAAGTGATGCAGAGGGAGAGAAATAGAACACACTGTGTGCCTATTGGGAGGTGGAAGTGTTGCAGAGGGAGAGAAATAGAACACACTGTGTGCCTATTGGGAGGTGGATGTGATGCAGAGGGAGAGAAATAGAACACACTGTGTGCCTATTGGGAGGTGGAAGTGTTGCAGAGGGAGAGAAATAGAACACACTGTGTGCCTATTGGGAGGTGGATGTGATGCAGAGGGAGAGAAATAGAACACACTGTGTGCCTATTGGGAGGTGGAAGTGATGCAGAGGGAGAGAAATAGAACACACTGTGTGCCTATTGGGAGGTGGAAGTGATGCAGAGGGAGAGAAATAGAACACACTGTGTGCCTATTGGGAGGTGGAAGTGATGCAGAGGGAGAGAAATAGAACACACTGTGTACCTATTGGGAGGTGGAAGTGATGCAGAGGGAGAGAAATAGAACACACTGTGTGCCTATTGGGAGGTGGAAGTGATGCAGAGGGAGAGAAATAGAACACACTGTGTGCCTATTGGGAGGTGGAAGTGATGCAGAGGGAGAGAAATAGAACACACTGTGTGCCTATTGGGAGGTGGAAGTGATGCAGAGGGAGAGAAATAGAACACACTGTGTACCTATTGGGAGGTGGAAGTGATGCAGAGGGAGAGAAATAGAACACACTGTGTGCCTATTGGGAGGTGGAAGTGATGCAGAGGGAGAGAAATAGAACACACTGTGTGCCTATTGGGAGGTGGAAGTGATGCAGAGGGAGAGAAATAGAACACACTGTGTACCTATTGGGGGGTGAAAGTGATGCAGAGGGAGAGAAATAGAACACACTGTGTGCCTATTGGGAGGTGGAAGTGATGCAGAGGGAGAGAAATAGAACACACTGTGTGCCTATTGGGAGGTGGAAGTGATGCAGAGGGAGAGAAATAGAACACACTGTGTGCCTATTGGGAGGTGGAAGTGATGCAGAGGGAGAGAAATAGAACACACTGTGTACCTATTGGGAGGTGGAAGTGATGCAGAGGGAGAGAAATAGAACACACTGTGTGCCTATTGGGAGGTGGAAGTGATGCAGAGGGAGAGAAATAGAACACACTGTGTACCTATTGGGAGGTGGAAGTGATGCAGAGGGAGAGAAATAGAACACACTGTGTGCCTATTGGGGGGTGGAAGTGATGCAGAGGGAGAGAAATAGAACACACTGTGTGCCTATTGGGAGGTGGAAGTGATGCAGAGGGAGAGAAATAGAACACACTGTGTACCTATTGGGGGGTGGAAGTGATGCAGAGGGAGAGAAATAGAACACACTGTGTACCTATTGGGGGGTGGAAGTGATGCAGAGGGAGAGAAATAGAACACACTGTGTGCCTATTGGGAGGTGGAAGTGTTGCAGAGGGAGAGAAATAGAACACACTGTGTGCCTATTGGGAGGTGGAAGTGTTGCAGAGGGAGAGAAATAGAACACACTGTGTACCTATTGGAGGGTGGAAGTGATGCAGAGGGAGAGAAATAGAACACACTGTGTGCCTATTGGGAGGTGGAAGTGTTGCAGAGGGAGAGAAATAGAACACACTGTGTGCCTATTGGGAGGTGGAAGTGTTGCAGAGGGAGAGAAATAGAACACACTGTGTGCCTATTGGGAGGTGGAAGTGTTGCAGAGGGAGAGAAATAGAACACACTGTGTGCCTATTGGGAGGTGGAAGTGTTGCAGAGGGAGAGAAATAGAACACACTTTGTGCCTATTGGGAGGTGGAAGTGATGCAGAGGGAGAGAAATAGAACACACTGTGTACCTATTGGGGGTGGAAGTGATGCAGAGGGAGAGAAATAGAACACACTGTGTGCCTATTGGGAGGTGGAAGTGATGCAGAGGGAGAGAAATAGAACACACTGTGTACCTATTGGGGGGTGAAAGTGATGCAGAGGGAGAGAAATAGAACACACTGTGTACCTATTGGGGGGTGAAAGTGATTCAGAGGGAGAGAAATAGAACACACTGTGTACCTATTGGGGGTGAAAGTGTTGCAGAGGGAGAGAAATAGAACACACTGTGTACCTATTGGGGGGTGAAAGTGATGCAGAGGGAGAGAAATAGAACACACTGTGTACCTATTGGGAGGTGGAAGTGATGCAGAGGGAGAGAAATAGAACACACTGTGTACCTATTGGGGGGTGAAAGTGATGCAGAGGGAGAGAAATAGAACACACTGTGTGCCTATTGGGGGGTGGAAGTGTTACATAGTGATGAAGCTAGCGGCAGGAAGTGATAGAGAGGAGGGTGAAGAAGACGGAGTGAAAAAGGAATATCCATTGTGAGAGAAATATACGAGACACGCATAAACAGAGCCTTGCTAATATAACCCAATCAAGGAGAAAGGGAAACTGAGACGTGAATGTAGTGAGAGAGTTGTAGAAATTCAATATTGCTCAGGTCGCAAAGGAAAAGAGTTGGAACACCTGCTCATGGGTTATATAAACAATCGTGTAAGAACCTGACCAATAAACCAATGATTTATCCAGATTTAATGACTGAAAAGGCGTAAAGGGTTGAATTCGTGTACTCGGGTTACTCCATATGTACTTATTCCCTCTCAGCGAAGCGACAAGCAGATATATATATATATATATATATATATATATATAGTAAGCAGTCATATTAGATATACATAGAGAGAGTCAGAAATTATATAACATATACATAAAGAAAGTAACCAGTCATTTTACATATTTATAAAGTATGCAACCATATTTCATATAGACACAGAAAATCTGCAGTGATATTACATATACATAAAGTCATCAAGCATATTATAGTGTTAAAAAAACCGAAAGTTTTTGGAGTTACTTTTTAAAAATATATGGATTGTATCACTGAAGTCATGTAACCAATCTTAGCCGTTGTATGGAATATATCTTATTTATGCATCCAATCTTACCGCTTTCATATTTTCACCTGCGCTTCTGTGTTAATCGGCATTTATCTAATTGTGTGAAGGTTGTCTACAATAAATAACCTGATCAGTATATATCCTTGTTACTGTCTTTCTATTTTTATATTTGTCCATGTATCTTGCTATTGTATATGTAAAAGCTCGTAATGTTTCTTCAAGTCTTCGCCGACATCATGAGAGGACTTGCAGTTTAAGACCCGCTGGTAGGTACTCATGGCTGGTTGGTTATATTTCACGTCTGATAGTAAGTGATCTGCATCTCTTACGTAAGATTCTTCAATAGTTTATATTGAACGTCAAGGCTTGTGTTGTTTGTATATCCTTAAATTCGAGCAGGTAGACGACTGCCTCACCTGGAAATAATAATAATAAAAAAATGTCTATTCTAGTTTATTTCTGTCTGCTAATGTATGAAGCCTAGATTACGTACAGTATGTGGAATATTTGGCAGAGACTCGCATGATGCGTGATAATCTACGTATATAAGACCCGTTGGCTAATTGAAAAATAGCCTTCTGAAATAGCTAGTGTGGCTGTTCCCGTGATTTTTGTTGAACACTATGTTTATACTTTGTGTCGACAGCTGATAAAAATCACGGGAAGAGTCAAATAAATCATTTTAGAAGGCTGTTTTCCAATTAGTCAACATGTCTTATATATTGCGATGGTCATGTAATGATGTGTAGTGTTTTCTTGTTCTTAACGTGACTTTGTGGTCTAGTGTTTGTTAGTTAAAATTTGTGTAGTGCGAGTGTATGTGGTAATATGTGAATCTTATGTTTGTTAAGATGCCACATTGGGAGTGTTTTGATGTGGCTTTGAGTTTATTTGATGATAAGTGGTCTTTGGATTGTTCACATGTTGTCATGAGCAGTATATCCTCTAAGTTAAACGGTTGTGATCACATTGTTGTGATCTTAATTTTGTTAGAATGTGACCGTGAACGTGTTTGGTCTTGTTAGACGTACTCTGATGCTAGAGAGTGATACACATTGGATGAAGGTGAACTTGGTATTATGTTCTGAGCCTACACATTTGATTATTCTCATTGAAACAGTTTTAATTGACAGTCAGTAGCTACATTTGTAACATGATATCTCAATAGTTATTCTATGGTGAACATAAGAGAAGATAAAGCTGGATAATGAGCCTCCTTCAGAGTAGTAGAGTATCTCCAAGCAGATGTATGCCGCACTCTACACACCAATCACTGCTTGGTCGGAATCAGTCTTTCAAATGAGATATAATGGTTAGACACATTGGGTTAAGAGGCACATATAATGCACATATATCGCCTTTAGACTGATGGATGACTTCATAGACTAGTTAACTGTATCCGAGCTGAGCAGGTTGTATGTGCTGAGCTGAATATATATTATAACTGTTCTGTAGACTAGCTTGCTAGTATACTCGCATGGATAAACACTGACGTCAATAACATCAAGCAATCTACGTTTGTGTTCTATAGATAATGTAGAGAACACAGATTGTATATATTCTAGCCTATATTCCTCCATTTTCAACACTTTCCTATTTTTATTTTAGCATTACTTGGTATTCCTGGCATCTGTAGATGCAATTTTTGTGTAAACGCTGAGAACTTAATTTCGTTTTTGTTTGTTTGCTTGTTTATTGTCCATGATTCGCTTACATATAACAATAGTGGCCCTGTACAGCACTTCCAGACTTGTATAGAAAACAAAGTTTTGCTTATACAAGTTTTTTTCCATTTTGTAGAATGCTACTTCTGTCTCTACGTCTTTGTACAAAAGCAACAATTTGCAAATAAAGCGTTCATACATGCGACATGTTGGCTCATTCATCTATCTCAGCTTCTTCTTCGTTTTATTTTCTGGTGAAAACTTCTCTCAATTGCAAATGGATGTATTTGTATAAAATACCAGCAGTAAAACACACACGTTTTTAAAATTAAAAATATCCTAGTCTTTATTTCAACCACAATACGTGTATCAGATATGTGTATTATGTGTAACATGTATATTACACATGCATTACATCATATGTATTATACGTATAAACTACATTATCTATGTTATACATATAAACTACATCAGTCATATTATACAAATAAATTACATCAGGCATATACATATAAACTACATCAGGCATATACATGTAAAATGCATCAGTCGTATTATACATATAAACGACATCAATCATTGTATACATATAAACTATGTGAGACATATATAAACTACATCAGTCATATTATACATGTAAACTACATCAGTCAGATTATAGATATACACTATATGAGACAGTATGAGACTATATGACCCACTAGACAAACCATGCACGCAATATAAAACCTTAGTATATGACTCTCTTATGGAAGCTTTGGAACAATTATATACCCCCTCTGATTAGGAGGCTCCGTCAATAGGCAAGGCACTAAGCCGAAAACTGATGTCTCCTGGGTGTAAAAGAAAGCTTAGAAAAACCACCCCACTACACATAGGAAGTAAGAGTTAATCGTTCGCAATTCCTGGGGTTCTCAATCAATCATTATATATATATCATTATATCAGATATATATATATATATGATTGCGAAATAACTGAGTCATAAGTGACGCAATGGGTTGCCGGAGACACTGATTGCACTTGCATTACAAAACTATTTTATTTGATCAGCAGGTTGGAGCAGGACTTTTGTGCGTTCGCTCTCCAGCAACCAACACACATTTTTTTCTGGTATTTATTGAGGAGGGTGAATTTTCGTTGTGTCATCGTTCAATTTTCGCCATTTTGGCATAATACATTCGATTTCAGCATGCTTTTATGTCAGGTGAACTTCTCTAGCCTATGAGAGCCTTCCTATCTGTCGACAGGGAAGTGTGTAACAAATTTGCACCATGATAGTTTATCGCTCATCGTGCCCTTGGACGTCACAGTTCACAGTCCCTTGTTGGCAGTCTCCCAGGAGATGGTATGCGGGGATATTGTCTTTGGGCAGACTACGACTATAGCGTGCGAGGTGTTCCGCTACTAGTGAACCTATCTAAAAAAAATGCGCAGACGATCAAAAATCTAAAAAAATAAAAGAAAGAAAGGTTGGCCGATGCGATGCCGTTAACAGTTGAAGACCCTCTCAACAGGACTTCATTCGTTGCATTTGTGATTATTGTCGTGATTTTCGGTGGTCACTATTTATATACTTGGATTTACATACCAAAAATAGCCAAAGACGACCAAAAAAATGGACTGAAATAATCAAAACCGGCCATTCAGGTTATGTTTATATTTTGTGTTGACAAGTCTTTACGGAGAGCGGCCACGACCGATGTCGTCCATGGACAACGTTGTTAGCATTATTGCCTTCCATGACAGCATTGCACGTCGGGAAAAGCCATCTATGTTCCGTCCTATTTCCCATAGCTGATTTCCAAATGTATACATCCTGTTGTTTGCTGGTTAAATATACTCCTAATTCTGCCCCTGAGATGCCCAGTCCTACCCGTTCCACTCAATTTCACGATGTAATACTATTATACTTTCTATCTGAGTTTATATTGGCATGACTGCGGCATAATATGGTGTCTGTAGCTAACAGGATTGTGTGATGTAATACTGATATCATTAAATCAGCAAGACCTGATTGATCGGTTAATTGCATGTTCAGGTTACCGCACACTTCTCATTAAACGGACATCTCTTGTGATTATCTTCATTTGGATTTATTCTGATTGTCACTGGACACAATTTTACTCATGTCAAATGATTAGACGATCTTATATTGTTTACGTGTTGTTTTTTTAATTCCACTAAAAATTTTAATATTGTCTCCTGATATTGTTAATATTTTACCGTAACTTCTTGTAATAAACTATTCTCTAGGTGATGTTTTTTTTCCATACATTTTCCTGGAAAATTGTTTGTTAATACTCTCCCAAGTTAGTTCATGCAGTTCGATAGTGGTATATGTGTGTTCATATTTTCCCTGCTTATATTTGTTAATAATTTCCACAAATATGTATTCACGTTGTCGCATGTTAAATATTTGTGTTAATATTTGTTAGTGGTGATTTCTTTATAATATTCTTTCGGGAAATATGTTTGTTAACAGTTTCACAGGCGATGTGTGTGTTAGTTAACATTTTCCTCTGGTAACATTTTTGTAACGCATATCCTCTGGTGATCAGTTTATTGCAAATTGGGTTATGTGAACACTGTCTATGGCGATGTTTTTGTTAACATGTTCCCGTTAGACTGATCGGATATGTATAATTCTAGATTCAATTAGCAGGGGTTTTTTATAATGTTGAAAGTGCTTTTCATTATCCAGGATGGCTGTCTCGGGAATGCGCTGTGTTGTTTATTCTGTTGTGTACATGGGAAGTGGTGCGGTTCGCTGTGCTTGTTCACTATCATAGTTGAGTGATGATTTTTCTGTTGCAGTAGAGTGCTGACAAATCTCATGTCTGGTATGCTTGTGGTAGGGAAGATTACGGGACGATATCGATCGGATTGAACAGAGGCGAGAGAGGTTGAGTGTAAGTATATTGGTGGGAGAATAAAAGGATACATGAGAGAATATTGTTAGGAGGGAAATGTTAGAATATGAGAAATGTTAGAAAATGAGAAATGTTAGAATATCGTTTGAAATGAAATGCAACTTAGCGATAACGATGATGTTGTTGATGACATAATCACTTTAGCTGTGTGCAAGGTAGCTCTTAGCAACCCATAGCACGTCAGACAAAAGCATAATGTCTCCTTAGTTGAGTAACCGAAGCGACTCTAAAACCATAGGTTTTTTTGTCCCGCAGGCATGATTGTGTTAAGGGGAGTTAATGGATGCATGTTTAGTGCCCGAAAGCTATTCCAATGTGACAGCATCACAAGATGATCACATCCTGCCTGGAGTGCAGCATAAACGTCTAGGCAATACATATACCATCATTCTTCTGTCAGATCTGTTGCCTCATCCGCAGTGATTGCATACCGAACATTTCCCGCTACCTAGGAGTCTGTCACAAAACGGCAAATGTTGAATGTTCACTAACCAGCATATTTCCGTCATCCATAGGAACGATTTCACCGAAGACAAATGTAAGAAATTTAGACAAGACATGCAGTGACAGTGACTTTTTCACAAGTGACAGGTTGTCAGCCCATCTCCCAACTGTTCTTAGTCGCCTTCTACGACATGCATACAAATAAAACATCCCCCCCCCCCAACTGAACTAGAAGTCCAGGCTCCGGCTGCCACACGGGGGTGAAAACGTAACGATAGGTGCACAAATATTGTTTAAACTGAAATATGACGGAAAGTTAGATGTAAGAATATTGCTTGAAGAGAAAGGTAGCGTTAATATACATGTAAGAGTATTGTTTGAAGAGAAATGTAACGTAAATATAGATGTAATAATATTGTTTGAAGTGAAATGTAACGTAAATATAAATGTAAGAATATTGTTTGAAAAGAAATGCATTAATAAAATAGATGTATTTCACGTGAACGACAATGACAGCGCAGAAAACAATTTCTTTTCTGATATAATTTATACATTGTAGAAATAATATTAAATAAGAGAAATACATAATATCAGAAAATCAAGAGAAGAGAATCGGACTGGAGAAATCATTGGCAAATAACAATATGGACGAGAATACTGCAGTTGTTGTATGAAGGTGGCCTCCGTGTCTGTGTAATGTTGGCATAGCTCACGGAGCCGAGCATGACGTCAACAATGATATTGCTAATGTCAGATCTGTGTTTGTACTTCGATGGGGGCATATGAAGGGTGTGTGACTTTTAACATCAAACTCATGATTTGTGGTGGCAATTGTGAAAACATCAAACATGGGCATATGAAGGGTGTGTGATTTCAAATATCAAACTCATGATTTGTGGTTGCAATTGTGAAAGCTTCATTGTTGTGTGAGTTTAATGTGCGAAGGACGACAACAACATCGACAACAATAACAACAACTACAACAGAATTGCTGCAAGCCACATATGAGATATCATAAACATTGATACTAGTAATAATCAGGAAATGTACAAACGAACGATGACTTCGTGGAGATCAAATTCGCGGAATGAAAATGAGTTTGATATAAGCTCCAAAAAAAAAATAAAAAAAATCGAAAAAGCAATGTAGTAAGCTCAAATATTTTTGATATTAACAATCAATGACATGGAGTTAGGAGACTTACGGTATATATTACACAGACTAAACTTTGGGGTCTTTGTTATCTCTA
Organism: Meghimatium bilineatum; assembly: GCA_034231615.1. Classification (NCBI taxonomy): domain Eukaryota; kingdom Metazoa; phylum Mollusca; class Gastropoda; order Stylommatophora; family Philomycidae; genus Meghimatium; species Meghimatium bilineatum. The sequence continues at coordinate 21,292,928 of CM067306.1, forward strand.
ATATTTTATAGTAGTGAGTCCTGATATAACCTAAATGGACTTTTTTGTCCTCTGGTTGAAAGGGCACGCCTCTCCAAAAGAGAGGCAAACACATTAACTACGGATACGTAAGCCATAAACGCCCTAACAAAGAGGATGAGTGCTTGGAGGAATGCAGAGAACCGATGCAAGTAGAATTCTCTTTCTTGTACTGTGAACCCCAGGATGTCAGCAGGTGGAGAGTATGTTGCTGGGCAATAAGATGTTACAAGTCGTAGTAGCAATGTATTGTGTTGACTGCCTATGACGAAAGGAGGCAGAGAAAAAACACCAAAAGAGAATTCTGTTTGTTTTTAATGTGTTTATAATTGTCAATGAGGAGACATATTATACACGCGCGAAGGGTCTGAAGTTTGTCGGCTCCCAAACTAGAAGCAAAGCATAGCGATAAATGTTACCAGCCATCTTTGTAGTAAGAGATAACTAAGGAATTTTGGAGGTAGGTGTGGCTTTCTCATCCCATATACAGTCAAAGCGACTCTGAAGCCAAGGCGAAAGATGTGTGATATCGAAAGGCACAGCTATCGCATCATAGCTATAAACCACCATACAGCACATTTCTTTCTTCAGACTGCATCCTACTAATCTTCACGAGTTTGAGAATAAACACTGAAGATGACGCCCAATGTCTGCAGTACTGTTGTATCGAATACACAGTTCTCATTATTCATGACCAATTTGTAGAGTCGGCATGAACTATAATTATTACGTAACAAGAATGCCTACTCTCACGTGTACCTATCAAGAAGGTACTACTCTCCCGTCTATCTATCAAGACACTACTCTCCTGTGTACCTATCAAGAAGGCAGTACTCCCAGTGTACATACCTCACAAACACATACCCTTCAAGAGTACATTTACACGCACTCACACCCTACAAACACAGTCCTATACCACTACCACGTGACACTTACACGCACACTTTTATACCACCACGTGCTACTTACACATGCACACACACAATTTTATACCACCCACCACGTGCTACTTACACATGCACCCATACTTTTATACCACCATGTGATATTTACATACATACAAATACACTTATACTACCACGTGCTACTTACATGCACACACATACTACAAACACAATCCAGTACAACAACGTGCCGCACACACACACACACACACACAAACACACACACACTTCTATACCACCATGTGCTGCACACACACACACACACACTTCTATACCATCACGTGCCAGTTACACGCACACACACACACCCTACAAACACAACCTAGTGCCACCACGTGCCGCACACACACACTTCTATACCACCACGTGCCAGTTACAAGCACACACACACGCACACCCTACAAACGCAGTCCAATACCACCACGTGTCACACACACGCACGCTTCTATACCACCACGTTCTACTTAAGTGCGCACACACACTTTCTCATACGCACGCTCCTCCACAACCTCGTACCTTCATTATAGCTTCTCTACCTCCTCGAGCACTCCCTCATCTTCTAATACATCTACGTCTTCTTCGTTACCGTCTTCTTTTCTTTGCCCTTATCTCTTTCGTTTTCTAATTTTCATCGTCCACTCATTTCTCCCATTCTTGTATTTTAATCTTACATGGACTGCCTCCCACTTGTCAGTCAGAATGCCTCATTTCATTTTCACCTCCTTATATTTTAATTATCTCCTCCCTATCAAGACCTAACTCTCCCTTATCTTCCTCTTCTTTTGACAAAGTGGCAGAAAGCCGCCAGTGAAAACTCTCCATTAAAATTAAAATCGATAAAATCTCTGAAGGTCTATGTCAGAGGGCGTGGTGTTGTGTTTTCACCATAGCAACAGGGGACGGTATTCCTGCCAGTTCTGTAGCCTTGCCCTCGATCTGTTTCCAGTGCCAGATATCTAGATGTGTGCATGTATAGATTTAGTTCTGGATTTCTGGCAGACGCACGCGTGGATTCCTATGGCGTAATTTTGGATCAGATTATACGGCACATTATCTCTTTGACGCGGAGAGTAGTTTTATCGGTCTGTTGGTCTATCCATTCATCGGTACTAGGACATGTTTGTCCAATGTCTATCCGTACTAGGGCATGTTGTTTGTCCAGATAGATGTCTGACTCTTTGTCTATCTATTCATCGGTACTAGTGCATGTTTGTCTAGACCTTAGTTTGACGTTTGGTATATCCGTACTAGGCCACGTTTGTCCAGACCTGACTCTGACTCTTGGTATATCCGTACTAGGACATGTTTGTCCAATGTATATCCGTACTAGGACATGTTTGTCCAATGTATATCCGTACTAAGGCATGTATGTCCAGATAGTTGTCTGACTCTTTGTCTCTCTATTCATCGGTACTAGGACGTATTTGTCCAGGCCGTTGTCTGACTCTTGGCCTTTTCTTCAGCGGTACTAGGACATGTTTTTCTGGACTGTTCTCAGACTCTTGTTTCAATAATGTGATCCATAAATCCATAACCCGTCATGGTCAAAGGGGTATTATTGTTGGATGCGGCAACACACAAAGACATCCAGTGATGTTTATCCTCAGTGATGCGAATAAGTGTGGCAAAAATATTGAATATTTAGTCTTTGATATTGTGTACCTATGAATTTCAACTGTAACCAGCAATATAGTTGTGGACAAGAAATCATTTCAGCATACATTTTCAAACGTTCAAAAGTTTTCGTCGTTTTACTATTGGAAACTAGTGATTCTTGTGAACATGCGACGTTCTCTACATGATTTCCTACGTACATATTTGTCTTATGTTCTCTGTAGGACATGCTGACTATTCGTCTATAACACGTAACACATTTAATATGTCACCTATAACCGGTGCCTTTCAGTTCTTCTTCTTCTTCTTTCGTTCACTTGAAACATGTCTATATCTGTAATTCTGTCTCCTTAATAAAACTCACTGTCTTTTGTAGTTCATACAGTGTCCCATAGAGTTTTGATTCCAGTGTTGTTTCCTCTGGCCAATATGTCTGCCTCAGCGTTTCATGCTCAGAACACTCTTGAAGTATATGTTTGGCACTCTGTGCTGCCTGTCCACATGTACACATGGCCGTGTTGCCAATCTTGAACTTTGTATACATGTGACTGCGGAGTCGGTTGTGTCCTGTTCTGAGACGTAGAATTATAACTTGTTCTGGTCTGTTCATAATATGATAGTCATCTTGTGTTGGTGTTTGTGGCTTTCTTATTGACTTGATCATCTGTTTTTTCTGATGATAGGTGATTGGTATATCTGGTTGGTCTTCTGCAGCACCTTCCTTAGCCAGCTGGTCTGCTTTTTCATTTCCTGGTATTCCACAGTGAGAGGGTATCCACTGCATGGTTACCCTATACTGGTAAGACAATTCGCTAAGTAGTTTTTTCAAGTCTGTTAGTTTTTCAGACTGGAGAGCTTGAAGCACTGACCTTGCATCTGTCAGGAATACCACAGGCTGTAGGCCAGAGATGGAGTTCAGCAGTTTTTTAGCTGCCACACTAATTGCCTGGATTTCTGCATCATAATTATTGCAGAATTTTCCTGTCGGTGTTCTGATTGTATCTCTAGGCTTGTGTGGATATTCTATATATACACCTGCACCTCCATTCCTCACGGCATTCTGTGCTGATCCATCTGTGTATACTCTGACCCATATATCTTGTGGATATTCCTCATCCAGGAAACTGAGGGTGACTGTCCTTCGCTGCACACTGTTCTGTTCGTCCCCGCTTAGTATTCCTTTCACATGGGTCTGAATGTATATTGGCATTCCATGTCTTTCACTCCACGGGGTTTGTTCTGGTACAGGCCTTAAGGGGCTGTCAACTTCAGGTAGGTCTGTAAGTTGTCTGCGGAGTCGTTTAGCTTGATGGATAAAGCTGCTTCTTTTCAGTCGTCCCATTGCTAGATTTTGGAATCTTTCCTTCATTGGATGACTTGGCATACACTGAAACTTTTCTGCCTGAATTAGTACTTTTGTGTCTCTGCGTTCGCCAAGTGTTTGCATTCTTCCCATTTTCTGCATCTCTGCTATGGGTGTTGATTTCATTGCTCCCAACATTATTCTAAGTGCCTGGTTTTGCACTTTATCTAGATCTTGTAATGTGGTGTTTGATGCAGGACACCACGCAGCTGAACCATATTCCAGGTGTGGTCTTATGCCTTGCTGGTAAACTTTACTGAGTATATTCCCACTGGCTCCCCATGTGGTTCCACTTAGTTTTCTCAGGATAGCTAACTTCCTCCTGGCTTTTGTTGTTGCTTTGTTTATGTGCTGCTTCCATGTCAGTTTGTCATCAAAAGTAACTCCGAGGTATGTGGGTTGTTTGTCTTCTTTCAAGAGCTCTCCATCTATTTTTATATGACCGGCTTTTTGTTTTGGTGAGAGGGTAAAAAGTGTAGTGCTGCACTTGTCTGTGTTAATGCTGACGCACCATCTATTAGCCCATAAGGTTAGGGCATCGATAGCTCTTTGTATTTGTTTAGTGGCCACTGTCGCATGTTCTTCTGTGCACCAGATCACCAGGTCGTCAGCATACATTGCCACTTTGATCCCGTGTGGTAGTTCAGCAACTAGGTCATTGATGTAAACCAAGAAAAGTGTGGGCGACAGGACTCCTCCCTGGGGGACTCCATGACGCAGTAGAACTTTCTTGCTCTTGCGACCATCTAATTGTACCCTGGCTCTTCTATTATGCAGGTATGCTTTTACCCATTTGTACATTCTTGAGTTAACCCTGCAATTTCGCAATTTCTTTAGGAGCCCTTCTTTCCAGACCTTATCAAATGCTTTTCTGAGGTCTATCCATGCTGCTAGTACCAGTTTCTTATCTTGGAAGGCATCCTCAATCTCTTGGGAGAGGTAGGTTGCCTGATCTTCAGTAGAGTAGCACTGTCTGAAACCTGCTTGCTGTGATACCAGAAGGTTTTCATTTTCAAGGTACGACTGCATCCTAAGATTGATAATGCGTTCCATTGTTTTACATAGACAGCTTGTGAGGCTGATGGGCCTGTAGTTGGAGACTGTGTTGCCATCTTTTCCTGATTTGAGGAGTGGTATCATTATTGCTTCTCTCCACGCCTGTGGTACATTACCCGTGGACCAGCTTGTGTTAAAGATCTGCAGTAGCTTTGCTCTTGCTGCAATTCCCAGGTTTCTAATCATTTCATTGGACACTCCATCAGCTCCAGGGGACTTTTTCATTTTCAATTTGGATATTGCATGCTCCAGTTCTCTCATTGTGATTGGTGCCTCCATGACTTCAGGTATAGGTTCGCCTTGTCCAATGTTTTGCTGGTTCTCTCGAACCTCCTGTTGTTTGTCTGGGCTGACTTTGATGTTATTGTCTTCTGCAAAGGAATCTGCAAAGTAATCAGCTGCATGTTTACCTGTTAAAATGTTTCTATCTTTATAAAGTGTGATCCTGGTATTTCTCCCTGTACCTTCATCATTTAGTTGTTTTACAAGTTTCCATAATTTCCTAGTATCTCTTTCTAGGTTCAGCGACTCTGTTTTTTCTTTCCAGCTACTCCGTCTGGCTTGTAACTTGGCTCTTTGAAATTTAGCCTTTGTTTGCTGATATTTGTTGTGATGTTCTTGGCTAGGTCTGTTCTCAGCCTGCTGTCTAGATGTTTCCATCTCATTTTGCAGCTTTTCCAGTTCATCATTCCAGTAGGGTTTGTAGTTTTTGCGTGCCCCCCTGGGTATGGTTTTACTAGCAGCATGTAGTATACATCTATTAAATTCACTCACTGCTCTATTGATGTCTTTGTCCAAGTTCATGTCCTTAGCTAGAACACTGGTTAAATGCTGGTACATTTTCCAGTCTGCCCTCTTATAGTTCCACCTAGTGAGCGTGCTGCTGTCCTTTGTAAATTCATTGTGGATTTCCAGAAATACTGGTCTGTGGTCACTACCTCCAAGCTGCTTTCCAACGACACGTGTGATGTTCCATTCCAGGCCTGGTGAGTGGAATGCCAGATCTGGTGTAGAGGTGGTGTGCCATGCTCTCGAGTAGAAGGTTGGTGAGTCAGCTGGCTGGTTAATAAGGATGAGATTATTTTCATCCTGCCAGCTCTCAAGTTCCTCACCTCTCTTGTCGATATGATCGTAGCCCCAGCTCTGAGAGTGGCTGTTGAAGTCACCACACACCATAAGTCTCTCTTTATCTGGAATTGTGTCTAGTGCCAATGGTTTATCATTTGGGCAGTAGTAGTTCAGGAGATGGAATTCTGCACTGTCTGTTTTTAGGTGGAGCATCTGGTATTCTGCCCCTTCCATATAAACTTCCAGCTGACATGCGCTGATATTGTTTTTAACAAGTGTCAGAATTCCACCCTTTCGCCTGTCCTTTCGGTCAGATCGGTAGCACTGGTAGCCTCTGATTTTGAAGGCTATGTCGCTGCTGAGGTGTGTTTCTTGGATACAGCATATATTAACTTGTTCTTCACTGAGGACATTTTCAAGTTCCAATTTTTTGCTGTATCCATCTCTTTTACTGTTGACACCCTCAGCATTCCAGTGCATTATTTTTATTGGTCGTTTGTTTGTTTGGCCAGTAGCTCTATTCCCTTGCCTCCTGGCTCCTCGAGGCAATTGAGAAGGACTTTCAGTAACTGAGGTTGGGCCCTTTCGAGGTATAGGGCCCGGCACCGTCCCTGCCTGAACGTCCGCCACAGGGCAGGCACCATAACTTTTTATAGATAAAGACATGTTTCCATTGTGTTGTGTGCGTGGCATCCTGATTATCTGTGCGCCTTTTGGCTGGATGCCTCCGTCTTCAGCACTCTGCTTACTTGGGCAGGACTATGGTCCTGCTCGAATGGGACTGCCCGACCAGTCTTAGTTTCCAGCCCCTGATGGCTGAACTAAGCCCCATCACCACTGCAAGGTGCTGGCCAGTGTTTCAATGTTTCACTACTCGAATATATATATATATATATATATATATATATATATATATATATATATATATATATATATATATATATATATATATATATATATATATATATATATATATATATATATATATATATATATATATATATATATTAAATGTGTCATATATATGCCACGAATAGACCAAGAGTCCATGGCATGTGTATATGCGAAGACGGTTGCTGTCCTGTTGTTCCTTCTCTCCTCCGCTACACATGAGTAGTGGATAGAGAGCGCGTGAAGGGTATAGGTGCGTGTTTGTGAGGAGTAGGCACATTTAAGTGTCATGTGGGGGGTATAGGTGTGTGTTTGTGAAGTGCAGGTATGCTGGCCAACAGAAACACACGAGACACGCGTAAAACATAGATCACTGCAAATCGACAGATACTGTGATTCATGCTATAGCAAACTCTACTGCAGGGCCAGCCCTAACAATTGAGGGGCTCAATGTGAAACGGATTGCGCGGGGCCCAGTCTGGGTAGGGAAGAGGATAATAAAATAAATTATAATATTAATTTATGGGCCTATGAAGTGCCGGGCCCAATGCGGCCGCATAGGTTGCAATGGCCTAAGACCGGCCCTGCTCTACTGCAACGCGAAGTGCCTCAAAAACACACTTTATATCCACGATCTTCGACGATATAAGACATACTGAATTGCGGGAAAACATCCTTCTAAAATGACACCATTGACTGTTCCCGTGATTTTCATTAGTCACCATGATTATATTTTGTGTGGATAGTCAATAAAAATCGCCATTAAAGTCAGACGAGTCATTTCATTATAGTAAACTGTTTCCATTAGCCAATATATCTTATAGTGTCGACGGTCATAGTTATAACCCTCTAAAACAGTGGTTACATTTCGTCCTGTGTCCCCTTGTGGAACAATAATTGTGTGTACACTCCCCTCCCTTCGCATTAAAACATCATTGCCTTTCTTTACGCAAACGTTATGGCAACAATTCATGTTGTTTTTCATTTAATTGATTACTGTCTTGTGTGATCCGATAAGTGGGTCTGTGCCGCCCTCCGCCTCCCTCAAATTTCAAACATTCTCCGTTTTTATCTTCAAAATGTTCTCTACACGGGGTCATAATATCCATATTGAGAACCAGTGTAAATCAGACGTAAAACGTCACATATATTAATCAAAATAAGAATGATCAACCAAGATACAAACGTAACAGTCAGCTTCCCAGTGTACCGATGTTACACTAAAATATGAGATCTGACGTATGTTTGTGTCTGTGTATCGGGTATAGTAGCGCATGTTTGTGTCTGTGTACCGGGTTCAGTAACGTATGTTTGTGTCTGTGTGGCAAATACAGTAATAAATGTGTTTGCGTAGCTAGTACAATAACATGTTTACGTTTTTTCGAACAATTATAGTAACTTGTGTTTATGCGTGTGTAGCGAGTACAGTATCATATATGGTTCTTGTCTGGAACACGTGCTTGTCATCGTATTTTAGGAATAAATATATTTTAAATATTATGTCAACAATTATTAATAACTGTCAATTATCAATAATTACTTTAAGTATTAATAATTTAGGGTTAATTTAATAAATGATAAATTGTTTAAAATAAATAAATGATAAATATAATTATCCACAGAATATAGTTCTCCAGTTAGATGGCATATGGGAGATGAAGCTAGGGAAGAATCTTAAAATATTGTACAAAGAGAGAGAATGAGGGAGAGAGTGCGCGAACTTCGGTAGTATAGGAGACCTGTTGGCTAAAACGTAAATATGAACTAGTCTTCGATTTGCGTGTTATCTGTTGGTTGGCGTGGGCTATTTTTGGCATGTGACTCCAAATATGTAAATAGCGACCAATTGAACGTCCAACATTAACGAAAAACGTAACCAAAGGGGTCCAAATTAATTCAGCTAGGAGGCCTGTATTGTCGAGAGCCACAGTGTATTTGTGTGCCCTCCTGACGACTGTAACCACACAATAAGTTCGCGTATATACTTACACTCTAATTATTTGACTGCATTCGAATTATACAAAGTACGTTTGACAAGATTACGGATAGGGTAGAAATATGAAAACAAGAAAGTAGTTGAGAAAAACATTAGCAGGAAAACCGACACGACAAGCCTATAGGTGACAGTAGTTATACGGTAATGTAAAGGAGATTACTGATTAATATAGAGATACGATCAACGTAGAGATACGATTAATGTAGAGTTACGAGGAATGCAGAGATACTATGAATGTACAGATACGATGAATGCAGAGTTACGAGGAATGCAGAGATACTATGAATGTAGAGATACGAGGAATGCAGAGATACTATGAATGTAGAGATACGAGGAATGTAGAGATACTATGAATGTAGAGATATGAAGATTGCGTACGACCTGACAGCAAAAATCAGTTTACGTTGTTCATATTGGCTGATCTTGTTGTTCACCTTGCTTATACTTTGTGTCGCCCACCAATGAAAGCACGTTAGAATAAAAAGTCAGCCAAGTTGTGTGACCAGTTGTAAGGCATTAACAATATGCAGGAAGAAATACTATGAACGAGAAATGGGAGAATGTGAGAAGGACATACAATTATTCTGCGTCCAATGAAAAGAATAAATCAGTAAATGTAACTAGAACATAAGGAGAAAGTAGAATAGGCAAGGAGAAAAGAAGAATAATGATACAATTAAATTGAAAGAAGATAAAAAGAATACAATCCTGAAAAGAGAATGAAATAAACACGAGAAAAGAAAAGTGTGAAAGAAATCCATTTAGGGATATTTTGTCGATAGTAATAGAAATAAAACGTTCTCGTCCAAGAGACAAATGGAGAGCGGTCGTTATTAATAATGGAAGAAATACATCAATTTATCGCTCGGATTCGGCCTGTCTGTGCCTCGAGTTACAGAAGATACATCAGGCAATTACGCGCGCACAGGACAGGCTGTTAAATGTACAACTGAGTACAAAGCTGTCTTCAGCTTTAGTTGCGACACGTGTACAGTCATCAAAGAGTACAGGTTTCAGTAAATCGTATGCGTTTTCTTGGTGTCATTAAATGTGTGTGAAAGTAAGGTCGCCAGAAAATTGAGATGATTGGTCTTCTTCGTTCGTTCTTTCGTTCTAGAATCATTTGTAAATTAACAAGATGTAGTCTGGAGAAAGAAATGCGCCGTATCACGGTTTACAGCTTAAATAATATCAGCGACTTTTTTCTGCCGGACACATCCGACGTTAGCATGGATTCTGCATCACTTTGACCCTAAACGGGGCGAGACATCCAACTCCACCCCATAACCTCCTTAGTCTCCTCCTAACCTACGACACGCACGGAAGGTAAATCGTTTTGCTATTCTTTGCTTACCTATCGAACCCCGACATCACACGGGTCTAAATAAGACAGTAACCAAGAAACCCTTTCTTCTTCTTCTTTCATCATACAGTTTTTGGATGTTTTTGCATTTCTGTTTTGTGAGGGAGAGGTTTGTGTAAACACCGTAATCTTGAATATACGTGTAAGATTGTATTGGTTGCTTATGTCTTCTTCTGGTTCACAAAAACATTGCGTCGTGCAGACATGTTATCTATGCCAGGTAGCAGAATACCATTATTTCTATCGCACCTCTCGGCCTAGTATTCCCAACTTCATCAACTGTACTTGCCTGGGAACTGCTTAGATGTACGGGATAGTCCGACCAGTTAATTTCCAGTCTCTGTTGGCAGGACTAAGCCCCATCTCCACTTAAAGGTTCTGGTCTCGAAGGGGCTCCTATTATCATGTTGATCTAGTTGATCTATCGCCTGTGTTATACCCAGCGCTTTGAGATGTGATTGAACACGCTATCCAGTAGTTTGAGTGTGGTTCACGTGACTTACACCACCCAATTCTTTACCCTTCTTGAAAACTCATAGTTGATATTGTATGTAATAGTTATGTAAAAGATATTACCATTTCTTATCATGTCTTTTCTCGCCGCACTAAGTTTTATTTTAATGCACTCGTATAAATATACTTTCACTCAGAACATCCATATACATCATCTCTGCTAGCATCAGTTAGACGTTAGATCAGCACAGTATATAGATGTTAACTGATCAGTTAGACGTTAGATTAGCACAGTATATAGATGTTAACTGATCAGTTAGACGTTAGATCAGCACAGTATATAGATGTTAACTGATCAGTTAGACGTTAGATCAGCACAGTATATAGATGTTAACTGATCAGTTAGACGTTAGATCAGCACAGTATATAGATGTTAACACAACACATCTGATATATTTAACTGAATACATCTGATAGACGCTATAACAACACATCAGGTAGACGTTATAAGAACACATCGAATAGACGTTAAATTAACACATCAGATATACTTTTTTTTGCAACACATTAGATGTACGTTAATGAAACACATCAGATAAATGTTAACTCAACATTAGAAGAACAGTATGGTGTGTGATTAATTCAACACTATACAATTTATCGCGTCTCACCACATCTTAGAGGCATCGCCTTCTTCCCACTGTAAGCCCCATCAAAATCAACAGAAATAGGTATTAGTGTTATTAAAATAAATCGATAAAACAACCTACCAACAAGACGCAGTGACAAACGACGTTTCAAATAAGAAGCCTTCATCTGGACAAACAAAATATTACACACTAAATTTTACATATATACACCATATATCGTAAGTAGGTGATAAGAAGAAAAGGAGACAAACGAGAAGATGTTAAGAGGAGACAGGTTATAATGACAGAAAAAGTAAAAGAACTTATGGAGAGAAAATGATGAAATGAGTTGAAAATCAAAGCAAACCGAGTACAATAAAAATAAAAATAAGGAGACTATCACTCTTGTCAATCGGATGGTTTTACAGAGCAACACTGGAAAGACACACATTGAGAAAATTATAATGCCTTATCTTGGCGCTATCGATTGGCATTGCCTATAAACGGCATCACAGGGTAGAACTAAATCTGGGATGAACAGGTGAAGACAGAACATCCATCGAGGTTGGGGGAAAAAAAAAGGTGGATTGGCATGGGTAATTTTAAATATATAAAATAATATTTCTTATAATTCTTTGTGCCACTGTAACATGTGCCTACGGGGCCCTGTCATGTTTAATAATTTTACGTTATTACATAGTCGTGTCTGCTGACACTTCCCCACTCTTCGTCTTCTCTTTTCCTTATAATAGGAATATATATTCAGCCTACATTTCATATTGATATTGCAATGTTGAGCATTTATCAGGTCTTTAAGTGGTTAGAACGCCTGCTCGGTAATGAAACGGGTCTAGGTTCGCTCCTTAGATAATACTTCCCTATTATCCAACATGAATAGACAGGTAACCTACATGTTGCATGCTGTAAGACAGTGTAAGACAACGACAGAGATATGGCTTTGTTAAAATTGAGGTGGGGGGGGGGTAAAGACCAACCCAATATTACCTATGAAAATACTTTGTATATGGGGAGGGGGGAGTTGTTTGTTGTTGTTTGTTATCGGTCGTTCTCAAACTACCGCTGGGTGTCTCGTGCAGCTGGACAGATTCTATCAGATTTTCAGTCAGTTAGATGTATTCCAGAACATGATGTGCGTTGCGTCACCATTTTATTTTCACAATTGATCCGACACATCAGACATCTGCAGTAATGGATGGGAAGGTGGCGGTTTTCCCCTCATATTTTGTGCGCGAAACGTTACTTTCGTGGCACACTATAACTGGATATACGCCCTCGCAGATTAGAAGGATCAATTTTGGGGAAACAGTAATCACTTAAACACAGATTGATATCCTATCATCCTATTCAGGACGTAGTCCAATCATTTATGTGCTGTATTGATTTTATAGGCAATATAAATACGTTCATTAGTTTGCCAATGTTTTCCCGGCGCTCCAGAATCACAATTGCCTATGGCGGAATTCGAACCCGATGCCTTTACTATCACAGACGAGCACTGTACTTCGCCAACACAGAGCCTGACCAGCAACACAAGGCCAAGCTATAAATTATGACACACGACATTCCGATGTATGGACTGCATCTTGCTAACAAACAGTCTGTGAACCAATGCTTTCATGACCAACATTATCATGATTATTAATGTGAATACTAATGATAGTTTTAAGAGTCTGACAGTGTTTAATGTTTCCGTATCTCTTTCTGTTTCAGACACAATGGAGCTCCAAGAAAAACGCCTAAGGTAATACATAAACTTGTCGGATGTTCTAGACCAGTGGTTACTAAACTTTTACCCATGATATTTTTCTCTCATTGACATTTTGCTAAGGTCCTACAGACCCACCTTCTCACCGATATACACAATGCACAGATATACTTTTGTACAAACTGCTTTTATAGAGAACACATTTACAAACATTTGTTAAATAATAAAATACTTGATTTTGTGTCTGAATATGTTTAGACAATTTATATTTCTTTTTTTCTCATGAACATTACACGATTAAAATCAAATAAATGAAACAGTCAATTTCAGTTAAGGAAACAATTTCAGTTAAGTAAATAGTCAATTTCAGTTAAGGAAACAATTCCAGTTAAGTAAATAGTCAATTTCAGTTAAGTAAATAGTCAATTTCAGTTAAGTAAATAGTCAATTTCAGTTAATGAAACAGTCAATTTCAGTTAAGCAAGCAGTCCCTTTCAGTTAAGGAAACAATTTCAGTTAAGTAAATAGTCAATATCAGTTAAGTAAACAGTCAATTTCAGTTGAGCAAACAGTCAATTTCAGTTAAGCAAACAGTTTCAGTTAAAGAAACACTACGCACTCTGCAAAATATTAATGTGACTAATGGCACTGTTTTGATGCAGTAGATTCACAAATCGCTTCACGCCCAATTGAGAGATCACTTCGTCTCTAGGGGGCAACTTCTCAGTTTGAGAACCTCTGTTCTAGACCATTACACGTTCATTACAATGTTTTAATGCAGAAACAATATTTATTAAGTTCAATTTTTCTCTTTTATAACGCTATTAAAGAATGAAGCTCAGAAATGTTCAAATGTCGTAGAGGATTGAGTCAATACACTATACTCGGTTTCCCATACTCAGTTACTTGCAATGAAGCGACACATCGCTGCCAAGAGTAACACTCACAAGCACGTAACTCCGTAGCTTCAAGTATTAATCCACAGGGATCTCCGAAAAAATCCACCCTGTAAACAAGATGACACCAGTCGAATTCGAACCCATGACCTCTTGAACACAAAGCTTAACCACTACTCTAGGATAATCCCCAAAGAATGAAGTAGTCATCATCAAGCCCGCCGCCTTTACTTTCCCGGATCTGGAACCTATTTCCTTATGCTTGGTTGACCTAGCTGGTAATTAAACTAATATTTTAAATATAATTGCTAATTGCACATAGGATCACCCGAGCAGAAAGCTAGTGCACTAACTGTGCGACTGCGGCCTATTCTATTACTATCGCATAAATAGGATGGTGATATAAATGTCAGTGATGTGTTGTTCAGATCGTCGTGGCTGGATTACCAGTACCAGTGACCTCCAACATGTTTTGATGCTATAACGCTCTGATATAACCAAGTTGAATTAGCGTTCGAGGTTGAAAGAAGCGTACTTCGCCATAAGATGTTCCTTTTCACTCTATTGTCATTTCCACTTGTGCGGTTAAGCGTCGTGGAATTTCCGGCGGGGGGGGGGGGGGGTGAGAATTGGAGGGTTTTCTTTTGGACATTGGCGTAAGCCCGTGTCTATTTAATGTTTCTTTGATTGTCTCTGCCCATCTAGTTCCCCGTCTTTCTCGTGCAAATTTACATTTTACTTCCACCAAACCAAGATAATTATAATAAGAAAAATGGAAGATATAGTAGTGACGTAAGATTATAGTAAATATATGGGCTACACTGGATCGAGGAATGTAATATAGTTTAGAAAATTAAAGGGGGTGTATTCGATATTTAAATAAATAAACATCATTTTATTAGGAACACAAAAGGGGGCATCATATTGGAAATGGTTGGTTGTTGATCCAACGGTCTATGGATTTATGCCATGGATCCAATATTTAAAAGAAACTCACTTCATTAAGAAAATAACAGGGGAATGGAGTTTCAATGGAAAATAAACTGTTTTGGAAATAAGAAACTGTATTGGAGGAGAAATCATGGTTCTTGTTTGTAACCCATGTACCCTTATTTGATTATTTCCCTTGGCTTTGTTTATCATTTGTTAATTTAAATATACATTTATGTAGGGTTAGGGTTAGTTATGTTAACCCTAATTTCAACATTAACCCTAAAAATTACTATATTTTAATTAATTATTAATTAATTATTGATATACCATGTAGACTAAGTAACCCTAAAATAAACAGGAAGGCACTGATTCCAGAAAGGAGACATTATTATAGCATAAAATGGAGTGATATATAAATAAAATCGTAATTGTAGGGTTGATATGATTTGCACATGTAATACAACACGATTCTCTATAGAAAATAAACTTGCAGGGAATAATGGATAGTGGAAGGAGAAAAAAAACTTGCAGGGAATAATGGATAATGGGAGCAGAAAACAAACTTACAGGAAATAATGGATAGTGGGAGGAGAAAACAAATTTGCAGGCAATATTGGATAATCGGAGCAGAAAACAAACTTGCAGGGAATAATAGATAGTGGAAGGAGAAAGACAATGAAAATGATCAGCAGTCATGAATGACGGGGTTGATCAATATTTTGTAAATCTATCTTGAAGATAGTTGAGGATATAAATCGTTGAAGTTGATGCATCCAGTACAGTATCACTGAGACATTGCACGGTTATGAGATTTATTAATGTGGAATTGTAGGAAGGCGTGAATTGTTTAGGGAGTGACAGTTGTAGGAAGAAGGTGGAGGAGTAAATATGATAGTGGAAAATCAATTGTTTTAGTATAAAGAAATGAATTGTCTGACAAATTATTCTTGTGATAACGGATTGTTCTGGGGAAATACGACTCGTATTGGGGAAAAATAATCATGGTTTTGAAGAAAATGAATGTGTGAGGAATAATGCCATTTTTGAAAGATTTTTTTATGTGGAAAGGAAATACGATTTATGAAACGTGTTGAATATGAGATTTTGGAAACATATTTGTGTGGAAATAAAAACATACAAATACTGAACAAAGTGCATATGTACATGTAATAACAGAAGCTGAATGGTCCAAGACAAATGTATGTGGTTCGGAATCTATTAGCTAATTTAAATATGGAATAGTGACATTCGGGAATACGCGAATAATAAGGGACATCTTAGAATATTAGCGCGGAATGAAAAAAAAACATCAAGCAGAGTTAGTAAAGTAGAAAATGTGGACAAGAGTAAGAGAAATTATGTGATGAAGTGATTGTTCTGTCAAGAGCAACTCCGTAAAGAAACTGATCTTGTCATATACTCACTGATTGATGTTCCTGCTTGGCAAGCTAAGATGGGGATGTCATTAAAATGTCACGTTAAGTTTGATTATTTGCTAGACTCCAGATTACAGATGAGTCCATCCCGGTTTCTGAATGACATGTTAAAGTATGAGAAGGAATGTAGTAGCTCCGAAGATGAAAGAAAATACTTTGATATCTTCTTTAGTTTTTATCTATTTCGAATCCCCTGTAGTGTTCTACTCTTGTTCAAAATGTATGCATCCGCACTGATCTGGCCATGCTAGGCTGGACGGTAAAGACTGGTTTCACATGAGAAAATTCAAGTAGGAAGCATGAGGATAAATGAAAATAATTCTTACAACTGACGGGAATTGAACCAGGTCCGTTCTAGCAGCACCGAATCGCTTTGCAACACAAGTAAACAGGTTTTCCGTACTTGATTGTTCAATTCCCGTCAGTTGTAAGAATTATTTTCCCATGAGCGTAAGTCAATCCTGCAGTTGCTTGAGAATTGTCTTTAGCGGTAGTTGAAACATTTTTTGGAGCAGTAGTCGCATAGCATAACCCCCCCCTCCCCACACACATTCTGCTTCCTGTTCAGAGTTTTCAAAGATGCTTTCAATCTTAGGAATTTCGAGTATCTCCATGTCCTCAACACGTATGATCCTGCCATCGGACCCCTCCTGCATAGACTGGATTCCAGACTTGTAGACTCATTAGTGTGCTTGTATCACACACACACAACACAAATGCATGTGCTCGTGGTTTGAAAGCCTACCGTCCACATTATACTGGTGATGTGATTAATTTATATTATTGGCGAATGAATATTTGACAATAATTAAATATCCATTACATCGTATGCTTTCATGATTATAATTAGAATATGCCTATTTGATTAGTCACAGTCGGACATAGTCATCATTAGCTCAATTCAAGTTTAGCTCATGTGGTTAGTGTCCGTGTGATCAAGGGTACACGTTGTCAAGGTGGCCAGAAGAAACTCTACAAGGACTCGTTTAAACCTCACTGAAAGCTTTCGAAATAGATCAAGATACCTGGGAAGAACTTGCACAAAATAGATCTACATGGCGTTCTACAATAAAAAAGAGCGCATCATCTTGTGAAAAGAGGAGAAATGCAGCAGCTCAACTGAGGAGAGCAGCTAGAACGTCACGGATAGACCAAGTTCCGTCTAGGTTCAAGTTCCAAGGACATTTACAGCTCGAGTAGGGCTCATTAACCATATACGAACTCATAATCAAGGACATAACTCTAATTGAATTTTCAAAATTGGATGTAACAAATAGTTATCATCACTTGTGATTGACGAACAAACACTGTCCACTCTGACGGACCAACAACATACAATAACAGCAGAGAATCATTCTTGATACTTTTACGCAGAAAACAATCCGTTTGGATGTGAGCTGTTTCCCAACACCTCGTGTCTTAGAGAAATGAAGATGGATTCAACATGCTCTGATGAAAGCAGAAAACTGTATTGTAAGACATGGACTCCTCAGTGAAAGAGAAGGCGGGAAAGACATAAAAAAGCCATACACGAGAGATGATGAACATTCACAGTTATATTGTCATCACATGACCACAAATTTTGGAGGAATGGTTGACTGGAGATTATTCGTGATGGCATATGCACTTGTGAGGGTGAGGGACTTGATTGATGGGCAGACAAATGGTTTGTCAATAAAAAATGTCTTCAAATTGTGTATTAGGTCCTGATATCATCGTCATTATAAGCTTGTCGGGTGGAGGTAGGGACGATCTCAGCACATATCTGCTCTTATTTTGTCGACTGGAGGAAAGGACGTTCTCAGAACTTATCTGCTCTTATTTTGTCGACTAGAGGAAAGGACGATTTCAGCACATATCTGCTCTTATTTTGTCGACTGGAGGAAAGGACGATCTCAGCACTTATCTGCTCTTATTTTGTCGGTTGGAGGAAAGGACGATCTCAGAACTTATCTGCTCTTATTTTGACGTCTGGAGGAAAGTACAATCTCAGCACTTATCTGCTCTTATTTTGTCGGTTGGAGGAAAGGACGATCTCAGCACTTATCTGCTCTTATTTTATCGGCTGGAGGAAAGTACGATCTCAGCACTTAAGTGCTCTTATTTTGTCGGTTGGAGGAAAGGACGATCTCAGAACTTATCTGCTCTTATTTTGACGTCTGGAGGAAAGGACGATCTCAGCACTTATCTGCTCTTATTTTGTCGGTTGGAGGAAAGGACGATCTCAGCACTTATCTGCTCTTATTTTATCGGCTGGAGGAAAGGACGATCTCAACACTTATCTGCTCTTATTTTGTCGGTTGGAGGAAAGGACGATCTCAGCACTTATCTGCTCTTATTTTGTCGGTTGGAGGAAAGGACGATCTCAGCACTTATTTGCTCTTATTTTGTCGGTTGGAGGAAAGGACGATCTCAGCACTTATTTGCTCTTATTTTGTCGGTTGGAGGAAAGGACGATCTCAGCACTTATCTGCTCTTATTTTGTCGGTTGGAGGAAAGGACGATCTCATAACTTATCTGCTCTTATTTTGTCGGTTGGAGGAAAGGACGATTTCAGCACATATCTGCTCTTATTTTGTCGGTTGGAGGAAAGGACGATCTCATAACTTATCTGCTCTTATTTTGTCGGTTGGAGGAAAGGACGATCTCAGAACTTATCTGCTCTTATTTTGTCGGTTGGAGGAAAGGACGATCTCAGAACGTAACTGCTCTTATTTTGTCGGTTGGAGGAAAGGACGATTTCTGCACATATCTGCTCTTATTTTGTCGGCTGGAGGAAAGGATGATTTCAGAACATATCCGCTCTTCATTGTCGGTTCGAGGTAAGGACGATCTCAGCACATATATGCTCTTCATTGTCGGTTGGAGGTAAGGACGATCTCAGCACATATCTGCTCTTATTTTGTCGGTTGGAGGAAAGGACGATCTCAGCACATATCTGCTCTTCATTGTCGGTTGGAGGTAAGGACGATCTCAGCACATATCTGCTCTTATTTTGTCGGCTGGATGAAAGGACGATCTCAGCACATATCCGCTCTTCATTGTCGACTGGCGATGGTGATGATCATGAATGTTAACACAGAGCTGAACCGAGTTTGTCGGATGGTGGTAGGGATCATGAATCTGAACACAAATTTGTCCTGATTGTCGAGTACAAGTTCAGATTTGATATATTTCCTTCCCACGACTTTGCCGTCCTCTCTAATCTGCAGGGGATTTTTGCACTTGGTCATGCCGTGTTATATCTCACTATATAGACATGCTATGTATTAGGAATTTACTGCTTCGGGTTATCAGGCAAGACCTTCAGACTTTCCACCATAGAAAGAGGGGGTGCAAAGGGAACGCATTGCTCTAGGCGGACCAGGGTTATCAGATAACCAAGATGCCAAATGTACCTCCTCGCGGTGCACCCTGGAAACAGAAATACAGCAGCTCGAGCTGATTCTGGCCAAATCATTTGGGGATCGTGTCCGAGAAGGTGGAGGAAGCAGTTGGAATGAGATTTGACTGCATTAGAGACAGACAATATCTCCGACACCATTAGCATCACCACATACAGCGACACTGTCGACATACAGTGACGCCAGCTAGTCCAGTCAGAACATTGGAGGGGCGGCCAATGTAAAAGGCACGTAAAAGTTAATGCATTGCGAGAAACAAATGTATGTCATAATGAGTACAATGACACAATGAAAGGGCAGAACAGCGCCAGAGGACATCGCGAACTGCAAATAGAAAATGAAAGGTTCATAGGAAGGGGAAACTACAAGCTCTGTTAGCTCGAAACGAGCTTCTAGTTACCTGTACTCCTCATAGGCAGAGACCCAGACCCAATCACGGGCGTTCGGAAAAGCAAGAAGACCTAACCCCACTCTAATGTCGAGACTTCCCAAACCGGAAATATGCTCGCGAAGAGAAAAGGGTCGAACACGATGGGCTTAGGCAAAAAAGGGACAACGATGACAGTCCTGGCCCAACTCTACTGTCAAGATTTCCGTTACCGGAAATACACTTGCAGAGAGAAAGGGTTCAGTACCTGATGGGCTCAGGCACAAAAGGGACAAAGATTTTAGCCCTGGCCCAACTCTACTGTCAAGCTTCCTATACCCGAAACACACTTGAAGAGAGAAAGGGTTCAGTACCTGAGGGCTCAGGCGCTATTGGGACAAGGTCGCTCAGCTCGAGATCGCCTTGCTCTCAAACGAGTGGTGTGAGACTCGAACTTGGACGAGGATTCACGATGTTGGTGAACGACGCCTCGGGTAGGAGGGCGAACGAGCCATGGTCCAACTCTTTCTGGCGAGTTCTTCCTCATACGGAACCGGGCTCGCGGATGAGAAACGGTTCAGTACCTGATGGGCACAGGCATAGTATGTCCAAATGCACGAGATGAGTTCATAGATGGTGGAACACCTCGTAACAGATAGACGCGCTCGACAAGTGTCTTGGCGAAGAGGCACTACACACCAACTTGCCCGGCGATAGACAGGCTGTCACGGAATAGGGACCAAACCCGAAATAAAGAAATGACGAAAACGGATGTGCTGGACATCGGACGTCCTGACCACAAGTGGGCAACCGGGGTGTAAATAATCAGTTTTACTGTGGAACTCTCAGCACAACGTAATTCACGCTCCCTGGCGGAAATCACACGAAATATTCGTTGTGGTTATTTGAGAGCGAACGCTGAAGAATAAGAAGAAGAAGAGATAGATAGAGAGAGAGAGAGAGTACTGACGCAGAAACATGTATTGGATAACATTATAAATGGAAGTAATATGTAGAAGATAACATTAGATAAGACGAAATAAACTAGCCAGTCACAAAAAACATGAGAAAAATATAAGTGATTAAAGATAAAGGCGATAACACAAAAGAAAGGAGCCAGTTCGAAAATATGATTAGAGAAACACAAGTGATACAATATGAAAAGTAAGAAAAGAAAACATGTGCTAAAAGATGAAAAATAAGATGACAAAACATATGTGAGAACAGATGAATAGTCAGAAGAGAAAATATATATATGATAAAAGATATATAGTAAGAAGAAAAACATGTTATAAAGGACGAAGAATAAGGTGAAGACAATAGAGAAGGAATAAAGTTAAATAAGAGAAATATTATTAACATGTTGATATGCTGTATTCTGTTTTTTTTTTCCAGACGTTTGCATTCGATCATTGTTTTTGGTCTATGAGAGAGCACGATCCGAAGTTTGCATGTAAGTCTGTCCATATCTACGTTTTGTCAATAGTAGACTTTTCATGATCTGTATTCCTTGTTTGATCTGTCTTCTTCTTCTTCATATATTTCTATTGCCTCTAAATTTTAATTTGTTGATTCTTGTTTTCTGCATAAATAATAAATTGGATAAATACGGCGTTACAATGCCATACATTTGCAAGACGGCATTTCGGTAAACAATACATTCATAAGGGGGGGGGGGGGTTGGATAAAAAAACCAACAAAACAAGAGATACAAGTTTAAAATCGAATACATTATGGGCACGTATTTAGAATGCACATGAGCAAGTTATAAATGTGACATGGACATCTTGTAGTCATGATGCAGAAGGCACCCAACAATAAGGTATAATAAGAGAGAGAGAGAGAGAGAGAGAGAGAAAGAAAGAAAACACTAGCGATGTCGTAAACTGAAAAGAAATTGACTGAGAAAAGACACCTGATATAATATAGTCATTTAATTACCAAAGAAAGGTTGTGTACTTAATTGTAGACATTGTCTGTAGATTTTAAGTGACGTGCTCTTCTTTCCTCTCGCACATTGAACTCATAATAGAAATAATGCGGATCTTTGTATCCTTTTATATGTAGAGAATCGTTCTTCCATAATTTGGAGTAGACCACAAAAAATGTCTTAATACATTATCACGTCTATAAAACGCTTTGTTGGACCGCGAGCTTTCTAACACAATTCACGCTTTTAATGTCGAATGCCCGACAGAAGAATTTCATAGATTAGTTCCGCTCGCTTCCAGCCCTTGGCCTTTCATGATTGCTGTTTAATGAACGGGAAGTATGGTCCACACATACTCAACCAGCAATCAACGGTTTGTCTGTTACACATCGTCCTGGATAACGTCAGAGAGTCGCCGGGTCTATGTTGATACTGACCACGTGACGTATTTTTAAAAAAAAATAATGAAACCTACTCACGGTTGTATTTGTTTCCTCTTGTACAGTGTTTCCCGAATTGGGGCCTTCTCCCAACATTGGGGGGGGGGGGGATGAATTCAGAGGACAATTATTCCCTAAATGTTAGGGATTAATTATTTTTAAATATTACAAATATGTATATGTTACATTGTTGGGGGGGGGGAGAAATTAGAATTTAAAAAAACAACTTTTGTGGGGCACGGTAAAGAAGAGGTTGGGAAACACTGCCCTAGTACATAAATTTGAACCCTTAGCTTTAGAGACATACCTTAATCTAATGTATTTTCTCTGCTTTTGTTGTTAGGAGTCGCACGACTGTATAACGATATGTTTTCGGGCTGTGACACATTCGGTCGCTTTATATATAGTTATATCATGACATTTCAGGACGTAGGTAATTCCTTCTTCTTGTTGTTTTCATTTTCATGTTGAATGCTCTTGCTCCTGGCCTATATGAGTTTCTCCTCATTAACTGGAAGATAAACAAAAGGACAGTTAACCCATAGCAATTATTAACGCCGTAGCGGTATGAGATATTAGCGATCTCACATTTCAGTGGCTCTGCTATATGAGGGCAGTAGCCATGTACTCTCCCTCGCAGTCTGGACGAATCCTTAATGAACCATTGAACGGTTAACCGTATGAAAAAGTATTAAAGTATTGTGGTGCAACAACTGACTGAATATTGATACAAATAGTGAAACTACCATGATATAAGCTGAATAATTTTCAGTTTACAAACGTGATTGTCAAAGAAGTTGGAACTTTAGACATACGACGTGAACCATACCCATCTCGCCGTCAAAGACGGAACGTTTACTAACTCTCTCAAAACATTATTTTCCGAATAACATTGTTTGAAGGTCTTATTTTCGCAAATGTGGAATATAACTGCCTACACGTCCACGCACGAACATCAGTTACACACTAACCACAAACAAACACACAAGTTACTCAGCTAACACACACCGATCTTTTTATTACGTTCTCAGACATCTTACAGTTAGCAGCATGTAATTAAGTGAACGGAATGCTTTGTATCTTGGTTTACAGCTCGGCTGTGATATCTGCGTTTTTTTTAACCTAATACATTCGACACCAGCATGCAATGTGTGGGTTACTTCTACCTTCTATCACACGTGTGTTGCCTGGATCCTATAGAATATGAAATAGTAGTGCATGGTGTAAGACGCGACTAAGGAAGATGGGGAAATCATATTACTAAATGATGCCACGAAAGCTGTATACAAATGTTATCACTTAGTTAGACATGGGAAGGAGTAATAATCAAGTTGTCAATAATCCTAAACATTTTTTATATGTTCTTCTTGTTCTTGATTAGAAAGCTGGCCTCACAGCACGTGGGGCATTCCCATAAGTGCTCCGCCCTCTGTTCCAGCAGCCATCCGACTCGATGGTGTTTCGAGTCTAATGTTGCCGAAACAGACGTCGACATCAGGGCACAACTCTGGCCCTTGCGACAGGTTTCTTTGTTGTTCCGCCGACCCACGCCGTGCCCGTAACTAGTTAAAGCACAACGCCGGCCTGTCGGAACAACATGGTAACTGTTACGACTACGGGATTTTTTTATGTCGCATAGTCGACCCAGCTGTAAATTGGTACCAGAAGCATGATTTAGGGGAGGTAAAGACAGAAAGGATGGGAACTTGCCACCCCACCTAATAGTTGCTGCGGCTTAGTACATGAAGAGTTATCCTCATCTTCGACGGCAGGTTGTTGCCATAGGACATTCCGTTATCTTTTATCTGTCGAATATTATCATGTCAAGCAAGGCAGAGTAAATGTTAATTGTGATAACTGTGATTAATATTTATTCACATGCCACACCGACGTATACAGTGATGTTTTATTTATTTATCTGCCCCACCGACGTAAACAGGGATGTTTTATTTATTTAGCTACCTCACCCACAAATACAGGGATGTTTTATTTATTTAGCGGCCCCACCGACAGATACAGGGATGTTTTATTTATTTAGCGGCCCCACCGACAGACAAAGGGATTTTTTTAATTAGTTAGCTCCCCACCGACAGATACAGGGATGTTTTATTTATTTAGCTGCCACAACAACGTATACAGTGATGTTTTATTTATTTAGCGGCCCCACCGACGTATACAGGGATGTTTTATTTATTTCTACCTGGTATAAAGCTAAAAAAAAACACACAAATGACTCCCCACCTCGATTTGAATACAAGCATATTGTGAGAGATGCGATCTAACAATTCAGCTGCATAATCCACGTACATTTTTCAAAACTACTATCATAATGTTTCTGCATGTTTGTCGACGAAATGGTGATATAGAACATTTACTGGCATTCGTCTGACATGATCAATGAACTAATCTGTGTATAGATTGATGAATGAGAGGTTAATGGTGCTACATCGCCAAATCATACATAATGATTCCGGAGGTTGATGGTTGTAGAAATAGGCTGTCGGTTATTGCTTGGCTGATCATCATATTCGTAGTTGAGAGAAATGCATTCAGATTTCATATTCCGGAGTTGTGTGAATCTCAGTTCATGTGCACTTGGCATATTTCCAATGTATTCTCTATTACTTGTGTAAATATGTGTTATTTCACTCGTGTGTGAGGGCAGGGGAAGGGGGATTGCTTTTGGAGGCTGCATGGAACCGTGAGCGAAAGATATCGCCTGTTGTGATGAGCATCACACGTACATTCCTAATTGTTTGTTTGCTTATATGATTTATATTATTAGATTTTCTTCGTGAAAGAGAATTGTTCATTCAGACATTCGGTATTTTTTCATAAACATATTTTTTGTCGGGAGATGTAGTTCAAGAGTTTGCAAGTGGAGGGATTTAGTTTTCCTGTTTCCATTTCAGTTGTAACATTTTTAGACACTCTTCGGTCCTCCTCACCTTAGAAAATGGGTACCAGGACCAGGTCTTCGGGAAAGTGAATGTGGCAGTTGAGATGCTGACTACATCATACCTATGTGTATTAAGGAATACCAGTGTTAGGCCTGTCTTGCATCCATAAGATGTGATGTAGCATTGAAGATGGAATGCAAGGAAAGGCTACACGTCTCATATCGTTTTTTGTGAGTAGCTGCGCAGAAAAGTAGCAAGGAAATGCTGAACTTCTCATATCATTTGTGAGCAGCTGGACAAAAAAGTAGCAAGGAATAGAAACTGTGACCTACCATGCATGTTGTAAGAAACGATTATGAAAGGTCTTATTATCTTGCTTATTGAGCAATTTAACACTGTCAGTTTTATCTCTCTATGACTACCACCTACTGTTCTTGTAGACGACATTAACTCCACTTAAACACTGTCGGTTTGATCTCTCTATGCTTACCACTTACTGTTCTTGTTGACGATATTCACTCCACTTAAACACTGTCGGTTTGATCCATCCATGGTTACCACCAACTGTTCTTGTACAAGGCATTTTAGCAATTCAACATACTATCGGTTTGATTTCTGTGTGGTTACCACCTACTGTTCTTCAAGACATCAACGCCACTTAAATACCATCTGTATTTATCCAGTTTATGAGAATTTATTTATGAGAATTATAAAATGCTACATCTATTCCATATTAATGTATGGCTCAGAAACATGGACACTAAATAAACAATTAGAAGACAAAATTGATGCCTTTGAGATGTGGGTATATATAAGAATAGGGAGAACATCATGGAAAGAGAAGAAAACAAATAAAGATGTGCTAAAGACACTTAATATGAAGAAAGAACTACTAAGAGAAATAAAGATCAGGCAAATAAAATACTTTGGACACATTAAAAGACATGACACCTTATTGAAGACCTTACTTGAGGGTAAAGTCAAAGGGAAGCGAGCAAGAGGTAGGCAGAGATACCAGTGGGAGAGTAACATTACACGATGGACAGGTTACAGTCTAGCAGAGTGCACCACCAAGACAGGAGATGTTGGAGATACGTTGCAGCCAACATTCGTTGCGGATACGGCACTTAATGATGATTTATCCAGTTACGAAACTGTCAGTTTGACACGATTGCCGTCTATCATTTCTTACGTAGCTACTCACAACACTGGATATCTCAAATGGGTTTAGACGCTTATCCACTTCTGCCGTGATTATCCATCAAGCACCTTTCAACGTTCGGACTACTGATAGTGGGACAAGATAACTGTTTTGGTTCAGATCATGCCAGAAATCCTCTTCAAGTACCCACTGCTTTATATAATCAAGCCATGAGCTCTGTCCTGAGAAACATATATCACAAGTGAAATACATTTCAACTCAAGTAAAGCAGCAAATTGAGATATATGCATATAACAGATGAACCATGGTCAGAAATCTTACAAGACAGAGTGTGCTAGAAGTATTACATTTGAAGTGAGAAACTTTGAAAAAAAAAAAAACTGTCTGGAATACATGTCGCTATAGTCCAATAGAAGCGCAGTTTATTTCAGCTCGATAATGATATTCAGAGTACTTGCCAAGTTGTTCAGACGATTATTTCGAATTTTCGTCTAATCGCAAAGTTGTATGTTTGTATTCACATAAGTACACTGAGGAATCGACCGTACCTGGGTTCTGAAATGATATTTTAAGTGATTGCAACTTCAATAGCTATATTAACTATAATAAGGACGCACTACTTTTCTTAACCCCTTAACTGCGGAAATCTCCTTAAGGATACAATCAGGGGTTGCCATCATTTTGCAGAAACCTTTTTTTTCTTAGTTTGCCAGGGAAAGAATTCGCCTGGATGCTTTATTATAAGCTTCTACAATGGGTAGAGATAGTTGTCTTTATGCAGTGAGTAGAGAACTGTGACTATACAGTTGGTAGAGACAGCAGTGTGTGTTCAATGGGTATATAGATGTTTCTATACAGTAGGTAGATACCTGTGTCTATATAGTGGGCAGATATCTGTGTAAAATGGGTAGCTATAGGTATGTACAGAAGTTGGTGATAAAGATACCTCTACCAGAATCGCATTGCCATCATATGCGTTCCACCACCTAACAAATATCTGGAAATAAAAAACAATAAGTAAACATACAAAACTACAACTGTTTAGCTACAGTTTGATATCTGTGTTGACATATGGTTGCAAAAGTTGGAAAATTGCAAAGACACTGGAGAAGAAATTGAATTCATTTGAAAATTAATGTCATAGAAGACTCTTTAAATATTGTTTGGGAAGAATTCAAGTCAAGCAAGCAAGCAAAAGAAGACACCGAAACAGCAATATGTTTCTGCAACAATAAGAAGAAAACGATGGACTTATATCGAACATGTACCTAGAATGAATGAAAACAGACTGCCACTACAAGCATTAAAATTGGTGACATATGGCAAAAGAAAAAGAGGAAGACCAAGATAAACTCTTCGCAGAACAGCTATCAAAGAGGGTATGACTATGTGTCTGAACAAAATACAAGAATTACACACATTAGCATCACACCACTCGAGCTGGAGAGCTCTGGTTTCTACCGTATGAACGGTGCTCGGCGCTGAAGGAACATAGATAGATAAATGGATGGATATATATATAGATTGATATGTCTTCACGGTAGATATCTGTCTATATACAGTGGGATATGGATGTCTCTATACATCTGGTAGATAGCTATGTCTACAAAATGAGCAGAAAGCTGTGGTTATATAATGGCGACACGGTCTGTTATCTTCCTAAATATGTTCCTCTCCTGCTAATAACATATTGGGTCGTGCCTGCTGTAGAAAATATCTATTTCTGTTCTCTCTATGTGTGTATCACTGTTCTCTCTATGTGTGCATCACTGTTCTCTCTATGTGTGTATCACTGTTCTCTCTATGTGTGTATCACTGTTCTCTCTATGTGTGTATCACTGTTCTCTCTATGTGTGTATCACTGTTCTCTCTATGTGTGTATCACTGTTCTTCAGTTTCTATATCTGCAGTTGAAGATCTTCTTTTCTTATTTATTTTGCGTGTCCGGCGCTGAATTCACACTGCCAATGTGTAAACATCTTAGTTCTGTCCAAACTCAACCGCTTCCTCGAATCTCTTGTGTAGAAGGTTCTCAATATTTTGATGTCATATGTTTTCTTGTGATTTTTCAATGTTAGAAATCAATAATAAACAGAACAAATTATGAATAAAAGACATCGCTCTCCGAGCACCTACATTGGTGCCCAGTTTCTCATCAGATTTTGAAAGGTGTGCGTGCTAATGGTTCCTGTGACTCACTGGCTCTGATTCTTCATAATTAATTTTTTTTTTAAAGTAACATGTCAGTTCACAAAACGGGTGCACAGATGAATAGAATATGGTCGCATTGATCAAAATTTGTGACACTCTTTCTAGATATGTTTGCTTACTATCATTCAGTTTATTATTTTCCGTCGCCCGTGTGTTGCCGGGGCCCGAAAGAGGAGCAAAGAATAGCAACACTGTTTACCTTCCACACATGTCGTAAAAGGCGACTAAGGAGGTTATGGGATGGAGTTGGCTATCCCATATAGGGTCAGTGACCCAAAGCCATGCTGAAGTCGGATGTGTCAGGCTGAAATGCGCAGATATCGCAGCAATGCTGTAAACCATGACACAACGCGGTCCATGGGCTCATGCCCTTTGACCTAATGCCATTAGATGGCTTTATATTGCTGGGAAGTGGTCTACATCCTGCTAATCTGCAGGAGTTTGATAATGAACGCAGAAGAAGAAGAAGATTATTTTCCGTTACTTCTTCCACCCTACAGAACGTTTTCACTCTCAATCCCTCTCTATCATTCCCTCTCTATCTTCCTTGCCGCCCCGCCCCCCTACAACCTTACTAACTCCTTATTCTTCTCTCTCTCTCCGTCTTCTCATGCCATCTGTACAGTATCACATCACTCATATTCCAACCAGTCTACATTTCATCTCTCTCTCTCTCTCTCTCTCTCTCTCTCTCTTTTTCTCTCTCTCTCGTTAAGCACATATCAAATACTACATAATAAAACATCATATGACTCTCGGTAGCTATCATATCAACTCCCTGAACACCTTCACTATCTCACACAAACATTTACTCTCAAACATTTGCTCACCGTGCAAGTCTAATAGCTCTGCTACAGAACATAGTATTTCATTAACTGTATTTACCTTCCCCAGCTCAAGACCATGTCTTCAACTGTCTGGGTAGGGAAATCCTGGAGAGAGCATTTGAAGGCTATAATGGCTGCATATTTGCATACGGTCAGACAGGTAAATTAGTGGTGAAATACATTCCAGTTCATGATGAGTGAGTGAGTTTTTGGATAACAGCAGCAGACTGATCAGGAGAACAAGACACTGATATCTGGAGGACATGACACTGATATCAGGAGAACATGACACTGATATCTGGAGAACATGACACCAATATCAGGAATACAAGCCACTGACATGAGGAGAACAAACCAGTGATATAAGGAGGACAAGACACTGGCATCAGGAGAACAAACCAGTGATATAAGGAGGACAAGACACTGACATCTGGAGAACAAACCAGTGATATAAGGAGGACAAGACACTGACATCAGGAGAACAAACCAGTGATATAAGGAGGACAAGACACTGACATCAGGACAAGACATTGATATAAGAAGACATCCCGTAGGTTGTCGGGGCCTGAAAGGGGAGCAAAGAATAGCAACACTGTTTACCTTCCACGCATGCTGTAAAATGCGACTAAGGAGGTTATGTGATGGAGTTAGCTGTCCCATCCCATATAGGATCAGTGACCCAAAGCCATGCTGAAGTCGGATGTGTCAGTCCGAAAGGCGCAGATATCGCAGCAATGCTGTAAACCATGACACAACATATTCCGTTCTCTGGACTACATCCTGCTAATCTGCAGGAGTTTGAGAACGAATGAAGAAGACAATGATATAAGAAGAAAATGACACTGATATCAGACACAAGAAATCTGCTCTTCAGTTGGAAAGTGTGTTTTGATTGTTATTCCCTTTGTAATAAGTGACACAACTGTGCGATTACAGAAGTTAGAAGACTCTAGTTCTATTCTGAGATAGAAAAGAAATAACTTTTGTCAAAACTATGAAAGAATTAATAATTTTTGCACACATGACAAAGATAGTGGTTGGGCCTTTGTGTGGTCACAAAAGAAAAGATAGTTGGTCAACGAGTTGGACAGAGAAGATTCTGGATAATATAGTAGCATGCAATGGTGGGACGTCAGCACAACAGATATGGTCATCAACATAAGAAATTGTAATTTGTGAAGATAAGTTATCACATACATCAGGCATCCTTGTCTAGACTGCTTTATGTGGCTTGTTTGTAGGGACATGTCTACAAAAAACATGTGGCCCCCAGATTATCCACGAATGAGAATGAACGTATAATTCTATATACATGAGAGTAACATGAATGAGAATGAATGTATAATTCTATATAGACCAGAGAGTAACATGAATGAGAGTGACATAATTATATAGACCTGAGAGTAACATGAATGACATGAATATGGAAAAGTTGGAAGAATAGGAGACAGATAAATGAGAAAAACTATGGAGAAATCACAGAGTAGAGAAGAGATAATATAATTTTGAGAAATGAAAGAATATAACATGTGAAGAATATGAGAGACAGAAAAATATGATAGGGAGACAGTTAAAAATGGAGAATGTGTAAGAAATCATAAAGTCATAGAGCATGGATAAATTTGGTGAAAATTGTGGATTATATATAAATTTGTTAGGGGGAAACACACAGGATGACATTTATATTGAATAAAATGTAGTACTATCTGTAACAGTAAGCATACAAATATTTGATCTCAGAAGTATCAGTAACAAATGAAAAATAGCTTGCAAGAAAATATATACCAGTGACAAAATATCAATGACAAACTAGATTGTAATAAACTATTACCAGTGATGAAATATCTATGACAAACTAGATTGTAATAACTATTACCAGTGATGAAATATCTATGACAAACTAGATTGTAATAACTATTACCAGTGATGAAATATCTATGACAAACTAGATTGTAATAACTATTACCAGTG
This sequence comes from Meghimatium bilineatum, assembly GCA_034231615.1. Classification (NCBI taxonomy): domain Eukaryota; kingdom Metazoa; phylum Mollusca; class Gastropoda; order Stylommatophora; family Philomycidae; genus Meghimatium; species Meghimatium bilineatum. The sequence goes on from CM067306.1 coordinate 21,324,526, forward strand.
ATGAAATATCTATGACAAACTAGATTGTAATAACTATTACCAGTGATGAAATATCTATGACAAACTAGACTGTAATAAACTATTGAAAGTTACAACATATCAATGATAAACCACATTGCAATAAGCTATTACCAGTGATAAAATATCCATGGAAAATCAGATTGTAATAACTATTACCAGTGGCAATATATCCATGACAAATGAAGTTGTGATAAAACAGATACCAGTTGCAAATTATCATAATGAAACCATGTATTTGATATTTCGATAAAACGTACAATGGATAAAGTTCATATGTGACACACGGTACATGTTTTGCAGGTTCTGGCAAGTCTTACACGATGATGGGCACCCCTGAACAGAAGGGCATCATCCCACGGCTCTGCGATGCCCTGTTTGAGAAGATAGCTGTGGTCACAGCCGCTAGTCTGTCTATCAAGGTGGAGGTGTCCTATATGGAGATTTATAATGAGAAGGTCCACGATCTTCTTGACCCAAATGGGTATGTTTATGCTAATGTTAATATTTGTAGATTTATCTTAATGTTAAGCAATCTTGTTGAATATCGTACTATTGGTCTAGCAGAGCAACCATTATACAACAGAAATCTCTCAGTAGGTGATATGTTACTATACTGAAGTTTTTCTCTTGTGGAAACCTCACAGTATTTTATCAGTACAATTACATTTCCCTTTGTGGTGCAACATTCAGAGAATCCAGCATTGCATATCACTCTGGTGGAGTAAAGTGAGCTCCAATCCCGAGAACAAGGTCCACGATGTAGCTACCAATGTGTACATGATGACCTTGACTATAAACAGGTGGCACATGGGGTTTGATAGAAAGCAACTTGCAGGATGTTACAATTTCCTATAAGAGCCCAGAATCCAGCAAACATATTAGCCCCCTGATAATTGGAGAGCCACCTTGGATGGTGTGGAATGCATAGCTGCCTGTGATCATGGTCCAGTAATGGGCTTCTATGGACACCTTACAGAATGGGATGCTTGTTAGGGGAATTGAAGCCTATTACTACAACATTGGATGTTGCAGAAAGGTAGAGAAGGTGTCACAACACCCCTAGAATTTACCCCATCCGAGTAGAGGACTTCCAAATGCATTGTACACTGCTGAGAGTTTTAAATCAACTTTACATAGTCTTCTGGTTATGAAATAAAACTTTGGAGTTTTGGAAAAGGGAATCTTATCACATGTCTAAACCACATAAGATTGCGATGCTTCACCACCACCATGAGATGTTCTTGGTTTTATGTTCTGTATAATGGATGCAGAATATTTGTATGTAACATTTGTTTACAAACGCCTGTACTCTTCTTTCCATGGCTACTGTAACTATCAAACTATCACATCTGTACAGAAAAAAGGTTGATATTATTAGAGATTTGTATAGGTTTCACTGCTTTACTTATTCTGCTCTTTCATATAGTATTTATTCTGAATATAGCAGCAGATAATGGTTGCATCTAGAACATCTAACCCTTCTAAATGTAACATCACGGTCAATGGGACAGTTCTTAAACAAGTAGACAAATTTAAATATTTGAACACAAGTATTACTTCAGATGGTAGATTAGTCACTGAGATAAAAAGTCAAACATTACAGGCAAAATCAGCATTTCAGAAGATAAGGAACATCTTGTGTAATAATTCATTATCACTAGAAGTAAGAAAGAACATACTAAAATGTTACATAGAGCTCATACTGTTATATGGTAGTGAAGCATGGACAACTGACAATATTGCAAGAAAACAAATGGAGGCCATAGAGATGTGGTTTTATAGAAGAATGTTGAAAATATCATGGACAGCTAAAAAGAGTAATGCTATACTTCTACAACTGGGCAACTCAAAGTAGAAGACGACAATCATAGTTCCTGCATCATATCATGAGAAGAGGTGGGTTGGAGAACATCATAACAACTGGAAAGATCGAGGCTAAGAGAGACAGAGGAAGACAATGTGAGAAAATTCTGGAAGGCTTGAAAGCCTGGCATGATGCAGAATCGTCAGAAGCTATATTTAAATGTATATGAAACAGAGGATTGTGGAGAGACATGATCGCCTACGCTGGAAGGCATGGTACCAATGAATGAATGAATAGCAGTAGAGACTATTTCAAGTCTAATATTGGTCACCATTCGAATCTCTAGTGTGTTTTTGACAATTAACTTTCAATTGTTTCAAATTGTGATATCAGGAGAACAAGACTGTGATATCAGGAGAACAAGACTGTGATATCAGGAGAACAGGACTGTGATATCAGGAGAACAAGACTGTGATATCAGGAGAACAAGACTGTGATATCAGGAGAACAAGACTGTGATATCAGGAGAACAAGGCTGTAATATCAGGAGAACAAGGCTGCGATATCAGGAGAACAAGGCTGCGATATCAGGAGAACAAGACTGTGATATCAGGAGAACAAGGCTGTGATATCAGGAGAACAAGGCTGTGATATCAGGAGAACAAGGCTGTGATATCAGGAGAACAAGACTGTGATATCAGGAGAACAAGGCTGTGATAGCAGGAGAACAAAACAGTGATATCAGGAGAATAAGACTGATATCAGGAGAACAAGATGCATTTAGAGATATCAACTTGAACACAGAGAAATTTGAAGTGAATGATCACGGTTGAGATGATTAGACAAAGGCTACCCGGAAACCAACTCATGATTCTTTTAGAAGTTGATAAGTATGTATGGTAAAAACAAACTAGGAGGCTTAGAGATGGGAATAAACTACCATATATACAATAGTTGTATATGTCAGAAGGAACGTAACAATGTCACAAGTGGACACTCACAGGTGAGAGCTGACTTTGTAGCTGAGTCCAGGTGTGTAATTAGGAGTGTATTAACCAGTGGTAACAGACGTACAGATAATAGTACATCTACAGGTGTATGTAAAATCAAGTACTTTTGTATTTGTTCCCATAGAGACAGTGTAAATGTCTTTTAATATTCAAGAAACAAATTAACAGTATTGCCATTGCAGTATTATTACAAATATAAGGAAAGTAATAGCTTTGTAACACTGTTAAGCTGTATATGGAATATAGTGTTTGTCCATCATGTGTATTTCACCACCACCATATATAGGGTTGATATGATCACCATACATCGGGTTGATATGATCCGCATATATAGGGTTGATATGATCAGCATATATAGGGTTGATATGATCTGCATATATAGGGTTGATATGATCCGCATATATAGGGTTGATATGATCCGCATATATAGAGTTGATATGATCCGCATATATAGGGTTGATATGATCCGCATATATAGGGTTGATATGATCACCATACATAGGGTTGATATGATCAGCATATATAGCGTTGATATAATCAGCATATATAGGGTTGATATGATCACCATACATAGGGTTGATATGATCACCATACATAGGGTTGATATGATCCGCATATATAGGGTTGATATGATCCGCATATATAGGGTTGATATGATCCACATATATAGGGTTATGATCAGCATATATAGGGTTGATATGATCACCATACATAGGGTTGATATGATCACTATACATAGGGTTGATATGATCCGCATATATAGGGTTGATATGATCAGCATATATAGGGTTGATATGATCCACATATATAGGGTTATGATCAGCATATATAGGGTTGATATGATCACCATACATAGGGTTGATATGATCACCATATATAGGGTTGATATGATCCGCATATATAGGGTTGATATTATCAGCATATACAGGGTTGATATGATCACCATACATAGGGTTGATATGATCACCATACATAGGGTTGATATGATCACAATACATAGGGTTGATATGATCACAATACATAGGGTTGATATTATCAGCATACATAGGGTTGATATGATCACCATACATAGGGTTGATATGATCACAATACATAGGGTTGATATGATCACCATACATAGGGTTGATATTATCAGCATATATAGGGTTGATATGATCACCACACATAGGGTTGATATGATCACCATACATAGTGTTGATATTATCAGCATACATAGGGTTGATATGATCAGCATACAGCCCACCACCCTTACTTTCCAAATATATATGACACTCATTGATTAGGTTGAATCAACGTATGAGCCATTGTAGATGTAAAATGTCTAGTTGAACTGGGAAATCAAACTTGAACCACCAGACTAAGAAGTCAGCCCACCTAACACTGCACCTAACAAAGTTGCCGTTCAATGATAATTAATTTATGAAACAATAAAGAGAGAGAGAGAAAGAGGAAAAGAAAGGAAGATAATAGAAACAGAACATGAATATAGACATTCATAAAGGGGAATAAAGAAAGAGAATACAAAATCGTATAGATCCCTCAGCGAGTCGAGTAGAATATAGGAGACTCATGAACAAAGGGAAGTAATTATGACATAAGGGAAATAATGCATTTATTATTTATTCTCTGCTCATCTTTTAATGTCCCTTGATGTGAACATATTGAAAGTATGTGCAGCAGACTTGTGCAATGTGTAGTTTTATTTTGATTCGCAGATCCAAGCAGAACTTGAAGGTCAGAGAACATAACATACTGGGACCATATGTTGATGGGCTGTCCATGTGTCTGGTGTCGTCTTTTGAGGTAAATAATTGTCAGGAATATACATGCTTGTGTGTGTCTGAGTTGTGCGTGTTGTGAAACTGGCATCAGAGCTTGGATTAAAATGCCTTGAACATGTTTTCTGTGAGAGATTAATAATTCTATATGCTTGACTATCATGGATATAAGAAATGTGGACAAAGATAATAATCAGTCCAGTGTAGTCCACATCTCTTCTTCTTTTCCTCTTTTACCCATTACAGGTGCCGGGTGTGGAGGGAGATACAATATTCTTGTTCTCGCTTTTCTGGCAACTTCAGATAATGTTATTTGGTGTTCGTGTAATGTCTCTTTGATGTCGATGGATACTCTAGGTCTACCCTTGGCTCTTCTTTCTGCTTCTCCTCTCTTCATTTATGCTTTATAAATTAATGAAACACACAGCATTCTTTCCAGATTACCAAACCATTGTATCTGTTGGTATTGTAGAATTGATATGACACCCACTCTTTCTCTTATGACATTGTTTGTAATTCTGTGTCTTCTGGTCACTCCTGTGGCTTTTTCTCAGACATCTCATCTCTGTTGAAACCAGTTGTCTCTTATGTTTAGTTGTTAAGGACCATGTATGACATGCACAGATTTGGAATGAAGATACTCTGAATAAGATGTTTTTTTGTTGACATTGGTAGCATTTGTCCACATCAAACATCATGTCCAATAACAAAGTGTGTAGGGAATGAACTTGTATCAGAACACAGGCGACGGTAAAAGAACTGAACGTGTAACAGGACAGAGCTGATGGTAAAAGAACTATCAGGACAGAGCTGATGGTAAAAGAACGTAACAGGACAGAGCTGATGGTAAAAGAACGTATCAGGACATAGCTGATGGTAAAAGAACGTAACAGGACATAGCTGATGGTAAAAGAACGTAACAGGACAGAGCTGATTGTAAAAGAACATAACAGGACAGAGCTGATGGTAAAAGAACGTAACAGGACAGAGCTGATGGTAAAAGAACATAACAGGACAGAGCTGATGGTAAAAGATCGTAACAGGACAGAGCTGATGGTAAAAGAACGTAACAGGACAGAGCTGATGGTAAAAAAACATAACAGGACAGAGCTGATGGTAAAAGAACATAACAGGACAGAGCGTAACAGGACAGAGCTGATGGTGAAAGAACATAACAGGACAGAGCTGATGGTAAAAGAACATAACAGTACAGAGCTGATGGTAAAAGAACGTGACAGAGCTGATGGCAAAAAAACGTAACAGGACAGAGCTGATGGTAAAATAACGTGACAGAGCTGATGGTAAAGGAACGTATCAGGACAGAGGTGATGGTAAAAGAACATATCAGGACAGAGCTGATGGTAAAAGAACATAACAGGACAGAGCTGATTGTAAAAGAACATAACAGGACAGAGCTGATGGTAAAAGAACGTAACAGGACAGAGCTGATGGTAAAAGAACATAACAGGACAGAGCTGATGGTAAAAGATCGTAACAGGACAGAGCTGATGGTAAAAGAACGTAACAGGACAGAGCTGATGGTAAAAAAACATAACAGGACAGAGCTGATGGTAAAAGAACATAACAGGACAGAGCGTAACAGGACAGAGCTGATGGTGAAAGAACATAACAGGACAGAGCTGATGGTAAAAGAACAGGACAGAGCTGATGGTAAAAGAACGTGACAGAGCTGATGGCAAAAAAACGTAACAGGACAGAGCTGATGGTAAAATAACGTGACAGAGCTGATGGTAAAGGAACGTATCAGGACAGAGGTGATGGTAAAAGAACATATCAGGACAGAGCTGATGGTAAAAGAACATAACAGGACAAAGCTGATGGTAAAAGAACATAACAGGACAGAGCTGATGGTAAAAGAACATAACAGGACAGAGCTGATGGTAAAAGAACATAACAGGACAGAGGTGATAGTATTAAAAAATTGTCTAGTTGCACTCAAATCAGTATATATATATATATATATATATATATATATATATATATATAGTCAACAGAGAAATGAATAACTGAATATGGGGTTTTATTGCCTACAAGAATGGCAGGAAGGTGTTCAAGAAATCCTCTGTCTACTCCGATACAAGATCGAGCATGAAAATGGAAATAGAAGCGGTGGCAGCAACACTCTATTGATGTCAGCACTCAGTTGACAGCAGTACTTGGTTGATGACTGAAGTACCAACTCATGTTGCGATACTTTCAGACTCCCAAAGCATGGGTTGCATAAGATAGCGTAGAGCCTGTTACTGGATATTTTGTTGTCCAAAGTATTAGTGTATCTACTGCCCCTAGTTAGAGGCAACAGGCAAGTTGAAGAGCAAAAGAAAAGATGCTTGACAACCTAGTACTGTCGCATAGGAGAACAGGCAAGTTGAAGAGCAAAAGAAAAGATGCTTGACAACCTAGTACTGTCGCATAGGAGAACAGGCAAGTTGAAGAGCAAAAGAAAAGATGCTTGACAACCTAGTACTGTGGCATAGGAGGACAGGCAAGTTGAAGAGCAAGAGAGGTATGGGAAGACCAAGATAGATGCTTGACAGCCTAGTATTGTGGCATAAGAGAACGTCAGTATTGGGTATGATTGACAGTACATGACATATAAGGTTGTGGAAGATATGGTAACCAACTCCACACAGCATGGACCATAAGAAGAATAAGAGGCAGCAACATTGCAGACTGTGATGGGCAATGCCGTGATTGGTGGCACAGTATTGAAAAGAGATAGGGTAGATATTATAAGGGCAGTCATTGATTTACTATAGAGTGTGGAAGATGTTGAAGGTGATAACATACACATACAAAGAATTACAGACATGAGAGTGACCAAGTGGTGAGGAAGGACAATGTGTCCTCTCTGGAAAGATCCACAAATCACATCAAAATCTGAATGGGGTCTGCATACTCTTGGATGACTGCTGGAATGGTGAGAGGAGCACTTCTATGTCCCATGGGAATGCATCTGAATGCTGGTTCTAATCTGAATAAAAAAAGAACACATCAAATCAATTAGTGATAGGAGGAAGCACGTTTCAACATACAAAATACACACAAAAAGTACACATGTAATGAATCAAGTGGTCTCATCAAAGATAATATCTGCTCACTGCAGCAAAACTGATATCCAACAGGCCAAACTTGGAACAAGGTAATGACATTTTACTAATCAATGGAAACACCCATAATAACACACAAATTGACGTTTTGATCAAAAGGGCTTTATCAAGAACTTCCACAACAAAAAAACGATGAGTAAGAACAGCACTATTGACGTTCACAAGGCAGAGTTAAATATGGATATAACCTGGGAGTTAAAACAACTGTAACTGTTTTGGGTTATATCTATATTTATCAAGTTACTGTGACCCAAACACCATTTGTAATTAATGTCATAATGCCTTGACATTTCAGTCAATTACATTTGTACTGTGTGTAGCTCATATTGTTGGTTTCCTAACCTGGGGGGTATTGTTTCCTGGAGAAGGGATACATGTGTAACTGGATTGGGGGTCTGAATTATGGAAAAGTCACACAAGTATATCAAAATTATGCACAAAGGTGTACCTAAGTGAAACAAGGGATTCTTGTGTAGCGACTGTGACGTAAAATATATACGTCAGAAGATGAAAAGAACGAAGACAACAACAAGCATGGCAGAGATTATGGAAGTCAGTATCGTTTCACAGAAGTAATACAGACAATAATAGAAATTAATTACCAGCAGATAATCAACAATGAAGAATGAGAAGAACAAAGAATTATAGTTCTTGAAAGAAGGCAACCAGACAAGTAATTGACATATGTAATGAAGAATACCGAACATAAAGAACAAGTGTTCTTAGAATATGAAATTTGTATATTATTTAGATACTTTGTGAGTCTAATGATATAATTTCTGATGAAAATTTACGAAGAAGAACATAGTAATTGATATGTACTTCTCTCACCTAATTGGAAAGGAAGAATAAAATACATATTATCAATCCGTTATCTCGACCTTCAAAATTTCCAGAAATCGCGTACATTGAAAATGAAGATGAAATTGATTTTTTTTTTAAAAAAAAGGTTCTACTGCTTTGTTGAGTCATTGTTCTTGAAGTTCATCCTAAGATTATCATATGAACTTATACAAATCCAGAATATATTGTCAATAATGAAAACACTTGACTGTCTCTCTTACGTGGGTCCTTGGTAAGGTGACGTCTGAGCTAGTTTTGTAGATTTATTCTGTAACTGTATTGTAGTTTTGGTAGTTTGTTCCAGAAATTTCCCTTCCAGAGAATGATATGCAAATGTCTTCCTCTATCTGAAACTGTTGTATGGTCATTTGCCCTCCATGAAGTTTCCATGAAAAAGAAGTTGATTTTGGGGATTCTGGTAGGATTCACAGGAATTTCATTCCCTGCTGGTCACAAACACTCACAAGGCAGTTCTTGGTCCTTCTTTCTGTGGTCCTGTCATGCCCTCATCCTAATACCTTCACAATTCTCCCAAGCATTGAGTTTCTATATTCCTCATGTGTTTTCTTGACCCTGCTTGCAATATATCAAGATAGGACATATTCTGGCTGTGGGTGCAATATCAGTTTGCAAGACACACGCTCTGTAGCTGGGAAATTTGGCTAGACTCGGATCCACTCACGGTAGAGATGTTTCTCATCACATTTAGATCCTTGGTGTAGTCATCAAGATTAGACAAGAAGGAACGAGAGCCCTGGTTATATGCCAAGGACCCAGTCGCTCCCATAGCAAGTTGTGTTTGAACAGGGGTACCACATGAATGTGTTGCTATCTGCATGTTTGTGCATTAGAGGCCCTATGCTATAAACTTATTATCAGATCAGACAGTAGCTTCTAAGGTGATCAGCTGCACCTAGATGTGAGAGGCTGTGTATTCTTGTCACAATCTTACACAAGTGGGACAATCGGCATATACCCTACATGTTCTTCTGCTGCAGATAAGAGGGTTGATCCCCTCCCACCAAATCAGTTATAGGTCTTCGTCACGCTTCAGGAGTGGGTTTAGTCCGATCGTCACTTTGTTAACTAGGCAATATTGATGGGGTTCAGTCTGATCCTTAATTTGTTAACTAGGCAATTCTGGTGAAGCTCAGTCTGATTCTGATTTTGTTAAACAGGCAATTCTGTGGCTGGAGTTTTCCATGGGAAAAAAAAACAATATTTTGCTACAAATTTTTCAGTTTGGTATCTTTAGTTTTCAAGTCTTATTTACAGAAACTTTTGTTGTGATGAGTGTTCACCTCTACATTATATACAGATATTTGACACTATATTTGATACTGTATACAGATATTTGACACTATGTATAAATATTTGACACTATATTTGACACTATATACAGATATTTGACACTATGTACAGGTAATTGACACTATATACATATGTTTGGCACTATAGGCAGATATTTGACACTATATGCAGATATTTGACACTATATTTGACATCATATACAGATATTTGACACTATATACTGATTATTGACACTATATTTGACAATATATACAAATGTTTGACACTATATTTACTATATGCAAAAAATTGTACACTATATTTGATACTATATACAGAAATTTCACACTATATTTAACATTATATACATATTTGACACTATATACAGATTACTGACATTATATTTGATAATATATACAAATGTTTGATACTATTTAAATATATTTGACACTATATACAGATATTTGACACTATATACATATATTTTATTTTAGGACATTGACTTTGTACTGCTGTAGGTTCCTGGTTATTGCCATTGTACTGGTATTTGTTCTAAGACATTAACATTCTGTATTGAAGCTATATCCTATGTTATTGTCACTGTACTCATATACACACTCTGTTGTATTGATGTTATATCCTAGGATTTTGACATATTGTACTGTGTCCTAGGTTATTGACATATTCTACGGATATCTCCTTATATATTTTTATGTTTGATGGTTTATATCTCTGTAGGATATTGATAACCTAATGAGCGAGGGAAACAAGTCAAGGACTGTAGCTGCCACCAATATGAACAGTGAGAGTTCACGGTCGCATGCTGTCTTCAACATTGTATTGACACAGACCCTGACAGATCAAGCCTCTGGGGTAAGTTAAACATAGAATGGTTGTCATATACATTAAGGTGAACATGGGGAATTGATTGTGATATCTCTTGAACATGGGGGGGGTTGATTGTGATATCTCTTGAACATGGGGGGGGGGGTTGATTGTGATATCTCTTGAACATGGGGGGGGGGGGTTGATTGTGATATCTCTTCAACATGAAGGATTGATTGTGATATCTCTTCAACATGAAGGATTGATTGTGATATCTCTTCAACATGGAAGATTGATTGTGATATCTCTTCAACATGGAAGATTGATTGTGATATCTCTTCAACATGGAAGATTGATTGTGATATCTCTTGAACATGGAAGATTGATTGTGATATCTCTTCAACATGGGGGGGGGGGTTGATTGTGATATCTCTTCAACATGGAGAATTGATTGTGATATCTCTTCAACATGGGGGGGGGGGTTGATTGTGATATCTCTTCAACATGGAGAATTGATTGTGATATCTCTTCAACATGAAGGATTGATTGTGAAGTAAACAAGGAATGTTCAGTGTGATATATCTGGGTATTTATCATATCCTATTGATTTGATTTGTTTTACCTATGATGATGATTATTTTTCGTCTGATGAAGCGAATTGCTTCAACCACTTTACAAGATGTTTTTCTATCTCTTTATCCAATACTTCTTGTCAAGATTTGTGAAAGGATTATGCTTGCTATTACTCTGCTATAAACTGTTTTTGTATCTTCCACACATTTCAAACGTGTCATCATTCAGTGAAGACACAATGACATTTGGCAAGGCATCGTGAGGGTAAACTATAGGGTTCTACATCATGATATGTAAGAACTGCCATTTTACAACATCTACATTTAACTGTGTCAGGGCATATCAATAACTTGTAAGTTTAGTCATAAACACTGGGTTCTTGTGCTAGGTCTAATGCAATCAATATAATATGTGACAGTATTTACACAAGTTGTCAGTACAGTGTCAAGCGGTGTTTTGCTTAGTAGTTTATCATAACTATTTGGACTGGTTATGATTTGTTGATAGGCACCGTTATCTCAGGTGATAGAACAGTAGACAAAGGACATTTTTTGGGTAGATTAATACTGCCAGCCAAGTTTCTATACACCGTATATCATTGTATGACACGTTTTTAATATACTTTATTGTATGGAATTATCTCATGCAAGGATTCTTAAACTATATACATTTACAACACCGGAATATGAGTTGTATATCTTTCATTCTGCCGGATATAATTTCGTGAATGTCTATATATGTTCTTGTATATACCAATTATTTTTTCTGAGACTCATCTCTTGTTTTGAGTTTTCTATACTGCTTATCTTGGGTGTGCGCATCACAGTTTAAGATCCGCGGAATCTATCCGGTTCCCCAAATTAAATAAAAATTTAAACTTTGGCAGACTTAGATCGTTGAACGTGATGGATGTAAGAAAGTTACTAAGAAACCAAGTCTAAACTTAGGAAGAAAGCTGGATATCAAATGAAATAGTTTCTGGGTGACAGAAGAATGTGTTTCGCAATGTGCTAGAAGTATATCTAGTCATGCTAAACTTTGCGTCGTCATGGTAACATGACGCTGGCAAGTACATAGTTCTTGTATTTGTTTGTAACATATAAGTAACATGTCATTTCTCAAGAGGGCCTTTCTTGAGATCTGTAGACCAGGGCACACCCTTAACGGGACATACAAGACGTGTCGTGATACGCAATCAGACTCTTCCTCTGCGATAGTTAACAACCAGCTCGAATAATGTGCTTTCTGCCGGGGAGCGTGAAGTATGTTGTGTTCGTTCTCTAACAACCACCACGAATAGTATGTTTTTTCGCTGGGGAGCGTGTAGTACACCGTGCTGATGATGTACAGTGAATTTACCTTATTTGCGCCTTTCGACCTAGCACATCCGATTTCTGTACGTGTGACACATAATATAGGTAATTTTAAAGTGGACGATATCGCCCTCTACAAGTGGACGCTAAAGAGTTGTGTGTCAGGGGAACGGTGATAAAATTTTACGAAACGCTGAATCAGTCAGAAGACACACAAAATCGAAGCTATTTTCTTATTCATTCATTTATTCATGTTCCTGTTGCGCTGAAGTTAGCGCATAGGGCAGAGGTCAGATCTCTCCAATTCTGTCTGTTCAAAGCTATTCTGTGTAGTTCTTGAATAGTATGAATGTTGGTTGTTTTACTTTCTCTAAGTATTGTTCTTCTGAGTGTTTCTTTTGGTCTACCCCTTGCCCTTGTGCCTGTAGGTATCCATTCAAGATATTGGTGGTGTATTCTGTTGGTGTCTGCGCGTAGGACATGCCCAATGTAGGACCAACGGCGTTTTCTGATAACATCTGTGATGAAATTTTGATGTGTCTCTTCTCTGATTATATCATTCGATTTGAATTCACTCCAATGGGTGTTAGTTATCCTACGAAGACATTTGTTCCCGAAACTCAATAATTTCTTTTCTGAAGATAAAGAGCTTTTCCAGCTCTCACATCCATATGATAGCACCGGAATAACGCAGGAATTAAATAAGCGCATTTTCGTGCGTGTGCTGATTGACTTTGACTTCCAGATATTAGACAGTCTGTTAAATGCATTTGATGCTAGGGCAATGCGAGTTGTAATTTCTGGTATGACATCACTGTCGAGTGTTAATTTGCTTCCTAGATAGGAGAATTTCTGTACTTTTTCAAGTTGTTGTCCATTTAAAGTAATTTCGTTAGGTGAATTGGTGATGTCCATAATTTTTGTTTTTGATGAATTGATTTGGAGACCTATTTGTCCTGCAATGAGTTTTAATCTATCAGTTTTTGTTTGTGCATCTTGATTGTTTTCACTCAATAGTGCAAGATCATCGGCAAAATCCAGGTCTTCTAATGTTTTATTTATCCATTTGATTCCTAAATTTGTGTTGGATGTGCTTTTTCTCATAGCCCAGTCAATTGCGATATTGAATATTAATGGTGACATAGGGCAGCCTTGTTTAACACCAGTAATCACAGGGAACCATTCTGAATTGCCAAAAGTTTTCAATTGAAAGTTGAAAAAAATGTGTTGAGATAAATTATGATGGACAATCCGCAGGTTCCAGTGGTATCTCATTCAAGTTATATTATCTTACCTAATAACCTGATCAATAAGGTCACTGTCTACATCATTGAGGCGTAATACATACACCGTGTTAGGGTCCACATCGTTTTTATTGACCAGAAACACACTATAGGTGATGTGGTTAGAACCACACATGCCACCTTTAGTTCTCCCGATTTTTTCTGGCACCTATTTCCTGATGCTTTGTCAATTTATAATTTGTTTGGTATAGAAAAAAAATACCACTTTCCCTCCCTTGAGGTAATCCACCAAGTCCATTTGTTATGTCAGTATGCTTAACCACTATGTAAACATGACTCGGGGCAGTGTTGTTGCAGTTTCTTCTATCATTTGACGGCGTATACAATTTGCTCAAGATGAGTGTCCATTGTTGCTTGTTTAGAATTTCTTAGTTGCCTCATAAGAGGGAACTATTACGCTATAACAGCAACTTTTGGTGTAAGAATATTACAGCCAAAATCACAAAATGTAGCCTGTCAATGTCAAGTATCACTATCTGAGCTGTTCCATGGGGCACATTTTTGACACATGAAATAGTGATTGTTCCATGAGGCACATTTTTGACACATGAAATAGTGATTGTTCCATGAGGCACATTTTTGACACATGAAATAGTGATTGTTCCATGAGGCACATGTTTGACACGTGAAATAGTGATTGTTCCATGAGGCAACTTTGTGAAATGAAATTGTGACTCTAAACACGCTTTTAGTTGTTTATGACTTTTGCTGATTTCTTCGCACTTATTTCCTTAATGTAATCGGTTAATTTTTTTCATTATTCTTTTCATTTTTTCCACCTGTATTTTAAAATGCCCTGGTGTGTCTTTGTTTTTAATCTTTGTCTATAGTTCGTCAGCCTTGTTTACGTCCTCTGTGTCAGACCGGAAATGCCATTGATAAATCAATCTATTCAAGCGTAGGTCTAACCCCGTGTCCACCTTTTGATTAATCGATCTTAATTTTTTAGTTGCCACTGCGTACAAGTGGTTATATGGAGCAGTCCTTCATAGACAGAGATTATCGGATCAAGATTAGTTTCAACTTGTAGCTTTAAGTAATCTATAAACATGTTTTGAAAATAGCCAATAGTAAGATATAAGAAATAATTGTTCAATGTTTCTGTACACAAGGAGAAATTATTCTAACTTCATTCTGAGTATGAGATTTAGAGAAGATAAGTTGTCTTCCCATAACGTCCACCACATGTCCACGTTCATGTATATGCCAAACACGGAGATTTGTTGCCTGC
This sequence comes from Meghimatium bilineatum, assembly GCA_034231615.1. Lineage (NCBI taxonomy): Eukaryota > Metazoa > Mollusca > Gastropoda > Stylommatophora > Philomycidae > Meghimatium > Meghimatium bilineatum. The sequence continues at coordinate 21,339,649 of CM067306.1, forward strand.
TAACTCTGAAGTAGATGTCAAGCTGCTCTCTACGATTAGAAAATCTACTCGTTCTATTAGTATTGACGTATCGTTGAAAGTAAATACACACGTAATGATTTGTCCTCGGGGAAATATTTTAGAAAAGAATTTCCATTCCAGGATGTTTGCTTCATGTACCGTGTTTCACTACGCCTGAGATATTCCAAAATATGTAATCTCAAAATAAAGGATTGCTTGTCAATAGTTTGCCAAATACCAGTTGAGTATTAGAGACTGGAGAATATCACTATCTGTAAAGCAATATCATTTCTGAACTCGTATGTACTGTGACATAAAATATGTAACAGGACATTCATGATTATGTATAATCTCAATCAACTCAACTTTGTCAACAACTCCGTAATTCAGCATTTTCTTATTTCCGTGTTTATTTTCATACTACTGTACCTCGCCCGTATGTTTTGGAGTCCGACAGGGGAGAAAATAATAGCGCCACTGTTTACTTTCTATGTATGTCGTAAGAAGCGACTAAGAATGTTTTGGGAGTGGAGTTGGCTTCTGATCCTATATATGTTAAAAGTGACCTAGAATCAATGCTTACTGACTCAGCGTGTCATGGCCGAAAGTCGCATATATCGCAGACAAGCTGTAAACAATGTAAATAATCACATAAGACATTCCATTATCAGAATTTCAACATGCTTTCTGCAGGAGTTTAAGAACGATCACAGAAGATTAAGAAGAAGACGACGCCTGTATTATTTTAATGTAGTTAGTAGAATGAATGGTCTAATGGTTTACAGCTTAGCTGCGAAATTGAGCACGATGTATCCGAGCATTACTTCTAGGTCTGACGCTCTGTGGAATTGGAAAGCCAACGACACCCTCAAAATCTCATTAATCGTTTCTTACAAAGTTCATGGTAGATCGCATGTATAATCCAGGAACATTGAGTTAAATGTAAATATAAAGCGTTTACAAATTTACACATTTGGAATCTTATTTATTTTTCAATTAATCCACGCTAGACATTAATTCTTGCATTTGATTGTTATTTTATACATTCTGTGCTGTGCAGGCAAGGAAGAAAACCACAATGGCAACCAAAATACAAAATCTTTCACACTAACCTCAATATCTCGTGTGTCTACCATGTGCTTAGAAACAAGCTTGGCAACAGCTGCTCATGGAAAGCACAAGTCTCTGAAGGAAATTCCGAGTAATCAAGTTCCAAGTGTAAGAGCAGCTTCGAGCTCGTGCAAATTTGCTGGAGAACCTTGCCTGTAGTCTGCGTCCAAGCTCGCCCAACAGATGTTCTATAGGGTGACATGTCTGGTGATAGGGCAGGCCAATCAATCGTCACAACGTTCTGCTGCTGTGTAATGCCTGCAGTGTACGCACGTGCGTTATCGTGGTGGAGAAATTGCAAGTCTGGATAATTTGTGAACGAGGGAACAACCATTGCACCCAGAACCTCATCTCTATATCTCACAATATTAACATTTTAACGAAAGATGTGCAGTGGCAAACGTTAGTGAAAACTGAATCCTCCTCATATGGAAATACTGCCACACCCAAAGCGGTTGTGCTGACGAACACAGCAATCTGCAAAACTTTCTCTACACGGTCGCTAAATCCGCATACCTCTATTAGCAAAGGAGAGGTTAAATCTGCTCTCGTCTGTGAATAGGACAGCATTCCGCTGCAGTCTAGTCCATCAGACATATTGTGTTCAATATGTGTTGAAGAGGTCACTGTACATACATATCAAGAGGTCCGATATATACAAAGTTAAGCAAAGTGAACAATGATCTGTCGCATCTGTCATGACGGTGACTGCTGCGTGAGATCAGCCGTGGCTATCGACATTACTACATGCCTTATAACTGAGTTAATTTGGACCCCGTTCGTTATGTTTTTGATTATTGTTGGGATTTTGATTGGTCGCTATTTACATACTTGGAATATCATGTAAAAGTTAGCCAAAGCCAACCAATATATTGCACGCAAATCGAAACTAGTTCTTGTTTACGTTTTAGTGGACAGGTCTCCTATATAGCCAAACGGTAACTTATCAGCTAACACAGTTGGCGGTATAGAAGACCTGTTCGCAGCATTTATTATTCTTTATTATTCTTGTATTTTCCGTTGGTCACTATTTATATACTTGGAATCGTATGCCAAAAATAGCCAAGCCGAGTTTTGATAGCCAAACTCCAAGTACATTAATAGTGACTAACTAGAAGCACGGGGATAATTTAAAAAAAAACGTTATGAATGAAGGCATCATTAATTATTTTGAAATGTCTTTACTGGAGAAGGTTATGTATCAGCACACATGACTATTCTTAAATGCTTTTCAGATAGTATACTTGAAATCCCGTCTATTTTTTTTGTAACAACCGACTCATTTCTGTGACTTTAAGAGCCCGTTCTTTTCATTTGGTATATGTAGATGTCCATACATAAACACACGCAAGAAATAGAAGGCACATAACCATATAGATGGAAATCAGACTAATGAACGGTTATCTGGTTTGTATGACCTTTTATTACACTGGTATATTATGGATTGAATAACTGAGTAAAATAGTAAGGATAAGTTATAGGGTAGGAATAGATACATGGAGATGTATGTGCGTGCGTGTACGTGCGTGACAACCTGGTTACAAGTATTGTAAAATTCACATTTAAAATATATGCATCAAATATGTATAGTATTAAGCTAAGAAAAATTCACATAAAATATATGCATCAAATATGTATAGTTTTAAGCTAAGAAAAATTCACATAAAATATATGTATCAAATATGTTCCGTTTTAAATTAAGAAAAATGCACACATAAAATGTATGTATCAAATATGTTTTTAAATTAAGAAGTGGTCACAAGAGTCACGCAATGCTCTCGTGCGAACCCACTGTTAGCCGGTAACCAAGATCCTAAGAGTGCCTGTGCTGTGTTTCTGGCCAACTAAGTGGATGTGGAGGTTGTAGATAGAATGAGAACTGACTGCAAAAGACAAACACTATCTCCGAGATTTGCTTCAACACATACGCTGTTGACTGTAGGCTTCACTGTTGATACTCAGTGACGAACGCCTTCCTATCTGGTCAGCAGAAATGCAGATTCACTGGAGTGACAGCAAATGCAGATTAAACGATATGGGCAGATGCGCCCATGAATATCGAGAATCGTGCACTAGTCTCTGCGAAGATAACACATTGAGTACTATGACGACCGTGTGTTGCCGGGGCCCGAAAGGGGAGCAAAAAATAGCAATACTATTTACCTTCCACGAATGTCGTAAAAGGCGACTAATGAGGTTATGGGATGGAGTTTGCTGTCCCACCCCATCCCATATAGGGTAAGTGACCAAAAGTCATGCTGAAGTCGGATGTGTCAGACCGAAAGGCGCAGATATCGCAGCAATGATGTAAACCATGACACAACGCATTCCGTTCTCCAGACTACATCCTGCTAATCTGCAGGAGTTTGTGAACGAACGCAGAAGAAGAAGAAGAAGAAGAGTGCAATGAGAGGACAGCATAGCGACAGCGCTACGTGCAAATAGAACGGGAAAACGCTACACGGAAATCGGAACTAAAGCTTTGCTAACCTCGAGAACAATCTTCTAGTCCCCTGTGCTCCTAAATATGTGTAAAGAATCAGACTTGGACGAGGGGGTCACGATGTCGGTGAATGACACCTTACTCTAAGACCTAATTATACAAAGTAAACAGGTCATCATTCTGTACATGTTTGATTATTGTCACGATTTTCATTGGTTGCTATTTATATACTCAGAGTAGCCTTGGCTATTTGTGGCAGGCGATTCCAAGTATATGAATATTGACCAACGGAAAACACTGCAATAATCAAGAAAAGGAACGAATTAAGGCCTAATTAATTCAGATAACAGGTCTTCTACTCCCCACCGGTCGCAGTTTATGTCACTCCTCGGCTTCTTATCTTGTTGTGCAATGAAATCTCGTAGAATTGAATATGTGTATTAGCATGTGTGTGTATATATTCATCTTGTCACATTTGCTCATGATTAGATCAGAATAATGATTTCGAAAGCCAAGATGACATGAACTCAACAAATCCACAAAAGCTCTTCTACAACCTTTTTAATATATTGATGCTTTCTGTCTCCAACATTTTCGTGTTTTTTTTGGAGGGGGGGAGGGGGGGGGTTATATTCCGTCTTCAACCTGTACATCATGTCTATATCCTGCAACAAAAGACGGTGTTTCTGTGCCCTAAATTTGTTTCTAGTATGCATCGTTCTCTGATATGTTCTTCGTCTAATAGCGCTCGCGTCGAATGTAACACGCCGAACGGCGCACATATTTACAGTCAGAATAATAACGTCGACATAACATATTCTGTTTTATGGAATACAGCATGATAACTAGCAGGAGTTTGAGAAACACATCAGATCCAGAAATGTTACGCTGATTGAATGAACGTATCAAATATGTCGGGGGGGGGGGGGATGTAACATAAATATTTGAAAATGCAAATGTTGTCTCAGAAAACACAATATTACATATTCAGTGTTTGACATATTTTGATCTTTACATATCAAGCACATTCTGGGCAAAACTACACATGGGGTGATCGGAGAACCAGCGCCTAAAAACAGTTCACAGGGGTACCACAACCTAAATTAAATCAGTTTATATAAGAGTGTGTGTGATGGGGGGGGGGGGTCGTAAGAGCCTGATCATATGGAGAAAATGTTTCGACGCAGCTGTTCACTTTAATATGTTGCATATGCTCTTTATATGCGAAATGTATGATCTATTTCAGGTATATGTAACTGTTTGCTAACTAGTTAACACTTGACACTCGACACATGGTCAGTGTTATCACTTTCAGATGTTGCCATAATGATACTAGTGGTGGTAGTAATAGTAGTAGTGACAAGCACAGTACTAGTTACTGGAATGTTTTCGCATGTTGTAGTAGTAGTAGTTGGACTGGTGGCACATGTTGATATTGTTACAGTTGATGTAATGTGAGTTTCATGTGATGGCACTGTGGGACGTAGGCGTGATGTAGTTGAAGTTGATGTACCAGTGGTTGTTGCAGTTAAAATTGTTGGCGGAGGTGTCGTTGCTGATGTCGCGGTGGCTGCATTTACGCAGTCAGTCTTCATTTGGAACACTGAAGCTACCAGAGTTGCCCCACTGTATCGCGAGAAAGCAGCACACGTTGGAGATTTACTTCTAGGATGGTTTAAGAGATACTGCCCTAGCCACTGGTCATGACAAGCACATGTCCAGTTTCTGTTTGAACTTAGATTTATATCGCTCTGACTACTAGTGAGCCAACCTTCCATGGAGGCAGGTAAAGTTTTCAATTCGGTGTTGGACATAATGAGAGTTTTGATGGTACTTCCCCGAAAAGCACCATCTTCAATCTGAGTGATTGGGTTGCTACTGAGATCTAAAGTATCGATGTTGACGTTATTGAAATCTTGAGCAGATATCTTAGTGATCATGTTATTACTGAGGTCCACAAGTTTAGGAACAGTACCACTGTTCTTGATGGCTTCCGACGGAGCTACGGTCAGTTCATTATTGGACAGATTAAGTGTATCCAAAGAAGTTCCTTGCAAGCTGACATCTGGAAGTGAACTTATTTTGTTCCCTGATAGGTCAACTGTTTTAAGAAATGTTAGTCCAGAAAACAGATTAGACGGGACAGTTGACAGCTGCATATCGTTAAGTTCAGCTTTAGATAATTTTGTTAGATGTTGAAATGTTCCTTGCTCAATTGTTTTAATAGGGTTAAATGACAGACGAAGCTCTTGCAAGTTGCCGAGACCATTGAAGTCAGTAGTTTTAAGTTGTTGAATTTGATTGATTCTAAGGTCTAAGAAATTTAGCTTCATAAGACTGTTAATGGCAGGAGAGGGAACACTCTTCAGATTATTGGAAGACAGATCTAGTTTTTCAATAGAAGATCCCACGAAGCTGTCGTCACCAATATAGTCGATGCTGTTTTGTGAAGCGTCCACTTTCTTGAGGAGTAGACGATTCGCGAACAACCTGTTCGGGATAGAACTAATGTTCATGCTGTTGAGATAAATCTCATTGACATTATCAAGTACTTGAAATGTGTCGTTGTCAATAGTAGCTACAGGGTTAGACTCCAGATGTAAGATCTCCAGGTTTACCAGTCCGTTAAAGGCTGTGCTGGATAAATGTGTCAAATCGTTCTTAGCCAAATTCAAGGTATTCAGTGAAACCATATCTTTAAAAAACAATGCTGGTAGTTGCCTTATACTGTTGTTATAGAAGCTTAACTCTTCAAGTTTCTTCAAACCATCGAATGAATTAGCTGTACCGAACGTCTTCATATTGTCATTGATAATAGATAATGTCTTTAAATTTGGATTCTTCTGGAACACTTGTCCGAAAAAACCGTTGATAGAAAGACTATTCAGTGTCAAATGTTCAAGATTGTTATAGCGACTAAACGATGAGGTTGTTATCGTCCCTGATCTGTGTGCTGCACAGTTACCATTGAGTATAGTTAGATCCAGGACTGTGAACGGTATTCGAGTATCCTCTGGGCAGCTTCTACAGACCGCCTTTAGAGGATCACACAATGAACATTCAGTTAGTCCAACACAAGGAGCTAGTGTTGTATCTGTTGTTGATGTTGGGGTGAGCGTAGTTGATGTTGTTGATGATGGCGTGCAATCTCTGGCTATCTGAATTGCCATTATAGCCATGTTCATGTTCGCATACGCGGATGATGTCTCACATATCGGACCATAACTCGTAGATGTCTGACCCATCAAATATTGAGCTATCCATAATTTTGAACAGCTACAGTCCCAGTTGTTATTGTTGTTCAAATTTAAGACGGGTTTACTTGATGCAAGCCAGGTTTTCATGGAGTCTGGTAGTGTCGTTAGTCCAGTGTCGCTGAGGTCAAGGTTAGCAATAGTGCTATTTTGAAATGCGTTGTCTTCAATTGTAAGTTTTGTTTGTCCATTCCCGCCAAATTTGAGATTGTTTATATTACTTCCAGAAAATGCTCCGTTCCTAAGCTGAAGTGTAGGTTGTCGTGTGTTACCAATGTTCAAGTTTGTGATTTTGCTTCCAGTAAAACTACCACTTTCTATCTCAACTAGTGGGTTGTCAGTGAGATCTAACGTTTCTATAGTAACGCCTGCAAACATTTGAGCAGAGATTCTGTCTAAGTTGTTTCCTCGTAAGTCAACATTCTGAAGTGATGGAAGACCTGTCAATAATCCTGTAGGAAGATTTGTGAGTGGCATATTATTTATATGTATATCTTTCACATTGACTAATGGTTTGAACGTATCTGCCTCTATAAGACTTACTGGGTTTGAAGATAAAGCTAGAGACTGCAGGTTGTCTAGTCCATCAAACTGTGTTCTCTTCAAAGAGAGCAGTTTGTTGTGTTCTAGGTTAAGTGTCTTTAGCGATGTGAGATTTCTGAAACAGTAATCCTGTAGAGTAGCTATGCTATTATTGGACAAGTTGAGCTCCTCGAGGTTATACAGATTTTGTAGCGTTTTGTTATCAACACCTGGAATATTATTGTTAGCCAATGATAACGTTTTTAATATAGAGCAGGTTTTGAATGGGCTTTGTACAAGTGATTTTATGTCGATGCCTTCAAGAGTTAGTGTTACAAGATGGCTGTATCTAGCAAGATGTGTTCCGCCAAGTATAAACCCAGATGACAAATATAATGAACAGGGTTTTGTCAGTGCTGTAATTGTAAGATCCGTCACGGTGTCGGGAATCTTTGTATCGCTCGGGCACATGGCACAAACATATTGTGTACCACTACATACGTTACAGCCTGGTACAGCACACTGCTGCGCTAGTATCAGCACATTATTATAGTGTAGGTATGTTAGAATAAATACAAATAAGTTGGAAACTTGAAAAATATTGGCAGTCTTCGTTGTCATGTTGTATTAAGTATTTTTAGTTACTTTCTAGTAACTCCGTCCTGCTTTGTTTCTATCAGATATTTATTCACTTTACTTTTTTGTGTATACAAAGTCAGATCAGGTATCCAGATATTGTCTGTCTTAGTTTGTAATATGCTCAAAACATCGAGTCTGTAAAATTCTCAAAACATCGAGTTTGTAACATGCTCATAGCATCGAGTCTGTAATATGCTCGAAACATCGAGTCTGTAATATGCTCAAAACATCGAGTCTGTAAAATTCTCAAAACATCGAGTTTGTAACATGCTCATAGCATCGAGTCTGTAATATGCTCGAAACATCGAGTCTGTAATATGCTCATAACATCGAGTCTGTAATATGCTCATAACATCGAGTCTGTAAAATGCTTAAAACATTGAGACTGTAACACCGGTATTTTCAAAACATCAAGTCTGTAATACTGGTATGGTCGCAACATCCAGTATGAAATAGTCTCAAAACAACAGATCTGTAATACCGGTGTGCTGAAAACATCGAGTTTGTAATAACACTTATGCTCAAAACATCGATTCAGTAATACCAGTATGCTCAGACCATCGAGTCTGTAATATGCTAAATATAATGAGTCTGTAATACATATGTGCTCGCTCAAAGCATCGAGTCTGTAATATGTTCAGAATATCGTGTAAATAATAAACGATGATATTTATAAATACATATTTCCCCAAAGAAGTGGTCAAGATGAAGTTATCCTCAATGGTACCGTTTGATCATGTACTATTACGTTTTGAAAGTCGAGAATTATATACCGACGGGTAATCCATTTAATCCAGTTGTCTAATCTCTACGTGTCTCTGTGTGAAGTCTAATGCAATAAACACAAGGTTGACCAAGGTGTGGGGCACCTCCTGACTGGTGCAGTATGGCTTAACTGTAATCTAAATAACTAATTTAAATAAGGTAATCAGAGGCGGACACAATTGATGTTTAATGTTGTGAAAATGTACGCTGATACACATCTTTATCAGAATGTGCAAGTTGTATACATTCTTCATTCAAATATACCTAGTGATACTTGTGTAGACATCTTCTGGATAATTTGCTCACGCTCCCGGTTATCTGGATACTCTCACATATATATTATACACCCACACGGATCTCCATCTTGTATGGATTGAGCTGTTAGCCATGTGTTTCACGAGGTTTCGGGTTCGATACCGGACAACAACGTCTTGTTTAAAAGTGCATTTGTTGAGAAATCTGAAAGGGGGAATATATTTTGATGCATCGGAATTATGTAAGAGTGGTATTGTTTCCAGGGGATACGCTGCCCAGATTGGAAGCAATACCTGCAAGGAAACTTGACTATAGTGAGGTCAATCCTCTATAATTTCGAACATGGGATGAATACGAGTATTTATGCTTGCTTTTAAAGTATGAAACTATCACTTTATACTTGCGTACGGGCGTATACACACACAAGAAAGTAATATACACTCTGTATATTAGTACTGTATTTACAAGTAACATTAAGCTCATCATCTGCGATTGTCAAGAGCGCCCTTGGATGTGCATACACATGAACAAGTGTCGTTTACCATGACATCAGAAACATATCTCAGGCATCTAATATATAACGCACCTTCTCACTTGAGCACCCCGTCGGTGGTTGTCAAATCTGCGATTAGAATACGGCGTGTATCAGTCGTCGCTATGTTGGTATGAAGACATTGTACTCGCCGAATCAACAATGTTGGATTAACAATTTTAAATCTCCTTGGTGTATGTCTATCCACTTCACTTAACTTGCGTCTTTAGATATCTTTGACTGTGACGGCATGAATGCCATATAGACAGTCCGTTGACAACATCACTGGCACTATTCAAAACACGTAGGTCATCAAATACCAACTGTAAGATATGTCGGCTGAATTAGTGTTGTCCCTGTATGTATTTCTATTTATCAAGGCAAACAATCCCCAGTGTGTGTTATCTTACGTGTGGTGTATGGTTCTGTTGCCATGTACTACCATTAGACAACATATTTTCAATGTGCAGAGACAATTTTCTGAAATATCAGAACTAAAAGATTGTTTTAGAAATTATTTGTTGTAATTAATATTCAATAAAATGAACATTCTGTAGTCTCACACTGACGGTATGATGAGGAGGGATGACGAGCAATGGATCAGGCATCTCTGTACGAGCAGCAGAGCTTAACAATAAATGTAGCCAGAGTAGGACATGTGATCGAGCAAAGCCTACTTCATAGAATAGAGAATGCTGGTTGTGTCACAGGTCCTGGCTGAACTGATTTATCCGTATTTTTCATCGATTGGCAGCAAGAACTATACACAAAGTGACAAATGCAAATATCGTTTTAGTTTGTCTGTATAATTCAAAGGAAATGTGGGTGACAAGCCGTGTCTTTCGTCAATAATACAGTCCTTCTAAAGTAACGTATTTGATTTTTTCCGTAATTTTCATAGGTCACTTTGTGTATAATATGTTTACATCTTATGGAAATCGCGGGTAAAGTCAGATGCATCACTTTGGAAGGATAATTCACAATTTATCCCTATGTCTTATAATGCAGATGGTCACGAATAAACTTTTATGACGCAGAACTGGTACACTCTCACTGCCTGTCGCCAGATTGAAATACTGTCACAGACTAGGGAAAACTGTCACAGACTAGGGAAAACTGTCACAGACTAGGGAAAACTGTCACAGACTAGGGAAAACTGTCACAGACTAGGGAAAACTGTCACAGACTAGGAAAAGCTGTCACAGACCAGGAAAGGCTGTCACAGACTAGGAAAGGCTGTCACAGACTAGAGAGGACTGTGACATGAGAAGACTTCACAGACTATAGAAAACCTATAGACTAGGAAAGTCTGTGACAGACTAGTTAAGAATGTAACAGACTAGGGAATACTGTCACACATTAGAGAATACTATCAAAAAACAAGTAAAACTGTCACAAATTGGAAAGACTTTCACAGACTATGAAAGACTGTCACAGACTAGAGAAGTTTGTCACATTATGGAAAACTCACAGAATAGGGATGACTGTCATAGACCAGGGAAGACTGCCAGAGAATAGGGAACACTTACAGGATATGGAAGACCTGTAACATAATAGGGAAAACTTACAGGATATGGAAGACCTGTAACATAATAGGGAAAACTTACAGGATATGGAAGACCTGTAACATAATAGGGAAAACTTACAGGATATGGAAGACCTGTAACATAATAGGGAAAACTTACAGGATAGAGAAGAACGCGTCAGAGATTAGGGAAGCCCATCAAAACAAGAAGCATACCTTAATCATATAGGAATTTCTCTGATATAATTCAAACTGTAGCATCATCATGTATTCATTGTTTGACTTAACACTATGTTGCTATTGTAACATTTATGTGGTATTGTTTGTCCTATTGTTGTAACATTTATTTGGGATTGTTTATCCTATTGTTGTAACATTTATGTGGTATTGTTTGTCCTATTGTTGTAACATTTATTTGGGATTGTTTATCCTATTGTTGTAACATTTATGTGATATTGTTTGTCCTATTGTTGTAACATTTATTTAGGATTGTTTATCCTATTGTTGTAACATTCATGAGGTATTGTTTGTCCTATTGTTGTAACATTTATGTGGTATTGTTTATCCTATTGTTGTAACATTTATTTGGGATTGTTTATCCTATTGTTGTAACATTTATGTGGTATTGTTTGTCCTATTGTTGTAACATTTATGTGGTATTGTTTATCCTATTGTTGTAACATTTATTTGGGATTGTTTATTCTAGTGTTGTAACATTTATGTGGTATTGTTTGTCCTATTGTTGTAACATTTATTTGGGATTGTTTATCCTATTGTTGTAACATTTATGTGGTATTGTTTATCCTATTGGTGTAACATGTGATGTACTATTGTTGTTGTTATATTAGAGACGATGTACTAGTGGAATTCAATTGTTCATAAATATAATTTATAAAGAGTATCCTGTGACAGGTACTGTGTTATATAAGATTACTGTTGAAGCTGAAGCGGTTTGGGAGATGAGAAATTCAAACTGTCACAATGGACATCACTGCACCAAGGTCGCCACTACATGTGCGCAACCCCTTTTTCTTTATGTAAATACAAAGTTCAACGCACACCCAGCAACTCTTGAATTGTTCACAAATTCCGAATGTTTGTAGCTGAAGATGTAATCTAATTGTGTCCGTATCACTTATATGAAAATAACAATCATGTTTAATCAGTAAATAACACAGCCATAATAATCTTGTTTAATTAGTAAATAACACCGACATATCAGTCATGTTTAATCAGTAAATAACACCGACATATCAGTCATGTTTAAATCAGTAAATAACACCGACATATCAGTCATGTTTAATCAGTAAATAACACAGCCATAATAATCTTGTTTAATTAGTAAATAACACTGACATATCAGTCATGTTTAATCAGTAAATAACACAGCCATAATAATCTTGTTTAATTAGTAAATAACACCGAAATATCAGTCATGTTTAAATCAGTAAATAACACCGAAATATCAGTCATGTTTAAATCAGTAAATAACACCGAAATATCAGTCATGTTTAAATCAGTAAATAACAGAGATATAAACAATCATGTTTAAATCAGTAAATTATACAATAAAAACAATTATATAATGGTCAGTCTTGTGGGAAGCAATGTCATGATTTGTCAAAAAGTTATGACACAAATGAAGATACAGCGACCTGGATGACATGTTCAGATTATTACCAATACATCCTACAAGTATTCTCAACGTCCACTCTGAATTAATGCGAAACATTCCAGAGACTAAGAGATAAAATATCGTTGGTACAGGTAGCATTTTTCTCAAATAAGTATGTGAACCTACTGGCGTTGATCCGTGAGAAGAGTGGATACAGGCAGCATTACGTGATACCTATTCTATAGCCAACACACTCAATAGTAACTGTAAGGGAAAGTATCAGGTGGCGCTTAATGCAGAAATTAGGGATCTCATTGACGATAACACTGCATATGATAAAACTACAGATGATGATATAATCAATAATATGCCAGTCATTCATCTGTCTGTACTATTTCTGCTCGATCAGACGATAAAACTGTCATGGAGTTCAGCAGTGCCGTTATCATAAACACGAACAATCCTACGATGGAAGTAAACTCTCTGTGACGGAGACATTGCTATGGGCGATGTCACAAAACTATACTCACGCATACATACTAAGTGATTTAATGAATATATATATACATATATATATATATATATATATATATATATATATATATATATATATATATATATATATATATATACAAAGTGATTCAATTTATATAGTCGTGAAAACATACAAAGTGATCCAATGGATACTATGTGATTCAATGAATGTACTCACACACACTAAGTGATTCAATGAATGTACTCACACACACTAAGTGATTCAATGAATGTTCTCACACACACTAAGTGATTCAATGAATGTTCTCACACACACTAAGTGATTCAATGAATGTACTCCGCAAAGTCAAAGAAGATATAAGAAAGTGTCAATCATGGTTGATGCCAAGATTGCGGGAGATTGGAGCAAAGATGGGAACAGTCCGTCAAAATAAACACACAAATATAGTTTAGTTAGTGTGATCAAGTCGTGACGCAGGTGGCGCATGGAGCAGATGTTTTGATTATCTATGTGGTGCGGTCCGCTACCTGCCAGTTTAGTTCTTGTATGGTCTTGCAGCCTGTTATTTCCCCTTCTTTAAGTATGATTTTCTTTGGGGTTAATTTAGGCCTTCCTCGTTTTCTTTTATTCTCAGGCGTCCACATAAGGAGTTGTTGGTTTATTCTGTTGTCATCTAGTCTTAAAACGTGACCTAGGTATTTCCATCTGCGTTTTCTTATAATGTTTGAAACATATTCTTGGCGTGTTTTGTTTCTTAAGTCACTATTTGTGACAAAATCGCTCCATTTTATGATCATCAGTTTCCGGCGACATTTGTTTTCTCTGAAAACAACATAAAGTTGTTTAATTTTGAGTCTGTTGCTTGAGTTTTCCAGCTTTCACTTCCATATGTTAGTACTGAGACAATACAGGAGTTGAATAGCTTTAGCTTGGTGGTTCTTCCTAGATCTTTTAATTTCCAGATATTAGTTCGTTTAGTGAATGTGCTAGCTTCAACTGCTATGCGTTTATTTCTTTCATTGAGTCTCCGTCAACAAAAATCTCTGTTTCAGGAATAATGGATGTTTTACGATTGCGCTTATTACGGCACATATCAACCGACCATAGCCAGTACGAAGAACACAGCTACTTCCATCTTGAACCGGATCATAAATATACGTTACTAATAATCAATCAACACATAACTGGAACTATTAGTCTCACAACCCTCATGAATTAATTTAGATTGGAATCGGAACTGTCTTCTATGGATTTTTTCTGTGCATCTGGATGATAACCTTCGTCTCATGATTTATGGAGAAATATTTTTGTGAAATAAATCAATTGTTTGTAAATATGTAAATTTAATCATTGTAAGGAAGTAACAATCGTGTATAATAAATCATATTATAGCATGTTTCTATAAATCATTCTGAATTAATGAATAATATATAAATAACAATCATGTTTGTTTAATAATTTTATGGATGTAAATGTTCGCTGGGAACTTCACATCGATAAGTATTTAGAACGAACAATAATCTTTAAAAAGTACACGTTGATTACTACAGTAATAAATAATTAATATTTATGTACAGTGAAACAGCACATGTAATTAATAAGTCGCATATTTCAGGAACAGTTGTCTCGTAGTAGCAATCATGTGTACTCAGTCAATCATGTGTACTCAGTCAATCATGTGTACTCAGTCAATCATATGAAATAAAATTGTGGGCTCTTTTCTAGTAGACGCCAATACGCTGTTCATATTTTAAATCTTACTTTCTAGATAGTCACTGCGCATGACAATTCGCTATTTGTTGCTTCATACAATAACAAATATGGCTGCTTATAAACATGACGGTTTGAGTCTCCCCAGAAATAAGCAGGAATCGGTTGTGTTTCTACAAGACAGAAAGAGGACTACCTGTTGATAATATCTGTACCCTGCTTTTCTTCTGCATGCTACACACTGAGGTTGGGGACTCAGTGTATAGAGCGCAGAAATGATGGCGCGCAGTACAAATGATTGCCGTTTTACTATCTGCACGTTAGGTAGGTAGGTAAGGAGTTTTCCTCTCTTTTGGAGAGGCGTGCCCCTTTCATCCAGCGGACAAAGTCCAATTAGGTTATATCAGGACACACTACCATAAAATATTAGAGGTAACAAAAACATATAATGGCACTCTGCACATTGAACGAGTGTGTAGTAGCGTGGAATGGGGAAACAATACACACCGTGTCACATCTCTGTAGCATCATAATCGTTATCATGCAGAATTTATGTGGGCAACAAGGACAACAACCACATACACCACATTTCACGCTTCTCTCGTTCTTATGCAAAATTACTTGTTCCAATAAAACTTGTTGCGTTATTTCTTGTGTCCCCTGTATAATATGTTTTATGTCCCTTTGTACCATATGTACTGGTAAACTTTCACTAAAATCTTTTCCGTTTAATGTGTTGATCTCTACTAGGACAGTACCAAATTATATTTAATACATCGATAAGGTGCAAACAACTATCATGTTTAATAAATCAATCGCGATCAAACTATCATTTTAATAAATCAATCACGATCAAAAAATCATATTTAATAAATCAATCACGAACAATCATATTTTATAAATCAATCACTCAAAATATCATTTTTAATAAATCAATCACGATCAAGCGATCATATTTAACAAATCAATCAGAATACAAAATATTACGTTTAATAAATGAATAATGATCTTCTTTCGTTCGCTAATAATGTTTATATCTACAGTGTTGTTTCCTGTATAAATTGGATAGTGTTTCTCCCCCACCTCCCTTTTTTTGGTAGCATAGAGTTTAACATTGATAGGTGTATCAGAAGGGCAGTATGTGCACCTTAATGTGTCATAGTTTGTACATTCCTGAATGATATGTTCTGAAGTCTGGCTGGCTTGCCCACATGTACACTTCGCTATTGTACCAATTTTAAATTGTGTATACATATCCTTGTTTAGTCTATTGTGTCCATTTCTGAGTCAAAATATGATGACATGTTCTTGTCTGTTAAGTAGCTGGTAGTCGTCACGTGAAGGTAAGTTAGGCCTTCATTGTGCCTTTATCATAGATTCCTTTTGGTGACATCTGATTGGTACAGCCGGTTGCTGCATGTTAGAACCTTCGTTGGCCAGTTGATCAGCTCTCTCATTTACTGATATTCCACAGTGTGATGGAAACCGTCGCAATATGATTCTACACCGATGTTGCACTATGGACAATACCTCTTTTAACGCTGGTAGTTTATTAGATCATGTGTGCCTCTATTAGTGATCTTGCATCTGTAAGTATTACAATAGGGTGTGAGATCCTGTCCGATATTAACAGTTTCTCTGCAGCTGAACACATATCTTTGACTTCAGATTCATAGTTGTTGCAGTAATTACCCGATGGTATACATGTGATATCAGTGGTGCCATCTGGGTATTCCACATATACACCACTTTCCACATTTCTTACTGCATTCTGTGCTGATCCATCCGTATACACTCTGGTCCATATATCACTTGGGTAAGCGCCATCGAAGAAACATCTATCACATTTAATAGATCAATGTGTTAGTCAGGAGTTTGAAAAGCCCCGTTTTTAGCCGAGGGCGTATCAAGGCCAGTATTTGATGTGAACAGATTCGGCTCAGAAAGCATTCGCAAACTACTAAGACTTATACATTGTCAAAAAAAAACTAATGACAAAAACGAAATCTAACATATTTTAGGCATAAAAAAGTACAATGGTTTAGAAAATCATACATGAAAAAATCCCATAAAAGAGAACAAAAGGCAAACCAAGACTACGACATGCAGAGTATATATAGAAAATATGTGAAGGCTGGGCATCTTGTACATACACGAGAGACATACAGGCGGGCAAGGGAGGACACTAACCTGTAAAGGACACGTCACATAGATAGATATGCACCTAGATGGAGCAAAGAAGACAGATCAAGCACAAGATCGTAGAATACAAGATGAAGAAAGAAATTAAACATAAATGTAACAAGGATAAAGAGGAATGGTTAACCGCAAAATGCAGTGAAATAGAAAAATAGCACCATAGAAATACAAGCGATACACATTTGTAAATGAATGAATTAACAAGCAGAAAGCAGGCTCACGCGGCTGGGTGACTGAAATCAAAGCAGGAGCACATGTTAATGAGACAAAAGGAAATCATGAACAGATGGGAAGTATATATTAAAGAACTTTACGAAGATAGATAACAGAAACGATGTTAATTTAAATTATAACAATGAAGGTCCTAGTATATTAACGGCAGAGGTAAAAGAAGCTATACAACACTCGAGAAACAACAAATCATCAGGTCCGGATAAGATTACAAAAGAATAATAAGAATCTCTGGGAGATTATGGTGTTGAAGTTATCACCAAATGTTAACTGACATCTACAGCAGTGATTCCATCTCATCAGATATTCCATATGATTTACGTCAATAAATGTTCATAGGCCTACCAATTAAACGTGGTGCAGTAGATTGCGAAGATCACAGAACAATCAACCTTATGAGTCGCATGATCAAAATTTTACTGCGCATTATAATAAGGCGTATAAGAAGAAAATAAAGCCAGATGGCAGAACAATGCGGATTCGAAGGAAAATACACAATACATGCACTATACATAATAAGAGCATTAATGGAGAGGGCCGTAGAAGTACAGTATCTGTGCTTCATAGATTACAGCAAAACATTCGATAAGTTGAAGCGTTCAGAGATTATAAAACTGCTAGGGAATCTTAACGTTGATGGAAAATCTAATAATAAGTATGAAATATGCATTGGAAACAAATCTTTACAATTTGTTTCTTTATTGGAAACAAACAGCTGCGATGAGAGGTAACAATACTATAGGAATATTTCATGCACCCATAGAAATGGGTATCAGGCAAGGTTGTGCGATATCTCCAGATCATTTCTCCATGTATACAGAATACATTATGCGAAATATAAAAGATATGCGAGAAATAACAGTGGGAGGATACAATATAAATAACTTGAGATATGCTGACAACACAGTATTGATCGCAGGAAGTGAACCAGAATTACAAGCCCTGTTAGATAAAGTAGTGAAAGAAAGTGAAAACAAAGGCCTCAGTTTAAACAAGAAGAAAACAAATAATGATTGTCTCGAAGAGACATATATCATTAAGATGCATCATAATGATTAATGACGCAAAATCAACACAGGTTGAAAAAGTGAAATATCTTGGCACATTGTTAACATCAGACGGTTCAAGTGAGATGAAGAGCCGTACAGCACAAGTCAAATCAGCATTCTAAAAAATGAAATCCATTTTGTGTAATGGTACACTGTCAATGCTGACCTGAATTCGAGTGCTGTGATGTTATATTGAACCAATTATTTTTTATGGATGTGAAGCGTGTACTGTAAACAAAAAAATTCAAAACGAACTGGAGGCCAAAGAGATGTGGTTTCTGAGAAAAATGATAGACATACATACCATCGACAGCTAATGCAATTTTTTTTTTCGTGATGCTGATGTAAAAAGGGAAATTTAATAGCAAATATTAGGGGTAGGCAGTGAAGGTATCTAGTGCATGTACTGAGAAGAACACAGCTTGAACACTTAATAACCACTGGAAAGATCACGGGGAGAAGAGATAGGGTACGACAAAGACAAATTGCTGGATGGGCTAGTATTATGACGAGAAGGTCACTAATCGAGCTTATTGACAACACAAGAGACAGAGTCCCAGAGAAACTTGATCGACTACGCCGGTCAGCGTGGCAATTGATTGATTGAATAATAGGGGTCTATAACAATGAGGATACAACGTTAAGTACAACATAATTAGACGTAGTCTTAAGTGTTACCTTGTACTATTATGGTAATACTTCTCAATTGTTAAATTGTGGCTGGTGTTTCAGAAAGATAACTGATGTTTCCTTGTGGTCGTATTGTATTTTGAGATTCCAGTTGTAGCGCATGTGTGACAAAGCGGTGCACACAGTTACCAATATGTCTTGATGGGAGGCAGGCTGTATAATCTTTGATTGCGGGTGCTGGAGTTGAAAGATCGGATCTTGTTGCTTTTCTTGCTTTTCTTATAAAATATACAGGCAGTCACAATGGCAACGGTGGCCAAGCAGAAAGCCAAGGTACACATGATAGCTAGCACGACGGGTATATAGTCTACACCATCATCTCCATTGCTGTTTGTGTCGCTCTTTGTGATTGTAGATGGTGCGGTAGCAGGTTGAGTTGTTGGTATCTCAACTGTGGATGCGAGCGTAGATGATGTTGTTCTTACAGAAGTTGCAGACATACTTGTAGTAGATGAGGCATTAGATATTGCAGGAATATTTGGAGTGGTAGATGATTTCGTGGATAAAGTGGATGTTGTGTATGTAGTTGTTGTTGTTGGTGATGAGGAAGTTGTCGTTGAATTCGTCGTTAGTGTGGTTGTCTCTGTAGTAACAGTAGTTGAGGATGTGCTAGATATCGTCGTCGTTGTGGTTGGATGTAGGCAATAGACTTTCAGCTGCGACATTGATGCAGAGAGTGTGGCCCCACCGTATCCCGAGGAAACACCACACGTTGGAGATTTACTTCTAGGATGGTTTAAGAGATACTGCCCTAGCCACTGGTCATGACAAGCACATGTCCAGTTTCTGTTTGAACTTAGATTTATATCGCTCTGACTGCTAGTGAGCCAACCTTCCATGGAGGCAGGTAAAGTTCTCAATTCGGTGTTGGACATAATGAGAGTTTTGATGGTACTTCCCCGAAAAGCACCATCTTCAATCTGAGTGATTGGGTTGCTACTGAGATCTAAAGTATCGATGTTGACGTTATTGAAATCTTGAGCAGATATCTTAGTGATCATGTTATTACTGAGGTCCACAAGTTTAGGAACAGTACCACTGTTCTTGATGGCTTCCGACGGAGCTACGGTCAGTTCATTATTGGACAGATTAAGTGTATCCAAAGAAGTTCCTTGCAAGCTGTCATCTGGAAGTGAACTTATTTTGTTCCCTGATAGGTCAACTGTTTTAAGAAATGTTAGTCCAGAAAACAGATTAGACGGGACAGTTGACAGCTGCATATCGTTAAGTTCAGCTGTAGATAATTTTGTTAGATGTTGAAATGTCCCTTGCTCAATTGTTTTAATAGGGTTAAATGACAGACGAAGCTCTTGCAAGTTGCCGAGACCATTGAAGTCAGTAGTTTTAAGTTGTTGAATTTGATTGATTCGAAGGTCTAAGAAATTTAGCTTCCCAAGACTGTTAATGGCAGGAGAGGGAACACTCTTCAGATTATTGGAAGACAGATCTAGTTTTTCAATAGAAGATCCCACGAAGCTGTCGTCACCAATATAGTCGATGCTGTTTTGTGAAGCGTCCACTTTCTTGAGATTTACACGATTCGCGAACAACCTGTTCGGGATAGAACTAATGTTCATGCTGTTGAGATAAATCTCATTGACATTATCAAGTACTTGAAATGTGTCGTTGTCAATAGTAGCTATAGGGTTAGACTCCAGATGTAAGATCTCCAGGTTTACCAGTCCGTTAAAGGCTGTGCTGGATAAATGTGTCAAATCGTTCTTAGCCAAATTCAAGGTATTCAGTGAAACCATATCTTTAAAAAACAATGCTGGTAGTTGCCTTATACTGTTGTTATAGAAGCTTAACTCTTCAAGTTTCTTCAAACCATCGAATGAATTAGCTGTACCGAACGTCTTCATATTGTCATTGATAATAGATAATGTCTTTAAATTTGGATTCTTCTGGAACACTTGTCCGAAAAAACCGTTGATAGAAAGACTATTCAGTGTCAAATGTTCAAGATTGTTATAGCGACTAAACGATGAGGTTGTTATCGTCCCTGATCTGCTGAGTGCTGCACAGTTACCATTGAGTATAGTTAGATCCAGGACTGTGAACGGTATTCGAGTATCCTCTGGGCAGCTTCTACAGACCGCCTTTAGAGGATCACACAATGAACATTCAGTTAGTCCAACACAAGGAGCTAGTGTTGTATCTGTTGTTGATGTTGGGGTGAGCGTAGTTGATGTTGTTGATGATGGCGTGCAGTCTCTGGCTATCTGAATTGCCACTATAGCCATGTTCATGTTCGGATACGCGGATGATGTCTCACATATCGGACCATAACTCGTAGATGTTTGACTCATCAAATATTGAGCTATCCATAATTTTGAACAGCTACAGTCCCAGTTGTTATTGTTGTTCAAATTTAAGACGGGTTTACTTGATGCAAGCCAGGTTTTCATGGAGTCTGGTAGTGTCGTTAGTCCAGTGTCGCTGAGGTCAAGGTTAGCAATAGTGCTATTTTGAAATGCGTTGTCTTCAATTGTAAGTTTTGTTTGTCCATTCCCGCCAAATTTGAGATTGTTTATATTACTTCCAGAAAATGCTCCGTTGCTAAGCTGAAGTGTAGGTTGTCGTGTGTTACCAATGTTCAAGTTTGTGATTTTGCTTCCAGTAAAACTTCCACTTTCTATCTCAACTAGTGGGTTGTCAGTGAGATCTAACGTTTCTATAGTAACGCCTGCAAACATTTGAGTAGAGATTCTGTCTACGTTGTTTCCTCGTAAGTCAACATTCTGAAGTGATGGAAGACCTGTCAATAATCCTGTAGGAAGATTTGTCAGTGCCATATTATTTATATGTATATCTTTCACATTGACTAATGGTTTGAACGTATCTGTCTCAATAAGACTTACTGGGTTTGAAGATAAAATTAGAGACTGCAGGTTGTCTAGTCCTTCAAACTGTGTTCTCTTCAATGGGGGCAGTTTGTTGTGGTCTAGGTTAAGTGTCTTTAGCGATGTGAGATTTCTGAAACAGTTATCCTGTAGAGTAGCTATGCTATTATTGGACAAGTTGAGCTCCTCGAGGTTATACAGAATTTGTAGCGTTTTGTTATCAACACCTGGAATATTATTGTTAGCCAATGATAACGTTTTTAATGTAGAGCAGGTTTTGAATGGGCTTTGTACAAGTGATTTTATGTCGATGCCTTCAAGAGTTAGTGTTACAAGATGGCTGTATCTAGCAAGATGTGTTCCGCCAAGTATAAACCCAGATGACGAATAGAATAAACAGGGTTTTGTCAGTGCTGTAATTGTAAGATCCGTCACGGTGTCGGGAATCTTTGTATCGCTCGGGCACATGGCACAAACATATTGTGTACCACTACATACGTTACAGCCTGGTACAGCACACTGCTGCGCTAGTATCAGCACATTATTATAGTTTATGTGTGTGACTGAAAGCACTATAAAGAAAATAATAGATCTAGTAACAGCTGCCATATTCTTCTTTTTGTCAAATTCGGTTATTCTGATCGTATGTAATCTAAGTGTGTACCTGTCCTGTTTATTGAATTTTTTTGTTGATATTAAAAAGACGTTCCAGAAGTATCTTGTAATGGTGATTTTTTTTATACATTCAGAGAATCTCTTTGTCTATATCAGAATATCTATGTTCGTTATGTTGTCTACATCAGAATATCAATGTTCGTTATGGCGCAATTAAATGTATATTGAAACGTTTAAAAAAATATAGACCTAACACATCTACTAATATGCCTTATCGGATGCGATCAGCAGACGTATTTTTTCTTTGAAGCAAATCGATCCTATGATTTAGAAATTCTAGAAAGCTTAAACTACTAAAAACTGTTCGTTATAACGAAGTCCTATTAGTTGTTTGGAATATTCTGAATTATGATGACTGAAGACAACTCAGATATGTATGACAGCTCAGATCTTTAGATCTCAGATGTGACATTTTATACTATACCTTCTAGGAATGTTGGGACAGTCCAATGAAAAAAAAATGCTTTCAGAGACGTAGTTGTAGGCGGAGATTAAACAAAGTGAGGAGTGGTTCATACATTAGTGTGGTTATTTATCAGTATCTCTGAAAACCTACACTCTTGTTCCCAAAGTTGTTCGAATCTCGGCCCCATTATATTGAAGCAAAGTGTCACACTATCATCATACATAATGGCTTATTTATAATAGAGTAAGAGACAGCACATGAAAAATATATTTGTCAGTTTAACATAATTAATTGTAACTAACAAAATATTGTATGCGATGTGTGAAATGGTAAACTCGTTAACAAGTTAAAAAAATTCACGGTTGAGTTTCTGTAACTGACAACCTCATGTTTTTCTCAAACATTTTTATCTGTTTCGTGTATTGGTTTTAAAATAATAAGTACTGATAGTCAATTCTTACTTACTAATGTAGAAACAAATGTTAGCAAATATTGAAACGCAAATATAGTGACATTTGGTTATGTTTGACATATAGTGACATTTGGTTATGTTTGACATATAGTGACATTTGGTTATGTTTGACATATAGTGACATTTGATTATGTTTGACATACAGTGACATTTGGTTATGTTTGACATATAGTGACATTTGGTTATGTTTGACATATAGTGACATTTGGTTATGTTTGACATATAGTGACATTTGGTTATGTTTGACATATAGCAGCACACCGTTATTGAGTCTTTGGTTGTTCAAAAGTTACATGTAACCACCTGTACGTTACCTGTATCAAACAGAAGACCATATAATAGTAACACCGCCATCTGTCATGCATGTAGTAAGAGGAGGGATGTTAACGAAAGTAACAATCTAAAGACAGCTGAGATAATTGACCTCATTGTATTCGTATTTTCACATATGTATTTCTTCTCTCTCAACAAAACGGAACACCGGCTGCAAAAATACTACTCATATCACGTAACTATGCACATCCATTCGATAATTCTCTGAAATCTCAAACAAAAACTTTATGAATAAAGCGTCACGATCCGGATTCCAACATGCAACCTCTTGATCACACGGCAAATGGCTTTCCATTATGCAAATTAGATTTTCAGAAAATTAACCAATAAAAAATGGTGCTTTTTTAAAAGTTATTTCTGAAATATTTTAAAACTTTTTGTGTGAAAAGACAACACTGTGTGTAGGAAGTAACGGCGTGTATGTTGATCAAGAATTGGGTAGTGGAATAAGTTGGTGGGGATACTCTTATCGATTCCAATCGTGGGCGATAATCTTCATGGTGTCAATACACAGACCGTGCTTGATGGTAAGCTGGAAGACTGACTATCACAGGCAGGCGAGTGCATGGAAAAATGCAGAGGTTAACACTCAGACTCCCATTGCGTTTGGCGATTTCACATGCAAAATGTGCTTATGTATGAAGATGAAAAAAAAACAAGTATATCCATCCATCCCATCAGTTCCCATCTATCCATTCATCTATTTATTCACCAACCAACTATTCATATATCCATCCACCCAACCATCAGTTTCCATCATATAGTCCAATTCGACCATCACCGCTACATCCAAGGACTCATGGGGCAACAAAGTCGTCTTTCTCCTTCCACGCAGGAAACGATTCGCCGTCAGCAAAGAGCATCCTCTGAAAATAGGTGCACAGTAGGTGAGATAAATAAAATACCAGCTCTTCTCGTGACAACACTTCTTCACTAGACAATGCATTGCGCTGGAAGCTGAAGTCCCCTGTACATGAACAAAAAAGCCCTAGAGAAATGACCCCACTACATTGGCCTGTTGGTAACAAGAGCTTTATGCTCGTATTTTCTGGGGATATTGGCGACCACCGCGCCTAGAAAAGCGTGGCAGAGGTACTACTGACAGTTGCAATTGTTGAAAATATTTTCCTGCACGTACAATACAGAAGAATAATAAATAAGACAGTCTAAGGGAAAGCATTCAAACAATAATTGAAAGCTCACCAGCTAGGTACACAAAGAGCAGGAATGGGTGGCGTGATATATTAGGTAAAATGTCGGAGAGAAAATGTCAGAAATATTCATTGCTGGAAAAAGACATACGTAACATATTCAAAACACTATTTTTTAATATTTGTAAAGCTCTGATATAATACATTGTAATAATGTTCACGGTTGAAAGCAGCGTAAGAGGGTACATTTTCATAAACCAAGTTCAGAACCGCACAAGAACAATGGCTGAAAACAAAGTGCAGAAAAATAGTTATCCGACAAAGTGAGAATGCCGCAGTCACAAAAATACGAGGTGAGAACACCCAAGATAATATAATGTTGCTGTTGCATTGTATAAATAAATTGTATTTATCTATTCTATTGTCTTCTTTATGTTATGCTGTGAGTCGTCGCAGGATTGAATGACGATCCGTTTTCGGGCTATTGCCAGTTTGGTTGCTTGTTATGCAGGATACTGTGCCGTGTCAGAATGTTGGTGTAGCTATCCATCTATTGTCATTTCCACTATGCTGTTATGCGTCGTGGGGGGGGGGGGAGATTCGTTGTAGATGTTGTAATGTTATATATACGACTTTTGTAGAATGTCTATCTATTACTGCCATTGTTGTAGATACGAGTTGTGTGGACTACCTATAAATACCATTGTTACAAATGATGTCACTGTATTAACATAAATTTACTCTCTTTGTCGCTCCTTCTCTTACAAACAAAATATGTAGGGATAGGTACATGATGATGGTTAGTATTGTGCTCTGTGGATAGTTGGAGATATCGGTGGATGGATAGATGGAGATATCGGTGGATGGATAGATGGAGATATCGGTGGATGGATAGATGGAGATATCGGTGGATGGATAGTTGGAGATATCGGTGGATGGATAGTTGGAGATATCGGTGGATGGATAGTTGGAGATATCGGTGGATGGGATAGATGGAGATATCGGTGGATGGATAGATGGAGATATCGGTGGATGGATAGTTGGAGATATCGGTGGATGGATAGATGGAGATATCGGTGGATGGATAGATGGAGATATCGATGGATGGATAGTTGGAGATATCGGTGGATGGATAGATGGAGATATCGGTGGATGGATAGATGGAGATATCGGTGGATGGATAGATGGAGATATCGGTGGATGGATAGATGGAGATATCGGTGGATGGATAGATGGAGATATCGGTGGATGGATAGATGGAGATATCGGTGGATGGATAGTTGGAGATATCGGTGGATGGATAGTTGGAGATATCGGTGGATGGGATAGATGGAGATATCGGTGGATGGATAGATGGAGATATCGGTGGATGGATAGATGGAGATATCGGTGGATGGATAGATGGAGATATCGGTGGATGGATAGATGGAGATATCGGTGGATGGATAGATAGAGATATCGGTGGATGGATAGTTGGAGATATCGGTGGATGGATAGATGGAGATATCGGTGGATGGATAGATGGAGATATCGGTGGATGGATAGATGGAGATATCGGTGGATGGATAGATGGAGATATCGGTGGATGGATAGTTGGAGATATCGGTGGATGGATAGTTGGAGATATCGGTGGATGGATAGTTGGAGATATCGGTGGATGGATAGTTGGAGATATCGGTGGATGGATAGTTGGAGATATCGGTGGATGGATAGTTGGAGATATCGGTGGATGGATAGTTGGAGATATCGGTGGATGGATAGATGGAGATATCGGTGGATGGATAGTTGGAGATATCGGTGGATGGATAGATGGAGATATCGGTGGATGGATAGTTGGAGATATCGGTGGATGGATAGATGGAGATATCGGTGGATGGATAGATGGAGATATCGGTGGATGGATAGATGGAGATATCGGTGGATGGATAGTTGGAGATATCGGTGGATGGATAGTTGGAGATATCGGTGGATGGATAGTTGGAGATATCGGTGGATGGATAGATGGAGATATCGGTGGATGGATAGATGGAGATATCGGTGGATGGATAGATGGAGATATCGGTGGATGGATAGTTGGAGATATCGGTGGATGGATAGATGGAGATATCGGTGGATGGATAGATGGAGATATCGGTGGATGGATAGATGGAGATATCGGTGGATGGATAGTTGGAGATATCGGTGGATGGATAGATGGAGATATCGGTGGATGGATAGTTGGAGATATCGGTGGATGGATAGATGGAGATATCGGTGGATGGATAGTTGGAGATATCGGTGGATGGATAGTTGGAGATATCGGTGGATGGATAGATGGAGATATCGGTGGATGGATAGATGGAGATATCGGTGGATGGATAGTTGGAGATATCGGTGGATGGATAGATGGAGATATCGGTGGATGGATAGATGGAGATATCGGTGGATGGATAGATGGAGATATCGGTGGATGGATAGATGGAGATATCGGTGGATGGATAGATGGAGATATCGGTGGATGGATAGATGGAGATATCGGTGGATGGATAGTTGGAGATATCGGTGGATGGATAGTTGGAGATATCGGTGGATGGATAGATGGAGATATCGGTGGATGGATAGTTGGAGATATCGGTGGATGGATAGTTGGAGATATCGGTGGATGGATAGTTGGAGATATCGGTGGATGGATAGTTGGAGATATCGGTGGATGGATAGATGGAGATATCGGTGGATGGATAGTTGGAGATATCGGTGGATGGATAGTTGGAGATATCGGTGGATGGATAGATGGAGATATCGGTGGATGGATAGATGGAGATATCGGTGGATGGATAGATGGAGATATCGGTGGATGGATAGATGGAGATATCGGTGGATGGATAGTTGGAGATATCGGTGGATGGATAGTTGGAGATATCGGTGGATGGATAGATGGAGATATCGGTGGATGGATAGTTGGAGATATCGGTGGATGGATAGTTGGAGATATCGGTGGATGGATAGTTGGAGATATCGGTGGATGGATAGATGGAGATATCGGTGGATGGATAGTTGGAGATATCGGTGGATGGATAGTTGGAGATATCGGTGGATGGATAGATGGAGATATCGGTGGATGGATAGTTGGAGATATCGGTGGATGGATAGTTGGAGATATCGGTGGATGGATAGATGGAGATATCGGTGGATGGATAGTTGGAGATATCGGTGGATGGATAGTTGGAGATATCGGTGGATGGATAGTTGGAGATATCGGTGGATGGATAGATGGAGATATCGGTGGATGGATAGTTGGAGATATCGGTGGATGGATAGATGGAGATATCGGTGGATGGATAGATGGAGATATCGGTGGATGGATAGATGGAGATATCGGTGGATGGATAGATGGAGATATCGGTGGATGGATAGTTGGAGATATCGGGATGGATAGATGGAGATATCGGTGGATGGATAGATGGAGATATCGGTGGATGGATAGATGGAGATATCGGTGGATGGATAGATGGAGATATCGGTGGATGGATAGATGGAGATATCGGTGGATGGATAGTTGGAGATATCGGTGGATGGATAGTTGGAGATATCGGTGGATGGATAGATGGAGATATCGGTGGATGGATAGATGGAGATATCGGTGGATGGATAGATGGAGATATCGGTGGATGGATAGATGGAGATATCGGTGGATGGATAGATGGAGATATCGGTGGATGGATAGATGGAAACTGATGGTTGGGTGGATGGATATATGAATAGTTGGGTGGTGAATAAATAGATGAATGGATAGATGGAAACTGATGGTTGGGTGGATGGATATATGAATAGTTGGTTGGTGAATAAATAGATGAATGGATAGATGGATACTGATGGTTGGGTGGATGGATATATGAATAGTTGGTTGGTGAATAAATAGATGAATGGATAGATGGATACTGATGGTTGGGTGGATGGATATATGAATAGTTGGTTGGTGAATAAATAGATGAATGGATAGATGGATACTGATGGTTGGGTGGATGGATATATGAATAGTTGGTTGGTGAATAAATAGATGAATGGATAGATGGATACTGATGGTTGGGTGGATGGATATATGAATAGTTGGTTGGTGAATAAATAGATGAATGGATAGATGGATACTGATGGTTGGGTGGATGGATATATGAATAGTTGGTTGGTGAATAAATAGATGAATGGATAGATGGATACTGATGGTTGGGTGGATGGATATATGAATAGTTGGTTGGTGAATAAATAGATGAATGGATAGATGGATACTGATGGTTGGGTGGATGGATATATGAATAGTTGGTTGGTGAATAAATAGATGAATGGATAGATGGAAACTGATGGTTGGGTGGATGGATATATGAATAGTTGGTTGGTGAATAAATAGATGAATGGATAGATGGATACTGATGGTTGGGTGGATGGATATATGAATAGTTGGTTGGTGAATAAATAGATGAATGGATAGATGGATACTGATGGTTGGGTGGATGGATATATGAATAGTTGGTTGGTGAATAAATAGATGAATGGATAGATGGATACTGATGGTTGGGTGGATGGATATATGAATAGTTGGTTGGTGAATAAATAGATGAATGGATAGATGGATACTGATGGTTGGGTGGATGGATATATGAATAGTTGGTTGGTGAATAAATAGATGAATGGATAGATGGAAACTGATGGTTGGGTGGATGGATATATGAATAGTTGGTTGGTGAATAAATAGATGAATGGATAGATGGATACTGATGGTTGGGTGGATGGATATATGAATAGTTGGTTGGTGAATAAATAGATGAATGGATAGATGGATACTGATGGTTGGGTGGATGGATATATGAATAGTTGGTTGGTGAATAAATAGATGAATGGATAGATGGATACTGATGGTTGGGTGGATGGATATATGAATAGTTGGTTGGTGAATAAATAGATGAATGGATAGATGGATACTGATGGTTGGGTGGATGGATATATGAATAGTTGGTTGGTGAATAAATAGATGAATGGATAGATGGATACTGATGGTTGGGTGGATGGATATATGAATAGTTGGTTGGTGAATAAATAGATGAATGGATAGATGGAAACTGATGGTTGGGTGGATGGATATATGAATAGTTGGTTGGTGAATAAATAGATGAATGGATAGATGGATACTGATGGTTGGGTGGATGGATATATGAATAGTTGGTTGGTGAATAAATAGATGAATGGATAGATGGATACTGATGGTTGGGTGGATGGATATATGAATAGTTGGTTGGTGAATAAATAGATGAATGGATAGATGGATACTGATGGTTGGGTGGATGGATATATGAATAGTTGGTTGGTGAATAAATAGATGAATGGATAGATGGATACTGATGGTTGGGTGGATGGATATATGAATAGTTGGTTGGTGAATAAATAGATGAATGGATAGATGGATACTGATGGTTGGGTGGATGGATATATGAATAGTTGGTTGGTGAATAAATAGATGAATGGATAGATGGAAACTGATGGTTGGGTGGATGGATATATGAATAGTTGGTTGGTGAATAAATAGATGAATGGATAGATGGATACTGATGGTTGGGTGGATGGATATATGAATAGTTGGTTGGTGAATAAATAGATGAATGGATAGATGGATACTGATGGTTGGGTGGATGGATATATGAATAGTTGGTTGGTGAATAAATAGATGAATGGATAGATGGAAACTGATGGTTGGGTGGATGGATATATGAATAGTTGGTTGGTGAATAAATAGATGAATGGATAGATGGATACTGATGGTTGGGTGGATGGATATATGAATAGTTGGTTGGTGAATAAATAGATGAATGGATAGATGGATACTGATGGTTGGGTGGATGGATATATGAATAGTTGGTTGGTGAATAAATAGATGAATGGATAGATGGATACTGATGGTTGGGTGGATGGATATATGAATAGTTGGTTGGTGAATAAATAGATGAATGGATAGATGGATACTGATGGTTGGGTGGATGGATATATGAATAGTTGGTTGGTGAATAAATAGATGAATGGATAGATGGATACTGATGGTTGGGTGGATGGATATATGAATAGTTGGTTGGTGAATAAATAGATGAATGGATAGATGGAAACTGATGGTTGGGTGGATGGATATATGAATAGTTGGTTGGTGAATAAATAGATGAATGGATAGATGGATACTGATGGTTGGGTGGATGGATATATGAATAGTTGGTTGGTGAATAAATAGATGAATGGATAGATGGATACTGATGGTTGGGTGGATGGATATATGAATAGTTGGTTGGTGAATAAATAGATGAATGGATAGATGGATACTGATGGTTGGGTGGATGGATATATGAATAGTTGGTTGGTGAATAAATAGATGAATGGATAGATGGATACTGATGGTTGGGTGGATGGATATATGAATAGTTGGTTGGTGAATAAATAGATGAATGGATAGATGGATACTGATGGTTGGGTGGATGGATATATGAATAGTTGGTTGGTGAATAAATAGATGAATGGATAGATGGAAACTGATGGTTGGGTGGATGGATATATGAATAGTTGGTTGGTGAATAAATAGATGAATGGATAGATGGAAACTGATGGTTGGGTGGATGGATATATGAATAGTTGGTTGGTGAATAAATAGATGAATGGATAGATGGAAACTGATGGTTGGGTGGATGGATATATGAATAGTTGGTTGGTGAATAAATAGATGAATGGATAGATGGAAACTGATGGTTGGGTGGATGGATATATGAATAGTTGGTTGGTGAATAAATAGATGAATGGATAGATGGATACTGATGGTTGGGTGGATGGATATATGAATAGTTGGTTGGTGAATAAATAGATGAATGGATAGATGGAAACTGATGGTTGGGTGGATGGATATATGAATAGTTGGTTGGTGAATAAATAGATGAATGGATAGATGGATACTGATGGTTGGGTGGATGGATATATGAATAGTTGGATGGACAGATGGATAATAAATGGATAGATGAGTGTGTGTGTGTGTGTGTATGATATATCAATGGATGCCAACGTGTGATGTTCACAAGATGATGACAGTGTAGCAACAACAGACGGTAATACAATGACTACTTCTACAAGCTGATGTTGCTACAATGGAATATATTACTTCAAGTTTCTCTACACCCGAAGTTGCTATACTGCACGATCTTCTTCATTTCTGTTACAAGGATTCCATTTTTCTGACGTCTCTCTTCATTCCTTGTTATTTCACTGTATCCCTACGAGTTCAATCAAAGTGTTTATATTGTATTTTTATATTGTATGGTTGTTTCATGTGAGTTTCATCTTCACTTGAATTTCATACAGTGTTCGTTGCTGTTCTGTTCATTGCGGTGAAGCTCTTCATGAAGGAAGATGGCATCACTTCATCATCATCAAGTGCCGTCTCCGCAACGAAGGTTGGCTGCAACGTATCTCCAACATATCCTGTCTCTTGTCTTGGTGGTGCACTCTGCTAGACTGTAACCTGTCCATCGTGTAATGTTACTCTCCCACTTGTATCTCTGCCTACCTCTTGCTCGCTTCCCTTTGACTTTACCCTCAAGAAAGGTCTTCAATAAGGTGTCATGTCTTTTAATGTGTCCAAAGTATTTTATTTGCCTGATATTTTCCTTTATCTATCTTTTGATGACTATTTAGTTTTCATCTTTATTATAATGCTAGTTAGTTTTGATCTATTTTATGATGACTAGTTAATTTTTTTACTTGCATCCAACCATATAGACAATGGGATTCATTTTCTGATACTTTGTTTGCAGGTGTCAGGTGAGAAGGTCAGCAAGTTGTCCCTGGTGGATCTAGCTGGGAGTGAGAGGGCACAGAAAACTGGTGCAATGGGTGACCGACTGAAAGAGGGAAGCAACATCAATAAGTGAGTTGATCTATAGTTTCCTGGTTTGAGCATGTTGTTCCTACCTCTAGTGTTAGAAGTTTGAGAAGTTGGGGGAGGAGGAAGAACATATGAAGAAGGTTGAAGGACGTAGGAAAGGACGTACGGGCGGAGAACGATAGAGTAGATAGTGAAAGGTGACAGATACAGTTTAGGAAGATGTAGCAAGCTGGTCAAGATGGATGAACTTTTGAGGGGTGTGGTAAAAATAACATGTTCGAAGAGATATCTGTGAGTTATATGGGCTGCAGTTCTCAACGTGGGCCATATGACTTGGGGGGGGGGGGGGGGGGGTTACAGAAATGTGACTTAATTTTGAAATACATTCAATGAAATATATAGTAACATATTTTGCAGAAAGTCAACACACTTAGTATTTTAGGCTCCAGTGGTACCACAGTCCAGCTCTGTGGTACACAGCTGTGGCACGTCTGTAACAGCCAAGGTACCGAGTTCGATCCCCGCCACAGGCAATTGTGAATCCGGACTGTTCAGAAAGCAATGACAAACTACTGATGTATTTATATTGTATAGAGAATCACTACAGCCAAAAATTGCTGAATTGATTGCTACGTCTTGGACAGGATCCGCTACCACTAAAGTGGTACCACAGAAGAAAAAAATTGTCAAAAATGGCCCACGGGCTGGGTAAAAAATATGGAGAACTTCTGATCAAGGATATGAACAAATCTCATCTGTTCAACATCAACATCATGTGCCTAATCATGTTTGAGTTGGCCAGGAAAATTAAGTTCACTGTTCTAGAAGGAACTTTAGTGTTAATTCATTTACAACTTCAGGGATGCTGACGGTGGAAGGGTTGATTCCCTTCAAGCAGCACAGTATTAGGTCTCCAGCAGGCTTCATCATATCAGAGATTGTCCTCACTATATGTATTTTTCTAACCCTGATAGAAGTCATATTACCCGTACCTTACCCATTACCTTGAGTAGAAGTGGTTGTGTATTTGTAACTATTGATCTTGTCTCCTCTACCAGATCTCTGACAACACTAGGTTTGGTGATCTCAGCCCTGGCTGACCAGTCTGGAGGAGGTAAAAACAAGAACAAATTTGTACCCTACAGGGACTCTGTCCTGACTTGGTTACTGAAGGTTAGCATCTTGTTTGTAACATGTTGTATGCTAGCTGGTAATACTGTGTAACATGTTGTATGCTAGCTGGTAATACTGTGTAACATGTTGTATGCTAGCTGGTAATACCCCAGCTAGTGACCAGGTTAATATTATTGCTGCATGTTTCTGCTTCTACTACTACTACTGATGTAACTACAATTGCTCAATGTCTAATATCACTATTGCTATTACCACTTGCTGTTACAGCTAGCTGCTACTAATATTACTACTATTGTAGTATACAATATTACAAGTGCAGCTGAAGATATCACTACTATTGCTATTGCTACTGCTAGTATTACATTATTATTACCACTGATAACACCTATCAACTTCTGGGACTCAAAAGGGGAGCAGAGATTAGCAACATTTTCCCCTCCATGCATGTCGTTAGAAGTGACTAAGGAGGTTATGCTGTGGAGTTGGCTGTCCCATCCCATATAGGGTCAAATTGACCCAAAGCTTTACTGAAGGATGTGTCTGGCTGAAAGACGCAGAAATCACAACAAAGCTATAAACCATGACACGCTGTATTCTGTTCTCCAGACTATATTCTGTTACGTTGCAGGAGTTTGAGAATGAACGCAGAAGATTATTGAAACTACTAATACAACGACCCTGCTACAACCTGCAACTATTACACTTAGTGCCATTGGATAGGTTTCTTGTTAAGCTGTGCAAATAGAAATACAATTCTAGTGACAACAAATATATATAGCAGCGATTGCTTTAGTGACAATAGTAGTTGTCCTACACAATAACTATTCTTCTCTTCTTTCTCTCTCTAGTCTCCCTTATAACCATCCATGATAAAAAGTTAATTCATAAATTTGTTCAATTTATATTAAATTTAAATCATGAGAATATGTAGAAGTTATTTATTATCTGTGTAGTATATGTATATGTGTGTATATGTAATGTATTGTATATTTATATATAATATGTATTCAATGTATATATATATTATATATATAATGTATATATCTGTGTATATGTCAATCATGTGTATACGAGTATTGTTAGATTTTTTTTGAACAAATCCTGTGTACATGAGTAATGTTGGATTGTTTGAATAAATCGTCAATTGTTTCCATTTATTCTGCTGAGGAAATGCACTTTTATATCTTGTGCTTTAGTCTGGAAACACATTTCTAGAACAAATTATGTCCACAATCCAAGGTTTTGCTGTATTTATTTAGTTGAACCTGCCATATTTAATTTCCTCATCAATCGATGTCTTGCACCTCTCTACCTGTACTTGATTCTGAGTTTGTTCTTATTGGCATTCTCTGATGTATCATTCCATTATAGGACAACCTTGGTGGTAACAGCAAGACTGTAATGGTGGCAACTATCAGCCCTGCAGCCGACAACTATGAAGAAACACTGTCAACACTTCGCTACGCTGACCGGGCCAAACGTATTATCAATCATGCAGTTGTCAATGAAGATCCAAATGCCAGAATCATCCGTGAGCTCCGAGAGGAGGTTGAAATGCTAAAAGCCCAACTTAACGAGGCTCAGGTGAGGATTGACAGTTACTTAACTGTGAAGAAACAGATTTACATAAATATATTTGTTTTAAACAGCAGGAATTATGACAATATTATGATGATTCTAAATAATGGAATGTCAGGTACAGAGAAGTGATTCTATGCAAACATCTGTCACGACCTGAACATATCATATTATATATCAAGTAACATATCCTTCCCAGAATTCTGTAACCATTGTAGATAATCTTAACACCTGTGTCCCGGCAAACAGGCCTGCATTGGACAGAGACATATTCATACATTCTTTGATGTCGCTGGTCCATTGTCTTCGTGGTCTGCCTCTTCTTCTCTTTTCTGCATTCTATCCTCCAAAATCTGCCTTTCGAAACCATCATGTCTCTTTAAATTTCCAAAACATTGTAGCTTATATATGGTATTAAGAAGCCACCTTTCATTTAGTTTCTGTAATTTCAAAATTTGTGTTATTTTTCTCTGCCCATGGTATTCTTTCTGTAGCACTTCATTTCAAATGAATTTATTCTTTTGGATATTGTTTTCTGTAAAGTCTAAGTCTCACATATATTGCCACTGGGAAAACACATGATCATAAAAGGGTTACTTCAGTGTCGTTAATACTACTCTACCATAACCTTTTCATTTGTGTTAGTTTGAGTGTTGCAATTGCAAGTTAATCTCAACTGAACAATCTCTGGAACTGTTTGTATAAGACACATATCAGACATTGATTGCAATACAGCCTTACTACAAAAACATATATCATATATTATATTATAAATACAAACTTACGACAAAAATATATACTATACTTGTGACATATGGCAAATGCAAACTTATTAGAAAAACACATATCAAACATGACACTGATTGCATATATAAACTTACCACACAAACAGATATCATACAGGACACTGATTGCATATATAAACTTACCACCCAGACAGATATCAAACATGACACTGATTGCATATATAAACTTACCACACAAACACATATCATACAGGACACTGATTGCACATATAAACTTACCACACAAACACATATACATAACACTGATTGCATATATAAACTTACCACACAAACAGATATCATACAGGACACTGATTGCATATATAAACTTACCACCCAGACAGATATCAAACATGACACTGATTGCATATATAAACTTACCACACAAACAGATATCATACAGGACACTGATTGCACATATAAACTTACCACACAAACACATATCATACAGGACACTGATTGCACATATAAACTTACCACACAAACACATATACATAACACTGATTGCACATATAAACTTACCACACAAACACATATACATAACACTGATTGCACATATAAACTTACCAGACAAACACATATACATAACACTGATTGCACATATAAACTTACCAGACAAACACATATACATAACACTGATTGCACATATAAACTTACCACACAAACACATATACATAACACTGATTGCACATATAAACTTACCACACAAACACATATCATGCATGACACTGATTGCAAATGGTAGCTAGACAGATATGTTTTGTATTGGTTATACAGTTTTACTGCAGTCTCATTAGGTATTAATTGTAAAAGCTACCGATTCTTTATATTATGCCTCAACTGGGAATTGTTGATGTTGATTTTCAGAGCATGAAAGCACCAGATCTGGCAGAGAGACTAACTGAATCAGAGAAGCTTATGAAGGAAATGTCTAAAACATGGGAAGAGAAACTGCTGGAAACAGAGAGAATTCACCAGGTAAAATATCTCACTATTGTCTTTTCTTTGATTTTGCTGTGTGGCTCTGCAGAATAGAATGATCAAATATGGGGCTATGGCATATTTGGTATGCAGCAATATTGTGACATCTCAGAATGTTGGTAACTCCTTCAATCCACCTTCTTCTTTGTCTTCCTCTGTACCTTGCTATTTGCATTTTCATTTTGTATACTTGTGATGATGGTCAAGAATGATTCATTCTCATTAAGTGGCCAAACCATTTCAGTCCCACTTTTTCAATATAATTGATGACAGAGGTTGTTCCAACAGTTCATGTAATTTCTTCATTCCCCACGATATTCTTCCCGATCTGTTTGCTGCTTTTATTAGTTATCTCATTTCAATATGAAGATTGAATTTATTTTCTTCTTCTTCTTCTTTCGTTCACTTGAAACATGTCTATATCTGTAATTCTGTCTCCTTAATAAAACTCACTGTCTTTTGTAGTTCATACAGTGTCCCATAGAGCTTTGATTCCAGTGTTGTTTCCTCTGGCCAATATGTCTGCCTCAGCATTTCATGCTCAGAACACTCTTGAAGTATATATTTGGCACTCTGTGCTGCCTGTCCACATGTACACATGGCCGTGTTGCCAATCTTGAACTTTGTATACATGTGACTGCGGAGTCGGTTGTGTCCTGTTCTGAGACGTAGAATTATAATGTGTTTTGTGCGTGGCATCCTGATTATCTGTGCGCCTTTTGGCTGGATGCCTCCGTCTTCAGCACTCTGCTTACTTGGGCAGGACTATGGTCCTGCTCGAGTGGGACTGCCCGACCAGTCTTAGTTTCCAGCCCCTGATGGCTGAACTAAGCCCCATCACCTCTGCACGGTGCTGGTCTCGATGGGGATTGAATTTATGACTTGCTTTTTGTTTTCCATCAGGATACTTTTGCGTGTCTAAACTGGTGTAAGTTCATCTTTTACGTAGTTGCTTCATGAATTCTTGTCTCAAGCTCTCTGTCCACTCTCCCATCCTCACCAAGTAAAATATCCAAACCAAAATAGCAGTCTGAAAGAGTTTAGTGAAACAACAAAGAGAGATAACTATAACATTTACTGGCTGTGGTTAGTTTAAACAGATTTATTTCACATGAAAATGAATAATTCATGAAATCTGTGATTGTCTTGAATTATTCAGTTGTGAGCATTCTCTTTCTATTGTAACTGGCATGTTTATACCTCTGTTTGAGAAGACCTTAATGGTGTAGTCATTTTTTAAGTGTTATGTTTGTTATCTGCAATTATTATATTCTGTTACAATTTTTTTCTTTTTCTCTGTCAGCCTCTTGCTTCATTCTTTCTCTCTCTCTTTCTTATGATTAAAACATTGTTGGTTTGCTTGTTATTGTTTTCTCAAATTTAATAAACAGTGTTCGTGTCCCATTCTTGAATCAGACATCTGAAGTCTATTTCTTGAATCAGACATCTGAAGTCTATTTCTTGAATAAGACATCTGAAGTCTATTTCTTGAATCAGACATTTGAAGTATATTTCTTGAATCAGACATCTGAAGTCTATTTCTTGAATCAGACATTTGAAGTATATTTCTTGAATCAGACATCTGAAGTCTATTTCTTGAATCAGACATCTGAAGTCTATTTCTTGAATCAGACATCTGAAGTCTATTTCTTGAATCAGACATCTGAAGTCTATTTCTTGAATCAGACATCTGAAGTCTATTTCTTGAATCAGGACATCTGGAGTGTATTTCATGAATCAGGACATCTGAAATGTATTTCTTGAATCAGACATCTGAAGTCTATTTCTTGAATCAGACATTTGAAGTATATTTCTTGAATCAGGACATCTGGAGTGTATTTCATGAATCAGGACATCTGAAATGTATTTCTTGAATCAGACATCTGAAGTCTATTTCATGAATTCTACATCTGAAATGTATTTCTTGAATCAGGACATCTGGAGTGTATTTCATGAATCAGGACATCTGAAATGTATTTCTTGAATCAGACATCTGAAATGTATTTCTTGAATCAGACATCTGGAATATTTCTTGAAGTCAAACATTTTTCTTGCCAACTTGTACAAATTTGCTTTATTTTGTACAGAAATAAATCCTCTCAGATTTCATTGATTATGTCCATGTTGACCTTTTGTCAAGTATTCTTTATATAAAATATGAACATAATTGGTGGTAAAGATACAGAATTTTAAAAACATTTTGGTTTTCTAATGGCATTATTATGCTGGTAAATCTGTGTTTTCTACCCACCCAGGGCCAGAGCTTGAAAATACTATCAATATCCATGTACTGTGAGTGTTGAACCTTTTGAAAGAGAATACAACTGCAACACACTCCAGAGTGTCAGCTGTGCACTTACCATTATGAAACTGTTGACCATCTCCTTTTTGAATGTCCAGCGATGGATGGTGTCAGGAAAATGCTTCTCCTGCCAAGGCTGGATATATGGAATACTATATAAGGCACAAACACATATCGCACAATGGCATTGGGTCAAAGGGCGCTAGCCAATAGACTGCTGGATCAGCAACCAACTCAGCATGTATTGGTCTGAAATACGAAATAATATTTTTTGAAAGTTGACATGTATTAAATAGAATTGAATCTCATAAAGCTTATCTCATAATCTAATAAAGAAACAAACAAACAAACAACAGAATTATATTTCTTGAAGTCACACAGAATAATGTTTCTTGAAATCAGATGAACAATATTGTATCTCCTGAAGTATAATCATATAAGATTGTGACAGTGATAGAACAATAACAGTGGCAGCAGTGCACCATCGTGTAACACATTCAAAGACCCAGTTAAGTCGCTTTGTTGTATTTCATAGGCTCAATGTGGCGGAATTACCGAAACTTCTGCTTCCCATATTATTGTGTCGTAGATACTGATATAACCAAAGTTACGTCATTTTCGTGGTTAAAAGAAGTGGGTCTCACCAGCAAGTGATCTCCTAACCACCACTACTTATAATTCTTCTAACACAACATTTGATCATGTTTCTCCAAAACTCTGTGTCTCTTGTTGCTAATTCTTAAACAGTACTACCCAAAATCCTCACTTTTCATACACCTTTTCTTCATAGGGAATGTTTTTGACATGTCAATGGTTACTAGTTTGTCATATATCTGTTATTTTTCATTGTACAACTAAGTGGGAGGTATCCTATTCTTTGAAAATGGATGCTTCTTTTAATAAAACTATCATATCATGTTTATATAATATATATTACAGCAAAAATAGTAAGTAATTGCAACAGAATAATAGAAACACAAAGATTTAAAATATTTATACTTACCACATTACCAAAATATACCAGCAATCATTAGAAACACACCCACTTTGTTTTAAGCATACCAAATTTTTGTGTGGTGAATTTAAAATACACAGACCAAGTAAATTTATAAATCTGATCCATTTACAGACCCATGTGTGCATTTTTTCTAGAAAGTGAACAAATTCAGGACATAATTTATCTAACTGTTGTCTACACTAAGGTTAAACAAAATTGCACTGTCAGCAGGTCAGATACATCGATAATACTGTGTATAACCCACTGTAGCTTCAATACAAGTTTGACATCAGAGTGACATGCTATTGCAGTGTCTGAGTTACTGTGAAGAAGCGGCCTCACGGATGCATCAATTGAATTTGGGGATCTTGAGCTACAGTTGTTACACAAGGTTGTTACGTCATTGGTTGCACCTGGAGCCAGAAATCTCTCATTCAGCCTCACTATAGTGGAATGGTCACGATTCAAATGTCTGATAACTTTGTGACAAAAGTCATCTCTGTCATGAAAGTCGAGGCATTGCAAACACAAAAACACACTTCCTTTCAATGGAAACAAAAGATAGCGTTTTACTCACTGAAGCTTTATTAATGAGTATACAAAATGTCAACTTGATTCTACTAGTAATATGGCCAGAATTCAGCAAAATATTTTTTTGCTTGTGAAGCATGCAAAATTGGAATAAAACACAACGACAATAAAATGTGAAAACATTAAAGTTAACCCATGCACATTCACATGATTTGAAAATCGCTCACTAAAATAAACAATTCAAGGATGACAATATGTCTTGCTTTTGGTGCATTTTTATTATTGCTGGAACATCAGTGATGCACAGAAATCCTTTTGAGAACCACTGGTCCTATACTACATGTGACCACAATAAATATCGAAGAAATGTTACCATAGAGGAGATAAAATTAGTTGTTTTAGGCAACAGTTATTCTTGTCTGCCAGTAGAGAGAGAGAGATCAGTTAAATGAACTACCTGTTACATGTTATTGTCACAGTTGGTACATAATATCCATGTACCAATTGAAGAAATAAACATTAAACTTCATTATGTCAGTAACATTTATTCTCCAGGTCCGTCAGAAAACTCTGGAACAAATGGGAGTGTCTGTTGTCACTTCTGGTATCAAGGTGGAACATGGGCGACCTTTCCTTGTCAATCTCAACGCTGACCCGTCACTTAACGAGCTCCTGGTCTATTACCTGAAGGTAAGTAATATTAACAATTTTGTCTATGTCTGTCTACATACTTCTTAATCTTTCAGCTCTCTTTCTTTGTTTGTGATTAGGAACCAATATCACGGCA
Source organism: Meghimatium bilineatum (assembly GCA_034231615.1). Lineage (NCBI taxonomy): Eukaryota > Metazoa > Mollusca > Gastropoda > Stylommatophora > Philomycidae > Meghimatium > Meghimatium bilineatum. The sequence goes on from CM067306.1 coordinate 21,381,538, forward strand.
CATAGGCATTCCATAAGGGTTCCTCTCTCTGTTCCAGTAACTGACCATGAGTATGCAGACTTAAAGCCACAGTCAGATGTTGATTATGTAATATTCAGATCTTTCCAGAACTGACTGTCTTTCTGTCACTCTATGCATGTGCACACGTCCGTCATTGTTATCTTCACTCTGTAGTAATTCAAGGTCTGCCCTTATTCGGTCAGCTCTATCTTTTCATAGTACTGTGCCATCAGGCACATGATTCACCCACCAATGAGTCTGCACTTTTGTTGTGTCTGACCCTGTATTTTCAGTGCTGTACATCCATGTAATAATATGGACAACCAAGTTGTTCAGTAACATGACCCATTTGTTTATTATCATGCACTTTTCTGTATTGTGCAGCATGTTTTGGGAGTCTGAGATTATCACTGTACGAGTTGGTATTTCAGTCGCCAACTGAGTACCGCCATCACTGCTTCCATTTCCATACTCAATGTTGTAGTGGAGTATGCCAATGATTTCTTAAGCATTATCCTGTCATTCTTGTAGGCAACAAAACACCATCCATTATACATTTATTGATTTCTCTGGTGACAGAGCCATCAGTAAAACATCATCATCAGCTTTCTTTAGTATGGCACTAATGTGAAGTGTTTTTATACACATCCAAGATTCACTGTTTAATATTATGTCTTTCTAGTATGTAACTTATGTTTATGTAGTGTCTGTTTATGTAGTATCTGTTTATGTAACTTCTGTTTATGTAGTGTCTGTTTATGTAGTATCTGTTTATGTAATATCTGTAGTATCCGTTTATATACTATCTGTTTATGTCATGTCTGTTTATGTAGTTTCTGTTCATGTAGTATCTGTGTCTGTAGTTTTATGTAGTGTCTGTTTATGTAGTGTCTGTTTATGTAGTGTCTGTTTATGTAGTGTCTGTATATGTAGTGTCTGTTTATGTAGTGTCTGTTTATGTAGTGTCTGTTTATGTAGTATTTGTTTATGTAAAATCTGTTTATGTAGTATCTGTTTATACAGTGTCTGTTTATGCAGTTTCTGTTCATGTAGTATCTGTGTCTGTAGTATCTGTTTATTTAGTATCTGTTTATGTAGTATCTGTTTATGTAATATCTGTTTATACAGTGTCTGTATCTGTAGTGTCAATTTATGTAGTTTCTGTTTATGTAGTATCTGTTTATGCAATATCTGTTTATGCAGTGTATGTATTTATGTAATATCTGTTCATGCATTGTCTGTAGTGTCTGTATCTGTAATGTCAATTTATGTAGTATCTGTGCATGTTTGTTTTACCTTATCCATGTATATTTTCTCCATGTATTATTTTTTCACTAAATAAAATATGATATTGTAGCATTTCTTACAGCAAATTTCTCATTTATTGGGCAGTTTTCGGTTTGTATTCTGTATAATCAACATCTTGATCATGTAATGCTTGCGTTTGGCAGTCGGATGCAAAGAATAGGGCCTCTGTCTTCTTTTCAAACATGGTGTACGAGGCGAATAAGGTTGGGAGTTAGATGGATAACCTGTCACCTATGAAAAAAAATATTATTGTTAAGTCTGATCTCAATTTCTTACGTTTGTCTTCTAACAAATTATCCACGTCGATGATAAGAGATGCTGGCCAGCGGAAGTTGCACTTTGTCCTGTTTTTTAGCAGACTCTTAGGTAACGGGGATTATAAGATGTGCCTTAGCTGCAGATGGGTCTACAAATCTGACAGAAGAATGTATTGTCTCATGTATGACTTTAGTCGATCCATAGTTTCTGTTTGTTTCGTGTCACGTTTGTTGTCATTTCTGTATTTTCCTTGTCCGGTGTCATTTCGCTTCTTCCGGTCAATCCATACTACTTATACCAATGTGACTACTAAACAAATCTACATTTCTTAACATTACTAGGGTTTTAACTTACGAAATAAATCTGCATTTATTAACATTGACTATAAATATTGCCCGATTTGATATTGCCATGAAACCATTCACCATTTTTCCTGTTTCTGTGCCTAGTAATACGCCTAAACCTCTCTCGTGATTTTTTAAATCCAGGGATAGATGTTCCAGTGTAGGGTAACAACCCTAAACAGGAAGTAAGTGCCGGGCACAGGGCAAATATCAAGATAAACAAAAATAGGTAGACTTGTTACCAAAATAAGACATAAAACAACCTAACAACGAGATACAGAGACAAACGACGTTTTCGACTAAAAAGCCTTCATCAAGACAAAGGACAACAGTACAACGTATCTTACATTGATAAAACATGGTTATGTCAAGGAGGAAAAACATACTTTAAATTTATCTGATTGTATCTGTCCTGCCCCACTCCACCTCATCTCTCTCATTCCTAAGATATTTAGTTTCATTCTTTCCATTTCTTGTTTGATGTTGTCTAATTTACCACTCTGTGCTAACGATCTGACGTTCCGTGTTACAATATTAATACTACATACTGTATGCTTACTTCTGTGTGGCGCCATGACTTTCTTCGTTGGAGAATAATGTCGTAGTTTCCCCATTCATATGGGGGATATCCATTTATGTCCGCTACCGTTAACAATACTGTATGTCAGGACAAATGAGTGCACTGCCCTGCCTCCTTGCAGAACTACCATATACCGGTGGCTATCGGTCGCTAATTGTGCGCTGCTAGCAAACATCATGACGGCAACAGCGACGTCTAAACTCCGACTCCCCTCCAGGAATATTGATAATTGCACGATAGAAAATACACAAGACATTTTCTACACAGTCCAGTATTTAGACATTCACATTTATTACAAGAAACACACACTACGAAATCAAATAATCTTCAAGTGAAGACCAAGGGAATAACGTGCACTCTGCGCCATATTGAAAGCGGAAGCCGAAGTTTGTTCATCACATCTGTAAAATACTCTACCCATCGCAGCATTTCATCTTTTTCTGTAAGGAGAATGTTGCCGTAATTGTTTCTAATATCTGTATTCGTAATTGATGGTTTATTACGTAACTTGTGATTTGATATAAATACCTACTGCTCCTTACTTTTGATACATTTTCAGTTGTTGTGGCAATCAATAAAATGTCTTTTGTATCTAAGAGCGCTTGATTTCACTTCTTTAAGAATATGTAGGCTTATATCTTCTTATGTAGCTTGTGTTTTTGCTGCATGGAAATTTACGTATGTTATGGTGTATACACTCTTGTTTTGGCGTTTGTGGCAGGATATTTCAGAATATTATTTGGTATATGAACTTGTATCTTGTGATGGTTGGAACATGTGCTAGGGTGTTATAGATTATGTTTGACAGATACTGAAGATTGTTTTGTCCCTTCTGCTGGTGAAATGTCTGATCTGAAGCAAATCAATATACGACCTATAACGATCTGTTAACACCATCACGAGAGGAATGTGTGTGTGTGTCTGGGAGATTTGCTGCTGGCGCTAGACCAATCTAAAGTCGTGAATGAAAGATCGTATTCATTTCTCTCTATCTCGTATTATTTCTTTGAAAACAAAAAGTAAATAAGGAAAAAAATGAGATCAAATCACCAGAGGTAACCCAACAGACTGGAACAAATTTGGGGGATTGGGGCATGATTATTCCATTTTGTTTTGCGAGAACTCTTTCTCTTTTGATTCTGCTATTAATTTTAACCTTGTATTTTACTTTCCATCTCTCATAGTATATTGTTATCCATGCTTTAACCTCTATTTTGTCTTCTTCTTTCGTTAGCTAATAATGTCTTTATCTGCAGTGTTGTTTCTTGTATGAATTGGACAGTGTTTTCCATTTCTTGTTTTGTAACATAAAGTTTAACTTTCATAGGTGTATCAGAAGGCCAGTATGTACACCTTAATGTGTCATAGTTTGCACATTCTTGAAGGATATGTTCTGAAGTCTGGTTGGCTTGCCCACAAATACACTTTGCTGTTGTGCCAATTGTATATTTTGTATACATATGGCTGTTCAGTCTATTGTGTCCTGATCTGAGTCGAAATATGATGACCTGTTTTTGTCTGTTAAGTAGGTGGTAGTCGTCCCGTGAGGGTAAGTTAGGCTTTCGTTGTGCCTTTATCATGGCTTTATTTTGGTAATAGCTGATTGGTACCTTCCTTGGCGAGTTGATCAGCTCTCTCATTTCCTGCTATTCCACAGTGTGATGGAATCCATTGCAGTATAATTCTACACCTATATTGCACTATGGACAATACCTCTTTTAAATCTGTTTCATGCGCGATCGATAATGCATGACATTCTGATTGTTGCGGTGCTCCCTGACTCTGGCCAAATGTCACTGACTTCAGCAGCTTTACTTGCTAGGCAAGACTGTGGTCCTGTCCGAATGTGGGAGGGCCCATCCAGTCTTAGTTTCCAGCATCTGCTGGCTGGACCAAGTCCCATCTCCTCTGCAAGGAGCTGAACTCGATGGGGAAACCACTGTTTGATTTCACCTATCTTTCACTCCCATTCTCCGTGCGTGACCTCTCTTTGATTTCTTCACTCATTGCTTTCACTCCCCGTGTACGACCTCTCTTTGATTTCACCTCTTTTTCACTTCCACTCTCCGTGCGTGACTTTGATTTCTTCACTCATTGCTTTCACTCCCCGTGTACGACCTCTCTTTGATTTCACCTCTTTTTTCACTTCCACTCTCCATGCGTGACTTTGATTTCTTCACTCATTGCTTTCACTCCCCGTGTACGACCTCTCTTTGATTTCTTCACTCATTGCTTTCACTCCCCGTGTACGACCTCTCTTTGATTTCACCTCTTTTTTCACTTCCACTCTCCGTGCGTGACTTTGATTTCTTCACTCATTGCTTTCACTCTCCGTGCGTGACCTCTCTTTGATTTCTTCACTCATTGCTTCCACTCCCCGTGCGTGACCTTTCTTTGATTTTCTACCCTGTCACTTCAACTCTTCGTGCGTGACCACCCTTTTATTTTCATGTCTTTCACTTCCACTCTTCGCCCACTCCACTTTACATATTTCTGTTGATACTTAAGTATATTGGTGTGTCGCTTGATACCACCCCACTCCAATTTACATATTTTTGTCGATACTGCAATAAATACAACTCCACGCACTACATCGATTCGTATTTTTGCAAATGTCTCTTATATAATACAAAAAAAGGTCTCTTAAACTTGCTTCATCCTTCAATACCTCTGATTGGCCTACATTCCTTTGGGCCAGCGACACTTGTCCTCTGAAAGTGGATTTACGTGTTTGTGAAGGGGTGTGTTACTTCCGTCAGTTATTTGTCAGGGATCTTTCAATTGAAGAAAGTAGAGGGCTGATAGAGAACGGTGTTTCCAAGAATGTGGATTCTATTTGTCGCTAGTTTGTTGGAGTGCGAATGAGAAAATGTAATCTATTATGTCTCGTTAGGTCTCTTCACACAGCTGCTGGCCCAGGTAATCACGACGTTTCATAGCGGTAATGAGATCTCTATCCAAATATGGAAGCGAATCATACATATATATTCTGAAAGGAATATCTGAATGACTGGAAGAAATTCATCAGACTATGACAGTAAACTCAAGATTTGTGACTAGTTTTTGTTGACTCAAAACTTGTGATTAGTTCTCGCCTCTCAAGACATTTGTGACTAGTTAGTTCTTGTCTCTTTAAGACTTGTGACTAGTTAGTTCTTGTTTACTCAAGACCTGTGAATATTTAATTCTTATCTCTCAAGACTAGTGGCTAGTTAGTTCTTGTCTCTCAGCTCTTGTGACAGTTCTTGTTGACTCAAGACTTGTGACTAGTTAGTTCTTGTTGACTCAAGACTTGCGACTAGAGTTCTTGTTGACTCAAGACTTATGACTAGTTAGTTCTTGTTGACTCAAGACTTATGACTAGTTAGTTCTTGTTGACTCAAGACTTGCGACTAGAGTTCTTGTTGACTCAAGACTTGTGACTAGTTAGTTCTTGTTGACTCAAGACTTATGACTAGTTAGTTCTTGTTGACTCAAGACTTATGACTAGTTAGTTCTTGTTGACTCAAGACTTGTAACTACCACAATCAACCACTTGTAACTACCACAATCAACCACTTGTAACTACCACAACCACCTAGTTGTAACTACGACAATCAACCACTTGTAACTACCACAACCGCATAGTTGTAACTACCACAATCAACCACTTGTAACTACCACAACCGCATAGTTGTAACTACCACAATCAACCACTTGTAACTACCACAACCACCCAGATGTAACTACCACAACCGCCTAGTTGTAACTACGACAATCAACCACTTGTAACTACCACAACCGCCTAGTTGTAACTACGACAATCAACCACTTGTAACTACCACAACCGCCTAGTTGTAACTACGACAATCAACCACTTGTAACTACCACAACCACCTAGTTGTAACTACCACAATCAACCACTTGTAACTACCACAACCACCCAGATGTAACTACCACAATCAACCACTTGTAACTACCACAACCGCATAGTTGTAACTACCACAACCACCCAGTTGTAACTACCACAACCACCCAGATGTAACTACCACAACCGCCTAGTTGTAACTACGACAATCAACCACTTGTAACTACCACAACCACCCAGATGTAACTACGACAATCAACCACTTGTAACTACCACAACCGCCTAGTTGTAACTACGACAATCAACCACTTGTAACTACCACAACCACCCAGATGTAACTACCACAACCGCCTAGTTGTAACTACGACAATCAACCACTTGTAACTACCACAACCACCCAGATGTAACTACCACAACCACCTAGTTGTAACTACCACAACCACCCAGTTGTAACTACAACAACCAGACACTTGTAACTACCACAACCACCCAGTTGTAACTACAACAACCACGCACTTGTAACTACCACAACCACCCAGTTGTAACTACCACAACCACCCAGTTGTAACTACCACAACCACCCAGTTGTAACTACCACAACCACCCAGTTGTAACTACCACAACCACCCAGTTGTAACTACCACAACCACCCAGTTGTAACTACCACAACCACCCAGTTGTAACTACCACAACCGCCTAGTTGTAACTACGACAATCAACCACTTGTAACTACCACAACCACCCAGATGTAACTACCACAACCACCCAGTTGTAACTACCACAACCACCCAGTTGTAACTACCACAACCACCCAGATGTAACTACCACAACCACCCAGATGTAACTACCACAACCACCCAGTTGTAACTACCACAACCACCCAGTTGTAACTACCACAACCACGCACTTGTGAGTACCACAACCACCCAGTTGTAACTACCACAACCACCCAGTTGTAACTACCACAACCACCCAGTTGTAACTACAACAACCACCCAGTTGTAACTACAACAACCACCCAGTTGTAACTACCACAACCACCCAGTTGTAACTACCACAACCACCCAGTTGTAACTACCACAACCACCCAGTTGTAACTACCACAACCACCCAGTTGTAACTACCACAACCACCCAGTTGTAACTACCACAACCACCCAGTTGTAACTACCACAACCACCCAGTTGTAACTACCACAACCACCCAGTTGTAACTACCACAACCACCCAGTTGTAACTACCACAACCACCTAGTTGTAACTACCACATAAAGTCACCTGCAGAACTTCCATGGGTACAATTTTACTGATACAACAGTGTCTTTGGGTGTTTTTTTCTCCCATGTTTTTTTTTCTTGTAAAGGTAGTCTCTTCCAGTGAAAGCCTTCGGCAAAATTAAGTTGTTTTAATGGATACAGCCACGGGAAAATGTCTGGGTTCTAATGTTAGAGACATTGGTTCTTGGTAATGAATTTGCCGTTGGCGGAGGACAAATTCTGCCCATATTTGATTTCTCTTTATCAAGTGAGTGTGTGAAAGAGAGAGATGAGGCAGTAGAGAGTACAAGTATGACATTTAAAGTGAGTTGTGTTGAATAGTGGATGATTTCTGGGTGTTATCTCGCGAGAAGTAGAGGAACATTGAAAGCTATTAATATGATTGATGCTGCTATAACTAACATTGATAATAGATGCAAATCAATAACTACTACTGCTACAGGTGGTACAGCTGGTGCTGCCACTGTTACTACTACTACCACCACCACCACCACCTCCTCCTCCTCCGAAACCACATTATGGAGGGTTGTTATTTGCATCGGTTTCATTTTTCGAAAATCTATTACAGGCCAGAATATATTATGTGAGAAAACGCACCTCATAGCTACACGATGCGAATATCTGATGCAGATGCGTGAGTGTAGGATGGTTTTGCCATAGTATATCTGGATGAATGGTGGGTAAATGATCACCATACATTTGATAAAGAGTGGCAATCACTTGACGGAACTAAGAAAAGGGAAAGTCCCAGCAGCAAAGGTAAACGCATTGTAATAGGTCATGCAGGCAGTAACACAAATGGTCTTGTCAGTGAGGCAGAACTTTATTTTCCAAGCACTATCTACAGATGGTAGAGACTACCACACTGAAGTGAATGGAATTATTTTCAGGAATTGGTTAGTGAACTCACTTCAACTTACGCTGCATATGCTGTCATATATTGTTATGAACTATGCCTCCTACGACACCGTAGTAGCGCATGAAGGCAAATTTCCTACTTCATCAAGCACAAAACAAGAAATAATGACATGGCCTGCAAAAGAAAATGTATATTTTTTTAGCAGCAGTACATTCAAACCAGAGTTGTTAGGACTTGTGAGACGGACAAAGAAGACGAAGACTTTTGTAATTGACAAACTCATCGCTGAGCATGGTCATACTTCTCTTCGGCTACCACCTTACCATTCACATCTGAAATGCATTGAACTTGTGTGGGCAGCAATCAAAGGTCAAGTTACCGCACTGAACAAGATTTTCATACTTTGTGATGAAAATACACATAACACGTGATGACCTCACACAAATAAATATTGAGTACTGGTGAAAATGTGAAGAGTATGTGCTTCAAGAGGAGGAGATATTGGCAACGAGATGGTTCGCATTAATCCAGCCCCTAGCATTAGTCGATCTTTTCTAGTCTTCATAATCTGAATAAAATAGTTAATGTACCATTCTCTGTTGTTCTCACATTGACAGATATCTTACAATACCACGGCGCATGACCGAGAGGTTAGAACGCTAGTCTCACACGAGTGAGGTCTAGAGGTCGATCCCCGGTAAGGACTGGGTTTTTTTTGTCGGAGGGTAAATTAAAAATCTCACCCTTACATGATGTGGCGACAGCAAGAGCATGCAGCCTTTATCACACAGTTATTCAATCCCCTCCCTGCAACACCCGAACTGGTAAAATGCAGTATTGACAGTTGTGACCACGGACTTATAACAAAATCAACTTGTACTTTATTGTTTTACTTCTCACAACGATTTGTTTGAAGTCATCTGATCGTGCGGACTCACGAAGAGCAATGCGTATGCCTGCTCGGTCCATCTGTTATGGTGGTGAGTCTAGCTAATGCATCGGCCAGTTGGTTTCCATCCACACCCGCGTGTCCGGAGACATGAGCATGCGTTTTCGCATCGAAGCCCACATTTTAGCACCCTAAATGACTCAACCCATCCATTACGTACATCACCTGTTTTGACTTTCTAGGGGGTAAATGCAAATAAAGTAAATAGGTTACTAGAAAACTATGAATTTAAAATAATAAAATATAGAAAATAACAATTAAAAAAATAACAATTACAATTGTCAACGTGTCGGTCCAAATGGGACCTTTATCAAGACAACAAAAACAGTTAAGAACAAAAAACCATAACGAATATAAACAAAATGGATTTCTCTCACCAGGAAATCAACACCCAGCAACAACAGATCCAGTGCAATGATACAATGTTCATTGAGTAACTTGGTATGCACGCATGGGAATAGACTTGCGATTCCTACCAGTTAGGTGTCTGCGTTACCGCAAATGCTTGAAGGTAGACTGCGTGTTGTTGCGGTAAATACTTGAAGGTAGACTGCGTGTTGTTGCGGTAAATACTTGAAGGTAGACTGCGTGTTGTTGCGGTAAATACTTGAAGGTAGACTGCGTGTTGTTGCGGTAAATACTTGAAGGTAGACTGCGTGTTGTTGCGGTAAATACTTGAAGGTAGACTGCGTGTTGTTGCGGTAAATACTTGAAGGTAGACTGCGTGTTGTTGCGGTAAATACTTGAAGGTAGACTGCGTGTTGTTGCGGTAAATACTTGAAGGTAGACTGCGTATTGTTGCGGTAAATACTTGAAGGTAGACTGCGTATTGCTGCGGTAAATGCTCCACTAGCTTCGTGTACTGTTCTTCCTTATGATCTGTAAAAGGTGTATTCGTATTGGCGAATATCCGACCCGTCCGTTTAAATCACAACATCTGCGTCATTGTCATGTTCACATATGGGTTCCTTTATTTCAGCATCCACAATTACAGGGCTGTGTTTCCTGCGCTATCTATTGAATGTAATGACTGTCTTGACTGCCTCTTTAAAGACAACAGGAATATGTATCAATTCCTCACCAGGAGTTATGCCTTCTAGTGACGCAAATTCATTTAACGGCATCTTATTAGGACTTATTAGCATCTAAGAACTCATAGTCAAGGACATAACTCTAACTGACGTTCATAAAGTGGATGTATCAATAGTCATGATGATTTGTGGAAGACAAACGACGTTAGTAGATTTGTCAGAATAGACATACGTATAATTGTACCCCGCGTGTTGAAATGTATCTATAGAAGTTGAATACATTGTCATTGTATCAAAGGTTAACCAACACATTGTCTTTGTATCAATTGTTAATCAGGAGGTGAACATCTTTCACATTATGTCTGCGTGTGTGCATTTGTGTATGTTTACGTGTATGTCCCTGGTATATTAATGGAGAAAAAAATATCATACAGAAAAAAACTAATTAGATCAGGTGTTATTAGTTGTGACAAGTAAACCATGTTCTGTAGGATTGCTACCGCTAAGACACTTTCTTAAGAACAGTGAAAATGATTCTTGGAGGAGGAGGGAGATATATTATTGAGTGAGATCTGATAAACTGAGGGTCTAGAGCGGACCAGACTACATAATTGGTCTTCAACTTCCTGATAAATTGCGTGCTGCCGAACATGGAAGCTCTCGTCTCCCTAACCAAATGATATAAATAAACATATTTTTGCCATCGATGTATGGTCTAACCTCCCTCAGACACCCCAGGGGCCGATAGAATTGCTAGTTTTTGGGCTATCGCAAGGGATTTGTTTCTCTGACTTAAGGGGATACTAAGTTTGCTAAGAATAATTGCTATGTTTTGGTAATCTATGGCTGTGAAAGATGAAAATATCGTGAAGACACACTATGAAACTTTATACGATCTACTTAATTCTTGTCACGTGTGGTTCTGTACGTGATCTATGTTATTCGTGTCACGTGTGGTGCTGTACAAGATCTACTTTATTCGTGTCACGTGTGGGACTGTACAGGATCTACTTTATTCGTGTCACGTGTAGTGCTGTACAAGATCTACTTTATTCATGTCACGCGTGGTGCTGTACAAGATCTACTTTATTCATGTCACGCGTGGTGCTGTACATGATCTACTTTATTCGTATCACGTATGGTGATGTATAAGATCTATTTCATTCTTGTCACGTGTGATGTTGTACATATTTGTGTTCTCAAAATGAAATTGTAATGTCTCTTATTCTTCTTCTATATGAAGTTGTATGCCTTCTATGTTTCTCAAATTTATGATTATTAGAAAGATGTTCCCGAAAGTAATGGCAACCTACGAGAATATTGTGCCTAGAAATTTCCAATGGATTAACCGAACTTTTTCTCTTTATTATAAACACACTGAATATTCCAGAGTTTTGGTTACTAAACACAATAACAAAAAGAAAACTACACCTGTTTGGTCATATAAAGAGACATAACTGTTTAGAAAGACAAATAATGGAGGGAAGAGTACCTGGAAAGAGGAGAAGGGGCAGACCAAGAAGACGATGGACTGACGACATTAAAGATAATATGAATACATCGCTAAAAATGCAAGCCACATCGCCCGAGACAGAGAGAGGTTCAGAGAGTTCATTGGGAAGACAATGTTCTGGAAGGAAACGTCACATGACAGAAAGAAGGAATCCAGAGAATGAAATACCCTTTGTCGTAGTTTACAACTTTCCGGCGCCTTTCATCTTGACAGATATGAATTTCGTATTACGTGTATGTGACTAACATGTTCGACGGGACTGTAAATTCAACCCTATGTCAAAACTACCAACGAGAAGAAGAAGACGATGATTTCCTTCTGTCTTAATATGAAGTTATCTTCCTTATCTTATATGAAGTTGTTATTGCCCTTTGTCTTATATGAAATTATTATCCCCCTTTGCCATATATATGAAGCTGTTATCTTCTTCTGTCTTAATATGAAATTTTTACCCATTTTTGTCTTATATGAATTTTTATGTACTTCTTTGTTTTATATGATGTGGTCTGCTATACCGCTCTGTCTTATATCTAGAACAATTTTGAAATATCTATGGTTACCCTTAGTCCATTCAACTCTGAAATCGTTGGTCCCTGCTCATATAATGAAGCGCGTTTTGAGATTAAGTCGTACGTTTTATTTATAGTCTATTGTCTGGACTAGAGTTGGTAGCGATGAAATGTATCTTATCTATCAAGAGAAAAACAAGACAGTGGCATTAGGTAAACACTTGACTAGAATGAAGACTTGTCAGGTTTAGTTCCAACCAATTGTGATTTATATGACGCAAGGGACGTATTCTTGATCTGGCAGGCAACTCCTTGGGATTCTGCACATATAATAGTACATCTTACATAGCTATATATTTGAAATGGGGATCTTGACCAACTAGAGAGGGCTTCAATAAGATTGTGGTAAATGCGGTATTTATGTCTTTATTTCGGTAGTTGTGGTATTTGCTTAATGCAAACGACGTCTTGGAAGAAGACATATCTGTTGGTTTAGTTTCTCAAGATTGCTGCGTTGAAGGGTCTAGCTTATGTTGTTTTTGATTATGAGAAACAACGGTACCCTTTCTGGTAGGTGGGCAGTAAAGCAACATCCGATAAATCATTTCGGGCAACGTACTGATAGTTTCATCTCACATTAAAGTATATTTTTAATTTTTTTAAACGAAACTTCACGAGAATCCCGTCCAATTTAGTGAAAACTCTCTGACCATATTATTGGATGCTTTAAAAGATTGACGGTCCTTGAATAAATTCAGTTGAAAATTCAATGCGCAAGTATGGCTCATCACACTACAAAACATCGATACATCATCATTGGACGCTTACAGACTGGACAGTCACAAAGTGTAGTGGCTAGGCAATTTATTGTAGTTAGAAGCACCATTAGTCGCTTTTGAAGGCGATTTCAACAAACTTGCTCAGTGGCAGATGGGCCGCATAGTGGAAGACTGAAAATCACAACTCCTGCCGAAGACAGCTTCATACAGATGTGTCACCTCAGGAATCGATTTGTATCTGTGTTCTCCACAGTCCAGTCAATGTCGGCTGCTCGTCGAATTTCATATCAAACTGTCAGGAACCGGCTTCACGAATGATGTTCTTTGAACTGGAAGACCTTACGGACCGGAAACGCCAGAAACGACTACAGTAGACGAACCAGCAACTTAAATGGGCCGTTTGGAATGACTGGAGATGGGGTTTAGTTTAGTGTTGAATCATTTGTGTACTCCAGCGACACGGTAGACGGAGAAGAGTTTGCCGCAGAGTTCGTGAGCGCGCTTCGCCCAGAAGAGCGTTGATGAGGTTCTTCCACATGGTGGTGAAAGTGTATGATGTGATGGGGGGGGGGGGGGAGAGTGATTGCGTGGCAATCATCTTCATCGGGTGAAGTGACTTGGTGCAAAGTGTAGGACGCCTGAATGCCGAAGGATACGTCGCTGAGATTGTTCGTCCTCGCGTCCTTTCAATGTTGGCTGCACGGGGATCAATTTTTCAGCAGGATAATGCTCGGTCATGTGGCACAACTCACCACCCAGTTCTCTGCTGAAAGCATCGTCTAGACCACTCCGTGGCCAGCCATGTCAACAGACATGGATCACTTATGGGATGAACTCGACAGACGACTCCGCCAGCGAGACGTGGCTCTAGCCAATCTCCAACAGTTGTCTCTTGCACTGCGGGAAGAGTGGGTAGCCATCCCACAACAAAAGATCCAACGGCTAAATGCCAACAGGATGTCGTTCTCTAATAGACGCCAGAGGAGGTCATAAACTTTACTGAAACGGACGCCTCAGTCCCAAAGAATAAAATTCCAAACCTAATTTAATGAACATCATTTCATTGTTACAGCCTGAAAGTTTCTTCATGCCAAGGTTGAAACATTCATTTTGTAAAATAAAATTTGGGTACACGTTTGAAATTTGGTGTTCATTAAAACTACAATAATGTTGCGTTTCTTTTTAAAAAAAAAACAACAACAGTACATGTATCCTTTATGTTCATTTTTGAGTAAGTAAACATATGTAAGTTGTTACCGATCCCTCGCTTTCTAAAAGACTGAAAACCTGTGATAGCTGGTGATAAGAGAGGACAAGGAGGGAATAACCGTGGTAATCAAGCTCCAAGATAAGGGCCAGACACGATAATAATGATTATATAAGACACTAGCACGAAATAGTTCAGTTGAAAGGGGGATAATCAGCACCCTGATTGTAGCTGTACTGCACAGACGATCTTGATGCTATTAGGGCGCTATTTGGATGTCGGGTAAGCAAGCCTTCATTAAGGGACTCGTGTCGAAATATATCTCGAACTTGTCTTTAGCGGACGAGTGTCAAATGTTGGGTACAATGTGGAGTTTAACTACACTTGTCTCGAATTCTCTGATGCTGTTATTTTCTTCTTCTCTTGTTATTGTTCTTAATGTAATGTATTTATTATTTTGTACGCATATTTTTTTTAACAGATTGAACAGACGGCATTTGGTTACAGTACATGTTATATTTATAACAATCGGTATTTCTTTACATTCTGTGTTACATTTATAACAATTGGTGTGTCTGTACATTCTATGTTATATTTCTAACAGACGGTCGTTATTTACAGTCCATGTTATATTTCTAACAGACGGTCGTTATTTACAGTCAGTGTTATATTTCTAACAGACTGTCGTTATTTACAGTCTATGTTATATTTCTAACAGACTTGTTATTTACAGTCCATGTTATATTTCTAACAGACTCGTTATTTACAGTCCATGTTATATTTCTAACAGGCGGTCGTTATTTACAGTCCATGTTATATTTCTAACAGGCGGTCGTTATTTACAGTCCATGTTATATTTCTAACAGGCGGTCGTTAGTTACAGTCCATGTTATATTTCTAACAGGCGGTCGTTATTTACAGTCCATGTTATATTTCTAACAAGCGGTCGTTATTTACAGTCCATGTTATATTCATAAGAGTTTACAATATATGTTCTATATGTTTTCTAGACTAAGTCAGATTTTGATATAGATTTCATCAAACAACTGTACTGTGGTCACCAGTCCCCAGAAGGACCGTAGAGACTGTCCATCAGATCTGCTTAAGACCGACAACTTTTTGTGAAGCGGTAAAGTGGCAGTTCTGTAAAATATGTTGTGTGCTTTCTGGTCTTCAGATATAAGTGTCGTCAACTTCAAGCTTATTTTAATGTCTTGTTTGAGTCTGTTGTGACCAGTTCTCAATGTAAGAATAATTGTTTGTACCTTTCTTCCATCCCAGTTGATGTAATCGTGATGACATGAAACTCAAAACATGTTTTTAAATAAGAGAACAAAAATTATGACAATGGATAAAGCGAAAGTACAACCAAATATAATAATTGACAATTTCGAACTAGAGGACGTAACAAATTTCCAGCATTCAGCACACACATAAATAGTTCAGGAGACAGCGCTGTAGAAATTAAGAGAAGAATTGAAATGACGACATTGAAACTGGCACAAATACAAATTCTTTGACAAGATACCAGCAGCATAGCCAAACTATGTATGACCAAAACATGCGTATTTCCAGTGGTAATATATGGTTATGAGGCATGGACATTAAATAAAACAATAGCAAAGAGAATTGATGCTTTCGAAATGAGATGCTACAGAAGAATTTTATGTATACCATGAACAGCAAAAAAAGACAAATCAAGAAGTATTAAGATCAATAAACGTCGACGAGGCCTAGTTCCTTAACAACAACAAGAATGCTGAGTTTTTGGGTAATATAAAGAGACATAATTAGCAAGGAAGGGTTAATAGCTGAAGGCAAAGTTAACGGCAGCAGGGGAAGAGGGCGCCCAAGGTGACGATGGTGCAGTTATATATCAGAATGTTTACACATGTCTCTCTAGATACGGCATATCAACTCGCTCAGAATCACAGTGTTCATAGAATCCTTATGGAGACCACGCTCTAGAAAGAATATGTCACATGATGATGAGATTGTCACCTTTATTAGCTGCATGGGTGAGTTGAGTTTCATTCGATGTTTATGGAACTTTTGATAATTTACTTCATATCTGCAAGTGATACTGAATAGACATACGATCAATACAACTTCTCCATATAATAAAGGCGGTCAGATGTGTGTATATTTTAGACACATTAATAATAATAATAATAATAATAATAATAATAATAATAATAATAATAATAATAAATAATAATAATTAATAATCCGTCATGGTCGTGGGGGTCCCACACTGGATGATACATCAGCAGAAAATACCCTCCAAACAGCTCTGCCCTCAGTCATTCGGATAAGCGTAGACAAATTACGCCCAGACCATTCCTTGATGTTAGCAATCCAGGATTTTCTCTGTTCCCTTCTTCTCCGCCTGCATCCTCGACTGTTCCTTGCAAAATAATTTTAGAAAGTGAGCTGTGTCTCGTTACATGTCCACACTAAACAAGTTTACGCCGTTTCAGCACTGCCAAAAGTAGTTCTTGATAACCTGCAAGGACAAATATATTTGTCTTATGTTCTATATAACGTATTCTTAACAAACGTATGTAGCACTTGTTTTCAAAATCCCGAATTGTTATCTTTGTGTCGGCATTGAGTGTCCAACTTTTACACCCGTATAAAAAATACTTAGCACTAACGATCAACCACAATATCAAAGATAAAAATACTTAGCACTAACGATCAACCACAATATCAAAGATAAAAATATATTTAGAACTAACAATCAACTACATTATCAAACATCAAAAACTACAATCTGAATGTGTGGACTGCTATCTGAACACATGGTCAAACCTCCCCCCCCCCACCCCCAACTAAATCTCCAACACAAAAGTGCAAGGAAGATTAATTGCAAGTTGCGAAATATTGATACACATGGTAGTAGTTGAGTAATCTATAGACAGTGCATGAATATTTGGTGAGAATAATTGATGTTACCCGGGACCGTTATATTAATACATTAACTATCACATCCTAGTCCTCAGTCAGATCATTCAGCCCACAGAACCAACACCAAGATGAGAACTCCAGAATTTGGTTTCATGTCATATATGTTCCCCCCTCCAATATCCGGGGAATCTTTGTTGTTTCAGCAAACAGTACGTTCCTGCTCTCCCCATTCCTCGATTGATATGATGTAGCTCTGGCAGCCATCTTGTCCCTTCATCACTTACCAGTTTTCATTAAAATCAGTCTTTGAGTTGGTTGAACTCGGAACAAATCGATGACGTTTTGAAATTACTCCGGACTCTTGATTATGTGATGCGACTATGTAGATGTTCACTATTCTTTGAAGCGTTTTTATGAAATTTATCACTTGTTATCTACTTTTGACGTCTGACTGAATTATTCACTTGTTATCTACTTGGCGTCTGACTGAATTATTCACTTGTTATTTACTTGACGTCTGACTGAATTATTCAGTTATCTACTTAACGTCTGACTGAATTATTCACTTGTTATCTACTTTTGACGTCTGACTGAATTATTCACTTGTTATCTACTTTTGACGTCTGACTGAATTATTCACTTGTTATCTACTTGACGTCTGACTGAATTATTCAGTTATCTACTTAACGTCTGACTGAATGATTCACTTGTTATCTACTTGACGTCTGACTGAATTATTCACTTGTTATCTACTTGACGTCTGACTGAATTATTCAGTTATCTACTTAACGTCTGACTGAATGATTCACTTGTTATCTACTTGACGTCTGACTGAATTATTCACTTGTTATCTACTTGACGTCTGACTGAATTATTCACTTGTTTTCTACTTGACGTCTGACTGAATTATTCACTTGTTATTTACTTGACGTCTGACTGAGCAAAAACAACTATATACTGATCTGACATGAATCAAAGTTCACAATGTGGACATGAATATTTCGTAGAGACATAGTCAGAAAATTATTCATTACAAACATTGTTGTACATTAGTGGGGTATGTGCAGTGATTACTTTTTACATTGAGTAAACCAAAGATTTGTATAATGGTTATAACAGACATAATACAGACGAGTATAATGGTTATAAGAGACGTAATACTGACTTTTATAATGGTTAACAGACATAATACCAACTTCTATACTGGTTAGAACGGATATAATACTGAATTTTATACTGATTAGAACAGACAATACTATATATCTATCAATGTGATGTGCCCTTAGCAAAACACTGTCCACACTGTCTCTCGGTTATGTGCAAACTGCCCATTTTCTTCTAGTGTCATGTTCAGAAGGTCTTCGTTGTCATGTACCCATCGTAGACTTGGTCTGCCACTTGTTCTCTTCCCTGGAACATTACCCTCCATGGTTAATTATTCGAAACCATTCTGTCTCTTTATATGTCCGAAATATAT
Source organism: Meghimatium bilineatum (assembly GCA_034231615.1). Classification (NCBI taxonomy): domain Eukaryota; kingdom Metazoa; phylum Mollusca; class Gastropoda; order Stylommatophora; family Philomycidae; genus Meghimatium; species Meghimatium bilineatum. The sequence continues at coordinate 21,400,383 of CM067306.1, forward strand.
TAGCGTGCGATTTTTAAAATAATTTTGAGAAGTCGTCCTCTTCTAGTTTCAGGTCTTTGCGGACATCTGCGTTGGTTCGTCTTTCTGTTGATAATATTCATAAGATCTTTCTATAAAATTTCATTTCGAGTGCCGATATTTTCTTTTCCATTGCAGATGCCATATGCCCACGTCTCACAACCATATATTGCTTGCGGAAAGGTATAGCTTCTTAATAGTTGTAACTTTGTTTTTATGTATGTCCCTTGCCATATAATTTTTCATCTGTAATTTTTTTTGTAGCGTGATTTATAATCTCTTTCTGATGTCTGCAGAGCAATCTCCTGTGGTGTTGATAATTGACCCAAGATATTCAAAGTTGCTGACATTTCCTAGTTGTTGTATGCCAGTGACTATTGTAGGCGTGAGTTCATCTCTGCTTATGCATTATTTTTGTCATTTTTGCATTGAGGAAATGATTGTATACATGGCTACGATGTTTGACTGACATAATCGTGTGTTCTAAACCCGTGGATCTCCTTAATATTAGAGTTGTGTCATGTGCATACCTAATTTCTGGAATATCTTGTGTCCTCGGATACTAAGGGGGTCTGGAACTGTTCATATCGTGGTTCTTCTCGTACATTTCGCATGCCGTTTTCTGCGTATATGCTAAACAGGTGTGATGAGAGGATGCATCCTTGTCTGACTCCTTTCTGGCTGTCAATGCAGTCAGATGTTAGTTTTTTTTCTAGAGGCGGAAGAAGTCTGTTGCTCCTGATACGAATTTTTAATGAGCGAAATGTGATGGTGTGGGAGGCCCATGAGTTCCATAATTTCCGGTGTGTTACACAGTCAAACACCTTTGAGTTGTCTATGAAACAGGTGTACATGTTTGCATTGAACTCTCTGCACTTCTCTACTATTTTTCTCATGTTGAGAATATGATTCTTAGTTTATCTTTTCTGTCTAAAATCTGCCTGACCAATATAAAAGATATAATACATGTGTATAATGGTTATAAAAATATATAATACATACTTTTATTACAGTTAGAATATACAATGAACTGTTATTGTGGTTAGAACAGACATAATATGTGATTTTATGGTGAGCAAAACAGACATAACATATAATTTGTTAATGATGCTTACACTAGACAGTACAAACGTGTATAGTAAAAATACCAGAGCTTCCAGGCACCAAAATACCAAATGTATTATGGTGTAACCGACGCACGCAGTTGTGAAAGGTAACCACAGCGACCAGAAGTACCCGCTATGGAAATAGCTATATTTCTACACGGACTTTCCGGATATGCAGAACGACGTTCAGGAGATAAAATAGTGGATTTTATCATAAGAAAAGTACAAAAGAGAACTTACTTATCCAATCCCCGGGGTTGCGAACTTTCACTCTTTTTTCCCTGTTTCAGGTGGTGGGTTGGTCCATGTCTTCTTCAGCTGTGTTGTGTCTGTATAAATGGTGTTAGTGATGGAGGGGTTTCGTGGTAGAAGTTGTTTTCGTAGGTCTCGTAGTGCAGGACATTCAATAAGGTTGTGTTTACTGTTTCCCTCCTCGTCTGTTGCAGTATTGTGTACTGTCTGACGAAATACATGCATATAGAAAACAATTAAAACTAACTGAAATAAATATTTATGTAGAACATATTTTACGCTGTACATAATGTACACTGGCTGCTACACGTTTTATTGATTATACACTCTGATATAGCCAAGACGGGTTCTGGTCCATGAGTGAAAGATAATGTCCCACTAACACTGGATGTTTCATGTTTTTTAATTTCCCATCTACTATCTATACTTGTATATATGTATGTATATATGCCGGACACACCGCAGACATAATCATCTTGGGCTAAATGTACATCACTAGGTTAGGAAACTTTATATATATATATATATATATATATATATAAACAAACACTACATATGTGTGTGCGCGCTTGTTTGTTCGTGTGTTTGTTTGAGACCAGAACTTAATGTCATGTATACCGTCGAAGTCAGATGTTTACCAGCACGGGCACGAAGACAACGACGACAAAACTCTAAAACTGTTAGAATAAACCCTGGACTACATGGACACCTGTCCTAGGTTGAAAAGGGCGGGCCTCGACCATATGAGGCATAAATCCCTACTTAACAAACAAACAAACAAACTGGACTACATGCTGCTGGAAATCTAGTATGACTATTGTCCGTCAGCGAGAAAGATTCAGGGAAATGTGATAGCTAAAGATTAAATGAATCATTGATCAACATGTAAGAAACGGTGAACCCGCTCCTTGGTAATATAAGCTAATACAAACAGATGTAGTCGATATGACAACTAGAAATCGCTTGTCCTGACTGGAGACAAGTATTTGCTCGCTCAGATTCTGAGCTCATTACAGATTCCAATCTCCACACGAACTTACGCTTTAGGGTCTCTTACGCAAGGAAATACGCCACCCGAGATAATCATTCTGGGTCGTTCTTGTACTCCCGGGGACATTGCAAGTAATACCCTGGATAGTGGTCTGATTCTGTCTTCTACTTACACTATTTAACACTTATAGACACAGATTATGTCTTCGACTAACACTGTTTCTAACACTATTTAACACTTATAGACACAGATTATGTCTTCTACTAACACTGTTTCTAACACTATTTAACACTTATAGACACAGATTATGTCTTCGACTAACACTGTTTCTAACACTATTTAACACTTATAGACACAGATTATGTCTTCGATTAACACTGTTTCTAACACTATTTAACACTTATAGACACAGATTATGTCTTCTACTAACACTGTTTCTAACACTATTTGACACTTATAGACACAGATTATGTCTTCTACTAACACTGTTTCTAACACTATTTGACACTTATAGACACAGATTATGTCTTCTACTAACACTGTTTCTAACACTATTTGACACTTATAGACACAGATTATGTCTTCTACTAACACTGTTTCTAACACTATTTAACACTTATAGACACAGATTATGTCTTCTACTAACACTGTTTCTAACACTATTTAACACTTATTACACCGATTCTGTCTTCTGCAAATGCTTTTTAACACGTATAGACACCTATTATGTCTTCTTGTCTTCTAATAACGCTATTTAATACATATATCCACTGATTCTGTCTCCCACTAACGTTTTTTAACACTTATAGGCACATATTATGTCTTCTTCTAGCACTATTTAACACTTATAGACATAAATTATGTCTTCTACTAACAATATTTAACACTTATAGACACCGATTATGTCTTCTACTAACGCTATTTAACAATTATAGACATCCTTTCCACATGGACGTTCTAATTCATGATTTTTTATGTGTTCTTTCATTAGGAAATTCCAGTTTATATCAGTATATTAAATACACACTCGCGCTCTACATACAGACAGATACACGAAAACATGAATACATACATACTACACCTATGCATTATATACACATGCTATTCGTATATACACACACGACACAACCGTAGATACTTATCATACATATATATATATATGTACACCAGATATATGGACATATAAACAGATACACATGTAAAGCAATGATTCCTGCCGCAGTATGCTTTCACACGCAAAAAAACATGTATTGTTAATTCCTGTATGAACAAGCTAAATATGCCTGTATCAACGAGCAAAAATATACCCGCATCAACAAGTTAATATATACCTGCATCAACGAACTAAAATATACCCGCATCAACAAGGTAATATATACCTGTATAAAAAGCAAAAATAGAAATGGATCAACAAACTAAAACGGTCGTAGGAAACATGAAGAGTTCTCAGAAGACGACAATCAATATCAAAGCACCACATTTTGCTAAACAAACATATATAAATTACACAAAAATGGTCGTCTCCAGAGAACGCTGCAAGACATAAAAGGGTATAAAGCGAAAAGAAAGAAAGGGAAAAGAATCAACAGACTCAATATCCTAGCAGTAGTCAGCGTCATAACAGTCAGATCGGGGACTTGTATTGAAATTATCTGATCCTGACACTCGACTGTCTTCTGTTCCAATCAGGATAGACATTACGTAGGTTGGTGTAGAAATGATCGGATCCTGACACTCGACTGTCTTCTGTTCCAATCAGGATAGACAGTACGTAGGTTGGTGTAGAAATTATCTGATCCTGACACTCGACTGTCTTCTGTTCCAATCAGGATAGACAGTACTTATATTTGTGATGAAGTCGACTGATCATGTCATTGAATTCTCCCCTCCATTCAACAGACTTTCCACCCAAAATTCAACATAGTTCTGATATGCTTGCGACACAGTTCTCTAAACAGCAAACGGAGATGGTCTAAAGGAAATGTTACTATCAACCAACAAAAAACAGTGAAGCCCAAACCTGTTTTTAAATATGAAGAAAACTAAAATTATAACAACCGATAAAGTGAGCATTGGCTATTTGCATAAATGCCCTTGCATATGTTGATTAAATGTTCTGGTACTCCGTATAACACTATCAATATATGGAGTACCAGAACATTTAATCAACATATGCAAGGGCATTTATGCAAATAGCCAATGTGCAGTAAGAACAAATGCAGGTGTGTCCAATAAGTTACAAATTCAATCAGGAGTTCGCCAGGGGTGTGTCCTATCCCCTCTACTTTTTATAACATATATCGACCACATCTGTAAACTAACAAGTACCAACGAAGAAGATAAGATAAAAGACAAATTGAACGAACTACTCTTTGCAGACGACCACGTACTAATAGCGACATCAGAAGAACAATTGCAAGACCATATGAACAAACTCTACAAAACATGTCAAAAATTCAACATGAAGATCAATATTGAAAAGACTGAAATAATGACAATAGCAAAGAAAGAAATAAATATCACTATCTCCATTGATGATAAACACCTTAAACAAGTAAATGAGTTCACTTACTTAGGAAGCATTATATCGAGTGAAGGGAAAACAAGTAAAGAGATACAAAATAGATGCAACAAAACATACCAGATCCTAGGACAGATGACACGCATTTTCAAGAACAAAAATGTAAACATAGACACCGAAGTTGCATTATACCAAGACTATTATTATTCCAGCACTATGCTACCAGTGCCAAACCTGGATAATGACAGCACAAGGCAAAAGAAAAATAGTGACAACAGAAATGACATGTCTACGAAGAATACTCGGAGTATCATTAAGAGATAGAATTAGAAACGATAACATCAGACAGATAACCAAAACAATACCTGTATTGGAACACATCAAAAGACAACAGATCAAGTGGTTTTCACACGCTTCCAGACTACCGACATATAGCATGCCACAAATGGCCATGACACATAGGCATAACGGTTATAAAGCCAGAGACAGACCATGTAAAAGATGGATCACAGAAATCAAAGAAGCCACAGGAACAAGCTTACAAACAGCACACAAGATGGCCATCTCCAGAGAACTCTTCCACCCCTGACGCCGCATGGCAAACAAGGGACACAGCATATAGATAGATAGATAGATTGATTGATAGAGAGATCGATAAAGTGAAAGTACAACTAACGATAATAATTGACAATTTCAAACTAACTAGAGGACGTAACACATTTCCAACATTTGGAAACTCGGGAAACTGCTCTGTTGAAATCAAGAGAATTGTAATGTGGACATTTAAACTTGCCTACATAGAAAATATTTCGCAAGGTACCAGCAGCATATCCAAACTGTGTATGGTCAGAGTATGCATATTTTCAGTGTCAATATACGGCTGTGAGGCATGGACATATCTTCTTCTTCTTCTTCAGCGTTCATTCTCAAACTCTTGCTGGATCTCCCTTGTAGCATGACCATGTTCCTAGATTTCCAGCATGATATAGTCCAGAGAATGGAAATGCGTTGTGGCGCCGTTTTATTTGCGCCAATGGCCCGATACATTCGTCTTCGACAAAGGACATTTAAAGATAATCGCTGCTTTCGAAATGTGATGCTACAGAAGAATTTTACGTTTACCATTGGCAGTTGAAAAGACAAATCAAGAAGTGTTAAGAACGATAAACGTCGGAGATAGCTGCTCCTTAACATCATCTTAACAAGAAAACTGTGTGTGTGTTTGTGGTTTTTTTTTTGTGGTCATATAAAGAGACATAACAGCATGGAAAGATTAATATCTGAAGGCAGAGTAACAGGGGAAGAGTTCGCCCAAGACGACGATGATGCAGTTATATATCTATCAGATTGCCTAAACATGTCTCTAGCTTCGACAGGTCAATTCGCCCAGAATCGCTGAGTATTCAGAGAATCAATAAGGAAGACCACGATCTGGAAAGAATATGACACATGATGATGTTTCAACAGACACATAATTTCAGAGATATATTGAAATGAAATGGTACTTGATTTTAAAAAAAGAAAAGCACGCCCTAGACTGAACACCATCTTCTCCAACTATTTGTACGTCCATCCTCGTCATGTTTTCTCATTGATCCACCAAGACGGCTCATTCTCGTCACTTCCTGAGTTCCACTTCATTTTGTACCCGATATCCGGCATCGTCATCTGACCAAGTCTGACTGGCACGCTTGTTCTGTTAGCGAGTCATTTACAACCAGTGAAGTTGATGGCGAAATGAATTGTACAAACTGGATAGTCATTAGAGTTTGTGCAAAGTCGCAAGATTTCTGAGTTTCTGGTTTTATTTCCTCAGTTTGTTGTGATTATTTTAAAGCGAGATGAGTGTATTGTGGCAGAGCTGAAAGTATTGTTATGCAAATGTAACGTACTGTCTGTCATGTGATCACTATGTTTATGAGTAGGAGATATGCCACCACCGACTTAACAACACTGTCTATTCATTATGATTAGTGAACTGGGTCGTTGAAATGGATGAGTGAAATTCTCGTATGTTGTTTTTATACATTGTTGTTGAAAAATATAATTTGTTTTATTGCTTCTTAAAGGACGGCTTTCTAGTGCTGGAAATTAACAGACCAGAGTTAAAAAGATAGCTTATATGTTTTAACACTATCAAGTAAATCTGACACTCAAATGCTTACTAAAATTTCCATTTAGGTATGTCCAAGTCCGCTGATATTTTATTTTTAAATTTCAACCATACATGAAGTTAGGAGCATGATACTAGGAACGTGACACGAAAGGGACGGTTTGGGTGGGAAGTGACATGAAAGGGACGGCTTGGGGCGGGCATTGACACGAAAGGGACGGCATGAGTGGGAAGTGACATTGTAGGGACGGCTTGGGTGTGAAGTGACATGAAAGGAACGACCTGGGTGGGAAAATGACATGAAAGGAACGACCTGGGTGGGAAGTGACATGAAAGGAACGGCCTGGGTGGGAAGTGACATGAAAGGAACGACCTGGGTGGGAAGTGACATGAAAGGAACGGCCTGGGTGGGAAGTGACATTAAAGGGACGGCTCGGGTGGGAAGTGACATGAAAGGAACGGCTTAAGTGGGAAGTGACATTAAAGGGACGGCATGGGTGTGAAGTGACATGAAAAGGGCTACTTGGCTGGAAAGTTGCATGAAAGTGACGGCATGGGTGTAAAGTGGCATGAAAGGTGCATCTTTGATAGAAAGTGACATAAAAGCATGAAAGTGGCGGCTTGGGCGTTAAGTGACTCACTAAAAATTTGACCAAACCGTCATGATTTTAACATACAATCTCTGGGAACTGTCGGCATGCATAACTCTTTCATCAGCTGACAGAAACAAAAGTTTTCAAACTGTATGTCATTCGACAGTGCATAGAAAGTTTCTCATGTTTTGAAATGTTTATTTGTTTTCTGTGCTATCCTATTCTTGATCTGATTGGAGGACCTGCCATCTGCTGTTAAAATGTTTCCAAGATACTTGACTTGATCCGATTGATTTAATTTTGAATCAGTGATGGTAATACTGCATTTTGGTGCTGTGTATGTCGTTAAAACAAACATTACTTCTGTTTTCTTATTGTTTAGACTGAGGCCTTTGTTTTCACTTTCTTGTACTACTATGTTTAACAGGACGCAAAGTTCTTGTTCGCTCCCTTCAACCAGAACTGTATCGTCAGCATATCTTCGCCATCATTATTATCATAATCCTTATCCTCGTCGCCACCAGCATCCTCATTGCCATCAGCATCCTCGTCACCGACCCCATCTATCATCAATAAATGGACTAGTTATCAATGCGTGTAAACACGCCCCATATCATATGTAGCTGCTGTTATTTCATATGCACATTACGAATCACGAATCTGTCACGAATCTACAAAAAAGACCCGATGTTCTGTCATTGTGGTATATTGCCACAGATTAATCTTATGTTTCCGTTCAATATTTAGCAACATGTATACCAAACTAGATGTTTTTAGCAATAATTTAATGCTTCTGGCTTCTATAATTTGTGTGTAGCCTTAGTCAGGCATGATTCTTGCACATGTGCCATGTAAATCTTTTGTTTATTCTTACACCGACATGGTTCTTGCACATGTGTAGCGTAAAGCTGTTGTGTATCCTTAAACAGACATGATTCTAACACATGTGTAGCGTAAAGCTGTTGTGTATCCTTAAACAGACATGATTCTAACACATGTGTAGCGTAAAGCTGTTGTGTATCCTTAAACAGACATGATTCTAACACATGTGTAGTGTAAAGCTGTTGTGTATCCTTAAACAGACATGATTCTAACACATGTGTAGTGTAAAGCTGTTGTGTATCCTTAAGCAGACATGATTCTTGCACATGTGTAGTGTAAAGCTGTTGTGTATCCTTAAACATACATGATTCTTGCATGTGTAGTGTAAAGCTGTGTGTATATCCTTAAACATACATGATTCTTGCACATGTGTAGTGTAAAGCTGTGTGTATTCTTACACCGACATGGTTCGTACACATGTGTAGTGTAAAGCTGTGTGTGTATCCTTAAACAGACATGATTCTTGCACATGTGTAGTGTAAAGCTGTGTGTATATCCTTAAACAGACATGATTCTTGCACATGTGTAGTGTAAAGCTGTGTGTATCCTTAAACAGACATGATTCTAACACATGTGTAGTGTAAAGCTGTGTGTGTATCCTTAAACAGACATGATTCTTGCACATGTGTAGTGTAAAACTGTGTGTATATCCTTAAACATACATAATTCTTGCACATGTGTAGTGTAAAGCTGTGTGTATATCCTTAAACAGACATGATTCTTGCACATGTGTAGTGTAAAGCTGTGTGTATTCTTACACCGACATGGTTCGTACACATGTGTAGTGTAAAGCTGTGTGTGTATCCTTAAACATACATGATTCTTGCACATGTGTAGTGTAAGTCTGTGCTAACTTTTGTATTTGTTTCTTCTCTTAACCACATAATACAATCGTGTGCTTTCTTCAGATCAGGGCTACTAGTAATAAACATCAAACATATGATCCAGTGATATGTACGCGCATTACGTGCGGCATTATCTTCAGTTGGCGGGTCTTCTCTCCACTACCTTTGCATTCAATATATTTAATAACAGATCATTATGGCCACCTCCCTTAGATGTTCAAAGTTATTAATGATATATTTTCCAAAATTCCTAGCAACATTTGTTTGTGAACTTCACATATTTTTATCGTAACGTTTTTACAAGCATTTGTTTCCATGCAATAATTCGATTTCGATATGTAATCTCTACATCTGCAAGGTTTCAATCCGGGCTTATAAATGTTTATTGCCTAAGCTTTCCATAATCGCGTTCTCGACATCTACATATTCCGCACTATAACACTCATTACTAGCTCTCGCTTTCTGCCTCGGTTTCTAGACATATTATTAACGTAATCATATATCAGAGATATTATCCATTAAGATTCTTCATATCTGTAAACTATTCATCATTATTCTGCTTTACAAGCTGTAAACGTTCGATAATTCTGTTACCCAAAAGTTTAATTATCACTTCACATTCGTCAGTTCTGTTACACGTAAATTTGATTCTCACTTCACATGCGTCTGTTCCTGTTACACATAGGTTTATGTCTCACTTTACATACGTCAGTTATCTTAGACATAAAACATTTCTTTGGTCATACGTTCATTTGGAAGCCGCGGAAGTTGAGATTTTAGCTTGCTGTCTTTGTTGTCGGGTGGTCCAGGTTTGATTTTAGTTCAATTCTTACTGTTTAAAACCTAACGATCCTAGGTAGATACAGCATACGGAAAACGGTTCCAGATCATCTGGTAACGGAAAGGTAACGGCATGATGTTGATAACATTATAAGGTCACATACTTCTGAACATAACTTTTTTATTTCGAAATACAGTGAAGTGAAAATGTGTTATAAATTATTTTACTTACACTTCATCTATTCTCTTGTTATAAAAACCCATACTATTTTATCACTCAGACATTATCCTTTTCTCATTAAAACTTCAGCACTTACTTCTCATTCAGACTTCAGATTCTGCCGCTTCATAAAATCGTCTGGTCCATTTCATTGTATTTCTTCATTGACGCACGCCTTCAATCAACCGTCTTCTTCCATCTAATAATTTCTGTCCTCTATTCTCTACCTGTCTGTTTATCTTCATATATTTCTTCATTATTGAATCTCAAGTCTGTATACTTTATTTGTTATTATATTAAAACTTATTTTGTTGGAATCTCGACTTCAATCTAAATGTGTGACCACATAAACACAGCACGATCACAATACAGTACACATTGAAGGTATGCACACATTTTCATCAAACTGTCACCCGCTATATCTACTACACTAGTGCAAATAATATGTGTGATAGAAGGCATGTGATAGCGCAGATAATATGTGTGGGAGAAGGAGTGTAGGTAAAATGTGTGGGGGGATAGTGATAGTGCAAATAATATGTGTGGGAGAGTGTAGGTAAAATGTGTGGCGGGATAGTAATAGTGCAAATAATATGTGTGGGAGAAGGAGTGTAGCTAAAATGTGTGGAGGGATAGTAATAGGGCAAATAATATGTGTGGGAGAAGGAGTGTAGGTAAAATGTGGGGAGGGATAGTAATAGTGCAAATAATATGTGTGGGAGAAGGAGTGTAGGTAAAATGTGGGGAGGGATAGTAATAGTGCAAATAATATGTGTGGGAGAAGGAGTGTAGGTAAAATGTGTGGGGGGATAGTGATAGTGCAAATAATATGTGTGGGAGAAGGAGTGTAGGTAAATGTGTGGGGGGATAGTGATAGTGCAAATAATATGTGTGGGAGACTGAGTGTGATATTGCTGATAATATGCGTGGGAGAAGTAGTGTCATTGGTAGATATGTGTCGTAGGATTTCACACTCGATCATATTACTCGACAATACAAACTGGCCGACTTATTATTAATTATTCTGTTAAAGTGACTATTTCTATTGTTTTCTTTGACTGTCGACACAGTATACGCAAATTTAACAATACCAATCACGGATAGGTCAAATTACGCCACTTTAGACGGATGATTCCTCATGAGTCCACATGACTGTATAATTGATGAAATACAGACAGCAGTATATCTACTACTACATGCTAGTGTGTCTGGTAGGCTAATGGTAAGATCGCCAGACGTGCGGATTAAATAGAAGAAAGTTGAGATAGTCAGGTACATGATACTTCTACTCATAGATTGATTTATCTCACCCGAGTCCCTCGATAAATACTGACCTGGGGAGAACTCACCGGGAAGTATCCATCTTAAGTGACACTGTTTGATTTTTCCGCTGATTTTCGTTGGTCACTTTGTATACTTTGTGTCAACCAATGAAATGCACAGAAAAAGTAAAATAGTACCACTTTAGAAGGAATGATTCTGATAAGTCTTCAGATCTGTATTATCCATGAACTCACCACGCCCCTTACAATTACTGTCATCATCGTCATGTTAATCCCCCTTCCCAGATGTCCCTTCTCTGACCTTCCCTTGACGTGGATGACCTTTTGACTCGAGGTGAATAGATTTCGCCAATACTATCATGAGTCTCTAGTATGAGAAGTTGCAGGTACTCATTCACACACGGTATGTAACCAGCTGTCCGGTATGCAGAGCTGTAAATCAGGAAGGAATGAGAGAAAGATGTTATGTGTACATGCATATTTGTCTCGTTGTTTGTACTTAGTCTGTAACAGTGTGTAAGTATATGTATGTGTACATTCGTATGTGCTGTGTATAAAGACAGTGTCGTGTGTAGTGGTCTAATAATCGCCGTAAAACAGTCATAAACATGCAAGTGATATCGTACACACTAACTCGCGAGTAAAACCAGAATTGTTGAAGAGTTGTCAAGAAGAATAATGTGAGAAGGTTTACGGCGATTAAGTTGATAACCTGCAGCTGAAAGCTGGTTGATTGCTGGTTGAATTATCTAGGAAATAATCACAACTCTGGGTCAATCGTGCAGAGGCTGCCGCGTAGAAATCGATGGCAAGGACTCGCATCTTTCTGTGGGAATTCAGCAAGTTGGCATTTTGTTTTAGATGTCTCCCAATACTTGGCTCTCGCTACCTCACTTCTGATTTTTGATACGCTTTTTTTTTTCAGTAGGCTATCCCCGCGCCAAGTGTTGCCTTTATGTGTTGCGCTGTCACACGCGCTAACAGTTAGATTGTGCGATCGTTGATTCCCTTCTGCATGGTTGGTTTTTCTAAGTGATTGTATTCTGATGGATGTGTTGTTGTTTTTTTCTCTCTTTAATTTCTGCGGTTAATGTTAGAGCTATGAACACATTTTTACACGAGTATAGACTGCTCCTATTAAAGCGCTTTATTTAGACCAGTTTCATAGTGTCTCCGTTTGACTTATTTCTATCTCAACTTAAAGAGAAGGGCACACAATATTGATGCTGTGATTTGCCATGTATGTAGTAAACAGATAGCTAAGGAAGGTTGTGCTTGAGGATACCTCATGTTATAGAAAGTTTAGATCGCCGAAACTTGCATACTGAAGTCACGCAGAAACCGCAGTGATAGTGTAAATCACGTAGTAATGTATTCTGTTTTCATGGTACGTCCTGCACGTATGCTGAAGTTGAAATAGCCAACGAAGAAGAAACATCATATATTGTCATTGTTGGGGATATTGAAACATCAGTTTCTTCTATTGTCATTGTTGAGGTTATTGAAAACATCAATTTCTTCTATTGTCATTGTTGAGGTTATTGAAAACATCAATTTCTTCTATTGTCATTGTTGAGTTTATTGAAACATCAGTTTCTCCAGCTGATGATTTTAAGAAAAAGCATATATATCTTGTCATTGTTGTTGATATTGAAATATGTTTCTTCGGCAATATATATCTTGTTACTGTTGAGGATATTGAAAAATCAGTATTCTTCAGCTGTTGTTTTTTTCACTGCCATTTGTTCGGTTTTATATTATTGATGTGTCGTCGTTTGTATTAGACAATATCCTTTTACATAAACACACAGACAGCATACATATACTTATATCTTATATATATAGCATTATGTCCCTCTATGTGTCAATAAACATTGCTAACCGTATTTTACAGTTCATGTATAACTACCCTAATGGATTCTAGTCTGGAATTCCTGGTGCTAAAACTTCCATTGGTCCATAACTCGGTAACTGTAGTGTAGCTGTGCACACAATTTGATGGTTTATGGTGTAGCTGTGATACTTGATGGTTTTTAGTGTAGCTGTGATATTTGATGGTTCTTGGTGTAGCTGTGATACTTGATGGTTCTTGGTGTATCTGTGCTATTTGATAGCCCTTGTTGTGGATGTGCTTAATATTTGATAGTTCTTGGTGTGGCTGTGATATGTGATGGCTCTTGGTGTAGCTGTGCTATTTGTTGGTTCTTGGTGTAGTTGCGGTATTTTATGGCTCTTGGTGTAGCTGTGCTAGCTGATGGTTCTTGATGTAGCTGTGATCGCTATTTGTTGGTTTGTCTTGTATCTGTGCTATGTGATAGTTCTTGGTGTAGCTGTGCTATTTGATGATTCTTGGTATAACTGTGGTATTTGATTGTTCTTGGCGTAGCTGTGCTATTTGATGATTCTTGGTGTAGCTGTGCTATTTGATGATTCTTGGTGTAGCTGTGCTATTTGATGTTTCTTGGTGTAGCTGTGATATTGGATGGTTCTTGTTGTAGTTGTAATCACTGATAGTTCGTGGTATAGCTGTGCTATTGGATGGCTCTAGGAACAGATGTATGACACATCGTGGCCATTAATCATGTCAATTAGTTTCGTGTTTAATATTAACACTAAATGTAGAACATTACAAAATAAAACCAGAATGTGCATGTGCTCAAGCCATTTGTTTCTAACCCTATGGCCACTGTATTAGCCACAATACCACCACATTCTTTATCGTACTGAAAATGTTTCTTACAGAATATGAGATCTATGTCTGATTTCCATCCTAAACATGCACGACCTGTCAGTTCCAGTTAGAAAGAGTCTTGAATTTGAATGCTTTATAACCGTCTTAAGCATGTTCTACTTTCTTATTGCACTTTCTAAGATATTGTTGTTGTTTTTTTTAATTGCCTGATAAATTAAAATGTATAGTTTTTCTGTGTTCGTACAGTTTAGCGAGACTATCTCTTGAAGAACAGTTGACCTATGCACAGTTTGTCCAATCACGGGAACAGTTCAATGACATATTAATAATGAGAGTGAATGTCATATCGAATCGGCCATTCGTCGCTTACTGTGGCGGATCGAATACAGGTCCTAGTCATTCATCGCTTACTAGGGCAGATCGAATATAGCAGATTTTACCTGAAACACTGTAATTCTCCATACGATACAATGTCAATAACCTGGCGATTGAATCTGACAAGATTTAGGAAGTGGGCTGTCCAGAATGCAATGGATTTTTCTGTATGGTATTTCTAGTACATGCGACGTAAGTGTTGTGCGAATAAACGGCGCCTAGAAGAATGTCTATAGACAAATTGCGAGTGTTTGGAATATCAATTAATTCATTGACATAGAAATGATAGCTAAACAAGAATACTAAATATATTTGTGAATGTGAAACATCATGTTAAAATGTATATGTACGTGCAAGATGGTGATGACATATACAATACTTTTCATATCATAGTCACTTTGCTTCACGTACCGGCGTTTCTGAGTGGGAAAACACATTTCGAACTGTCCGTGCAAATACCGTGTAAGTGCTCTATCGTCGATAATTTTGCCTGCTGAAAGGGAGTGTATTCTTGTATGGACACATCGAGTTCATTCTAGAATCAACATATATATGTTCTATAGAATCTACCATGACTATATTCCTGTAGCTCTTCACATCAATATCAATTCACGCCTCCCTATCTACTCTCCTTATGAAACTTGTTCTACCTCCTTGCTTTATCAGACCTCACCTTCTAATGCCGTACATCAATCTTCTTTCATGCTATTGACAGAGGCCATGGGACAAATTTCCATGTGTACTGTCGACTGAAGGCGTATTATTCTCCTGGGTGGATTTCTTTGACATGGGTGGGTTGGCAACCACGACAGCAACTTATGGAGTTTGTTCGGCCGACTGTGACTGTGACACCAGACACCACGCAATGATTGCAGCGCCTGCAGGTGGTCTGTGACACACTGCTGTCACATTAAGCTCTGGGGCAGTTTAACTTTTCCATTTTCCATGATCTGTCAATGTCACACCATATGTGCGATTTTTTGTAAAATGTATTGTCTGCGTGTTGTCTTTGTCACGTTTTTTTAGGCTATTTAGTCAAAACGTCGTCTGTCGCTGAGTTTTATTGCTAGTATGTTTTGTTTATACATAATGGTAACATTTATACCTATTTATTTTTATTTTGATATTTGCCACGTGTTACCTCAGCCCTATCATTTCTGATGTCCGGTTGTTTCCCGGCACTATCCTCACATTATAATTGCTATAATACATTCACACAATAGCATTGTTATAACACATTCAGTACATAGAAGAATAGGGAAAATATCATGGAAAGAGAAGAAAACAAAGAGGTTCTAACAACACTTCGTCTGAGAAAGAATTATTAAAGGAAATAAAGATCAGGCAAGTAAAATATTTTGGACACATTAAAAGACATGGCACCTTGTTTAAGACCTTACTTTAGAGTAAAATCGAAGGGAGGCAAGCAAGAGGTAGGCAGAGATACAAGTAAGAGAGTAACATCACAAGACGGACATGTTACAGTCTAGCAGAGTGCAGCACCAAAATAAGAAACAGGGGATGTTGGAGGTCTGTTGCAGCCAACCTTCATTGCGAAGACGGCACTTGAAAATGATGAATACATTCACATAATAGGATTGATATATCACATTCACACAAAGAACTCATCAGATTTTGTTTAATTTCCTTTTTATGAACGTCTCTGACAGTCTTCTCTGCCCCTCCCCCGTTGTTGTGTTCATGTGAATTACCCCCAAACAAACCAACAATACGATGATAAACATGATATACAAGCAGTGTCCACAGAATGAATAAGTTCGTGCACACGGGACAATCAAAACATCGATATTGACAAGTATCAGCTACACGATCCCATCAAGAACAACTTCATTATCCACGGAAAGAGAAGTTAACGGGTTGAAACGAGATTCTCAATGAAGAAGTGATGAGACTGCGTTCTCATTTTCGCTTTTATGTCCCGTTTCGTTTTATTGGTGATGGTTTGTTTGTCCTGACGCTGCAAAAACATGTCACTCTGAGAAAAGAAACGTGTCACTTTGAGAACAGAAACTTGTCACGGATTGAGAAAAGAAACACTTGAAGAAGCGGTGAACATTTAATTATTCCCTCTAAGTATGCGTTCCTGTTCATACTAATAACATTTATATGCGCTTGTGATCGATAAATCGATACTGAATTTATTTCCTTCCTGGATAATAAAACTCTTGGAAAGGGGTCACGTGTGCAAATGAAAGACTCTCAGACCAGGTCGTGAATGGGAGATGTTTCAAGTTCCCTTTGATCTAGTGTATTCCTTGGAGATAAATGTTGGGAATGTCTTGTATACTTCAATGGCTTGAAATGTTGGTCTTCGTTATGATACTGGGTATATCAGTTTGCTATAGAAGTAGGAAGTTGCATTGAAAGAGCTGACGGGACGAGCCCGTTGATAAGAATACAAAGAACACTTTATGTTCTTAGAGGCACTTTCTTACATCCCCGACATATAGATAGTACGCTATATTCGAACAGATAATACTCTATATTCGAACAGATAATATATTATATTCGAACATATACGCTATATTCGAACATATAATACGCTGTATTCGGACAGATAATGCACTATATTCGAATAGATAATAATACGCTATATTCGAATAGATAATACGCTATATTTGAACATTCGACATGCAGAAACTATACATGTTCTCATAAAACTCTGACACTCATCGTGTTCTTCAGCACATCCTGATGTTCCGCTTTTTCTGCGTTACACCGTGGATTGCTTACATTTTCTTCTTTCTATTTCTCATTCGTAAACACTTGTGTAAAACGGATGTAATAAATAAACCTGGAACAAACATGTCATATAGCAGGGAATTTTAATGCAAGGTCGAAAAATTGGGAAATTGTCACGGATAGACGGCGGGGTGTTTTTCTCAACCAGACGCAAATTACCATCCTAAATAACGGTCGTTTCACCCATATATCATTCAGTTCTGGGGAAAACGTTTGGGTATGATTGGATAGACCTTAATATCTAGTCCAGTCCTCTCCACAGTGAACTGGGATGCGCTGCGTCATCAAGCTAGTAACCATCTACCAAAATAGACATATAGGTATAAGTGTTACCAAAATAAATCGATACAACAACCTAACAACGGGTGGGAGGGACCCAAGGGACGCAGGGAGGGCACAGCTGGAGAGTGGGATGTATCCGTCACGGAAAAGCGCGACGTAGGAAGGTATACAAGAGGCTGCTATAGAGAGACGTGGAAAGAAGGTACTGACGAAAAGGGCACCAGTGTAGGTGGAGAGTGCAGGGACAGGAAACAAAGGCCGTGGCTGAAGGAAGCAGACCCAGAACCAAGACACGTGAAATAATAGGATGACGCAAGGGGGAGGGGGTATCGGTTCGTCGTAGATGACTAGTTGGTATCATGGGACCACCATGTCGTAGTCAGTGGAGGTCGATATGGCTAAAGTCCAGCTGAAATATAACAGAGGATGAACCAAGGTCATAGCCGCAACAACAAGTACCAGTTAGGTCAGCTGTTGGCAAATGTGACCGGTCGCATAAACCGAATATGATATAAGGATGAGCTAACCGCACTTCACAACCCCTATGTGGGCATTGTACACTAGCTCATCTATAAGAAAGAACGATCAACTGACAGAACGTCGGTTCCAGCAATACACGATCCCTTAGTGCCGGACCATGTACCGTGGGGAGGAAAATGTTAGATGAATCGAGGTTTGTATCTGTGTGCGACCAAACGCACGCCGCAACTCGTTTGTATGCGTTGCTCGTACTGCACGCTGGTTCCATAGACAGACATAGGTATCCGAGCCATCCTAGTAGTTTGTAGTAAGATACCTGTTGTCGCTGCAGACACAGCATGGTCGTAAAAGGGGGGGGGAGTACGTCATTGGTCAGTCATACAGACTCCGCATGCTAGGTTTCTGTAAGGGTAGCCGACCCAACAAGGCCAAGAAAAATCAGCCAGAAAGTATCCCAGAGTAATGGTAGGCCCAAACGGTATTGTGGCTAGAGGGGGCGCTCACGAGCCACTGTGAGTGGCAAAGAAGAAAGAACGATGAATGGCATATGTGGTGAGGACAGAGAAAGTAGGACGAGAAATTGTAAGGAAAAGAGGGAGGCATGGGTGTATCAACCCATAGAAAGAGAGTCAATGAGTATAATGGCGAGGGATA
Organism: Meghimatium bilineatum; assembly: GCA_034231615.1. Classification (NCBI taxonomy): domain Eukaryota; kingdom Metazoa; phylum Mollusca; class Gastropoda; order Stylommatophora; family Philomycidae; genus Meghimatium; species Meghimatium bilineatum. The sequence continues at coordinate 21,419,233 of CM067306.1, forward strand.
TGGACATTTCCTGTTTAGGGCTGTTACCCAACACTGAAAATTGTATCCCTTAGTAACCATGTACAGTTATGATAACATGCACTCACTGCGCAAAACTGAAATCCTTCATTAGAGGATCATATCAGAAATGTGCTGGTTTCCTGCAAAAAAAAACACAGTACCAGGTCCGAACGAATTACAGTGAAGGACATTACAGGATTAGTAATGCAACAAGCGGCCCATATGTTTACAGTATTGTATACAACACAAGTTTACAGCAAACAGTTATACCCAGATACTGGTTACACAGCTTTCTTAGACCCTTACAGAAGTCTACAACACGCAGATGTTCATATGTTATGCAGCTATCTGACACCCTTACAGAAGTATACATTATGCAATTGTTATCATGTTATTGTTATCATGTTATGCAGTTATCTGACACCCTTACAGAAGTATACATTATACAATTGTTATCATGTTATCTGAGACCTTACAAAAGGTAGTTAGATATGCAAAACTTAAGTATTTAGAGAACACGGCAAGACATATACGGCAAACTTTTGCAAGGTCAATAGCAAACCATATAGACATTGAGAAAAGCCTCACATATACAGTTGGGGGGGGGGGGGCTGCAGACAGATGAAGGACATCTGTCAAAACCCTGTCAACGTTTGCTTATAATGTGTATGATGGATTCTAATCCAGGATGGAAACCGTTGAAATTGTCATCCAACTAGAGGATACCTATAACAGAGTTGAAGTCGCTCGCACTTCCCATCAGTACTTGGACATGGGACCTATCTTCCGGAAGACGAGGACTCATGCTGAATGAAATTACTATTATGAGATTCCTTGATTGCGGTGGTTTGGAATTCCTTGATGATAGTGTATACGGAGCTAATTGACAAATAGGACTAGGAAAATATATAATCAATGCACCGTGGCAACTATCAGCATACATACCCTTCGCCATCTGCTGAAAAAAAGACAGAACTCATATGGTTATAAACGGAGTATACCGCCGTCGGTTCATAGCATCACTAATCACCAATATGCATTCTACTCAATGTCTATATATAGTTTTAAAAAAAACCCCGCTGTCTTGTGGCTTCGAACAGGACACTTGTAATGTAGTCGTCATTCTCTGCAAAATGAAACTGATGAGTGTGTATACAAAAGTGCTCCACATACCCCCTGATTAGATGCTGCAGAAATGCCCTCGGTTAACTTGAATGCTGAAATCGGATCCCAGGAGACGGAGTGTATGAGAATATGTGGGAGCTTTCACGAGTGCATTCTGCTGACGAGTAGATTTATGCTGGCGACTCTTGTGTTTGTTCAGGCTGTCGTGTGTAGGGCACTGACCACAGAGGAATAATAAACAGAAAATAAAATCTGATAAAAGACATCTACAAGTGTATATTGAGAACTCGGAGTAGTCCCAAACTAGACTTATGGCAGGCAACTAATGGTCACAAAGGTTGTCACGCAAGTATAGTCATAACATATAGTTGTTCTTGCCTGGCGTTCGTCTGGAAGATATGGTGTTATATTTATATATATATATATAAACGAGATGTACGTATATTCTGCATGCAAATTAGATGAAGTATTACACATAAATTTTGTGAACGTTCTACACATATTTTTTAACGTTTTACACATACCATTTAATGTTTTACACGTTTTGTTAATGAAATAAGAATTGATCAAGTGGTGTATGATTTCAAACACAAACCGTTTTAACGTTGTACACACAATTTTTGCTAACGTCTTACAGATACTTTTTGGTAACGTTTTACTTCTATCATTGCAGTTTTTTGCACACTCATTGTGGTATCGTTTTACACATACCGTTTTAACGTTGTACATACACGATGAACAAATCACCAGGAGATGATCGAATCTGTCATATGCTTACACGACATTTTAATGTATCGTTAGGGTTAATTTCGAAAGCAGGTGGTTATATAACTTCAAACACAACTGGACCTGTTAGGCAGGTGGTTCGATAAAAACATGAGCACTAGTCAATTCAACTAAAGCGTAACATATTTCTCTCTGAACAATAGTGTAGTCAATACACCAACTTCAACTGTGCAATTGTATACGGATGTCATTGAGAGAACATATGCAATGAAGTATCTGGAACTGAGATCGGTATGCTTTCTCTAAGCAGATTCATATATGGCAGGTGATAGCTAAAGCTAGTAATAGTCTGAATGCAATGTAGATAATGGCTGCAGCAAGCTGTGAGCAGTGCTACTTCGTTCTCTTGTACCAGAATCTGGTCTTTTTCTGTTATTGAAGACGCTTTTGCGAAATGTAAATGTAAATACGGAAATGTAAAATAACATGGAGAGAGTGCAGAACCAGGCAATTCGCTTCATACTTGGATGCATTCAAGACACAGCGTGTAGCGATGTCGCTACTTCCTTGATTTTTCTATCGGGGATAGAACATGGACCTGCCGAGACGCTTGCTTTCCTACGAGTTATTGCAGACATAAATCATCGTCTGTACGGAAGAATTCAGAAAGTTCAAGGGTGCAGGGTTAAAAGAGGAAATTCTTGGATGTGTCTGGTGGAGAGTATTAATCAACAGGTATGTCCACCCGGGGACATAGATCGGGATGCAGAATGGGAGAAAATGCCATCAGAAGTATGCAATGCCTTTATAGTACACACCAGACTTGACAGAGCCTGCCAGCTACAGAACCCCTTGGTGGTGAAAACAGAAGTTTAGGTCTTGATTAATGAGAATTCATTTGAGGGTAGCATAGTAATTTATACAGATGGCTCTGTTGTTCGGAATGTGCGCAGCTCATGAGCGTTCACAGCACAGATTGGAAAGAGAATTGTGAGTGAAGACACCCGTGCATTTGCTACGACTTCGAGTACCTTATAGACCTATAGACCGATGATTTGATCCCGCTGCTCACTTTGATCGGGTTTTTGGTAGTGGACAATTGGTTAAAACAAAACAAAAAACATGTACATTTTTTATTGACACCTTTATTAAAAAGAGTACATCTCGTACACCCCCAATATTTACTCCCGCTGGCATGGATCCATGCAAGTCGAAATAGACTCTTGGTGGCCTATATAGACCACTTTGGGAACCTATAGTTTATATGATGTTTTCCCATGTTCAGTTTGGCTTGTGGTAGCAAGCAACGATGAGATGTTTTTAACGTTCTGAATAATAAGATTGGGCGTTAAGACCTGGATATAGTTGCTAATCTGACCAGCATGCATGTATACATGCAATCAACGTCCCTGTATATGTATGTATATACATGTATGTGTGTGTGTACTTTCCCATTGATGACTATCCGGTGCATGGCGAATATAAGAAATATAGAATGGGGTATTGGGGGAGTGGGGTAGACGTAGATTTAAATGACCGGTTCGATATGAACCAAGTCGCCCTTGAAGTAATCGAGCTGTAACAGCTTCATAAATTACTACTCGATATCTCCCAGCCTCCTCCATACGCCGCTGAGCGACTCCTGTCTCTGCTGGTTATACCAGGTCCAGAATTGCGGCCTTGTTCGCCCATCTCCGCTTGCGTATCTCCGGGATACTTCTTTAAAACGGGTGAATTGATTTCATAGGATTTCTGGGAGTCGCTTATTGTGGAATATATACTAGCCTTTTATTAAGTATTGAGCGTGTTGTATATAGTGTTTGTAATGGGAAAACACTGAACTCAATGTTCACTAGATTCCTGATCGTGGGTATTCTTGTATAATGCAAGCGGTTACTTGAACTGATTCGTTCTCACTGTTGGACCTTAACGGTTTTTTTTAAGTAGCTATATTAAAAAATTATTGAGTAAATAAATAAATATATATGGATATGTTTAGTGTAGAGAGAGGAACACAGTGCAGTGCTGACATAATGTCAATAAACTTCAATAATAAGTTTATTATTAGTATTTATTATTATGATTTTGTAATATGTGTAGTTTAAGGGGTTAGATGGTATACGTACTAGCGGTAACCGCAACAGTGTAGTTGTTAGTGCGCTTTTTTTTTCTAGCAGTGGATAGTTCGATTCCCAGTTCAGAATTGCTTTATATCACAAACAACTTCAGGGTCGAACTTACCTCGGAAAATGGGTATCAGAATAAATTTTGGTGAATACGACAGGCGAGATGTTGAACACACATCATTTATGTTGTTGTAACAAAATATACGTTTAATTAGCCATCATGCTCTCACAAGGGTAGTGTCCGAAATTATGATAGTCCGCTCGTCACCAAGTTTAGTTTCTCATGTTAATTAAACTATGATGGTTCGATCGTCACAAAGTGTAGCTTCGCATGTTGATTAAACTATGATGATTCGATTGCTACAAAGTCTAGCTTAGCATATTGATTAAACTATGATGATTCGATCGTCACCAAGTTTAATTTCGCATGTTGATTAAACTATGGGGGTCCGATCGTCACAAAGTTTAGCTTCTCATGCGATGAAATAATTTAACGGGTCCGTGAATACTAAAAAAACATAATAGAAGTGAGGTTTACCTTTTATGTGAAAGAACACCTTTACTAAGCTATCATATGGTTTACACATGGAAGTATGCACATTGATGGAGATATTAACAGACATAAATATTGAAGTCCTCGAATATAAAAAAATTGAGGAAGAAATCAACATACGACGTTATTGTCGTAGCACAATATAAACATTGAAGGAGTTACCAACATACGATATTATTGTATTACAAGAATATGAACATCGAGAGAGATACCAGCATACGACATTAGTGCATTAAAAGAATATGAACATTGAGTTTTGAAGTCCAATAGAAATAACGCCATATTTAATTCTCCACAGTGTGCTATCTACGTCTTACAAGGGCACTAGCAGATGCACAAGACCGGAAGATCTCAGTGTAGGATGAGATGCGTAATACGCCATCATTTTTATCAGGAAAAAAACAACAACATAATGTGAATAGAATACACAATCAAACAAGTTGTGTGAACTGTATCATGTGGTCTCTCTCCACAGCTTCCAACAAATACAACTGAGGAACGCTCACCACAGGATACGACTGGCAATATGGACAATTTTAGGCATAATCGCACGCACGGTTTTCAAAACTCCCCCAGACATTAGTGTCACTCTTAAATAAAAAGCAATACCGTCGGAAATAAACAGCTTCATACAACTAGCAACATAACATTCTTTTGCAATAACAGCGCACACGGTTCTCAATTCGCCCAAACCATAGGGTCACACTTAGATAAAAGGCATCTTGGCCACAAATAAACATCAACTCCACCTAGCAATATAGATAATACATAGCAATAGCACGCACGGCTTTCCAAACACCCAGACCATTAGGTCACATTTAGATAAAAGCTAATACGGCCTGATATAACCAAAATAGACTTCTGTCTTAGGTTGAAAGGGTCGTGCCTCAGATAAGAGGCTTTAATCCCCCATTTAACAAACAAACAAACTACATGTTCAGAGACAAGCGCTAGGCGCGGTACTCACAGCTTAGCTGTCACCAGGAGTATAGTCTCTACAACAGTGCAAGCTCTGGACTGAGCGTCAGGTTAGCAATAATACAGGTAGAGAACATTAGATGTACACAACAACATGGGCTGTTCATCGTATCTAGCCTAACGACAAGAATTAATTATTCATGAATTCAGATGAAGTCACAAAATATGTGATTAGATAGAACTGTTGTAAAACTAGAGTTCTTTCGGATCTCTGCATTCAGGTCGCATATTTATGATACTCATATCCGTGTATCATCTACAAACTATTTATAGAGTAGTTTGAGCGTGTATCATTTATTAAACATTTCTACTGTTGCTTGAGCGTGTATCATCTACAAAATATTTCTACAATAACTTGAGCGTGTATTTAGAATTTTCATTAAAACTCCGTGTACTCAATTGATCCACTGGAAACTGGACATATTGTTTTATCCAATCTGTCTGAAAGTAACTCATTTACGTTTGTGATTGAATCGTGTGCGCTGAGGGTCTGGGATTGCTGTCAAAAATAGCTTCTAATTGAACTGGAATAGAAAGTCGGCGCACTATTTACTAAACCACCGTGACAGCTGTAGTATTTAATGTTTATGTGTGTAACAATTAGTTCATCTTCAATTGCATAGTTCATATGTTCTTCAATATTTAGCTGTTGTCTGATAGTATTGATGATAGTTCCAATGTTCTTCCACTTTGAGCTATTGTCTGATAGTATTGATGATAGTTCCAATGTTCTTCCACTTTGAGCTATTGTCTGATAGTATTGATGATAGTTCCAATGTTCTTCCACTTTGAGCTATTGTCTGATAGTATTGATGATAGTTCCAATGTTCTTCCACTTTGAGCTATTGTCTGATAGTATTGATGATAGTTCCAATGTTCTTCCACTTTGAGCTATTGTCTGATAGTATTGATTATAATTCCTATGTTCTTCAATATTTAGCTGTTGTCTGATAGTATTGATGATAGTTCTTATGACTGGGTTGAGATATTTTGCTATTTTATTTCTACAGTGTTGCCACATATTTTATTCGAAAATTTATAATGTTGCACAACATATGTTTTGTTTCTTCGTATAAATCCCATACATTGTATTTTTATTGTCTTTCACTTGTTTTTGAAATCACAAGTCATGTATACTACTTTTGTTGACAAGAGAATAGTTGAACATATATGTACCCTTGTTTATTACAACCTGGCGTCTATGAATAAGCTATGCTGTGTATTGAACATCAGTCAATGTTCTTAAATAGGGTTTTACCTTCATTGTCATGACATGTGTCTCTATTATATTTACACTGCGACATTCCATAGTGTATACGACTTCTGTCCAGAATTAATTAGGACATCATTCGTTACGTTCTTTTTTTTATTATTGTCGTGATTTTAGTTGGTTACTATTTATATATTTGGAATCATCGCCGTGGGTAATTTTGTCAGGCGACTTGAATTATATAATGGTGATCAACGAAAATCACGACAACAATATTAAAAAAAGTCACGAATGTAGTCCTAATTAATTATGTACAGAGGTCTTCTATAGCCGATGGTCTCGTCATTGTGGTTGAAATGCACAGGCAGAAGTTATTAATTACGTTTCTTTTTTTTTTCATTACATTTTCTAACAATGAGGTCACCCGTTGCACTTGATTGTATCTGTGGGCGCACGGTGCTACTGTGGTATGTCGTCTACAAATGACGGGAAACTTCCGATGATGATGATGATGAATGCCACTTTCTAGTGAGCTGTTTAGATACTTCATGCGCGATAGTTTCATGGTGTAATTAACAGTATGACTATGGTGTTTTGGCAACATCCACCTTCCATATTCTGATATTCGTATGTCCGTAAATAACTACGGTTGATTGAGTCTGTGGTTGAAATAGTCGTGAGTCATACATAAAAAGAGGTTTAATACACTACGCATGAAGCAAATAAAGTTGATGCTAAATTAATATTGTACCATAGCAAATATAAGACGTAGGACATTATGTATATATATATATATATATATATATATATATATATATATATATATATATATATATATATATATATATATATATATATATATATATATATATATATATATATATATATATATATATATATATATATATATATGTATATTGTGTGTGTCTGTGTCTGCGTCTGCGTCTCTGTAAGTCTGTCTGTCTGTCTGTCTGTCTCTCTCTTGCTGAATTTAATTATGATCAGTGCGCTCTGCATGTAACATATTTGAGTTCATAGTTAGTTAGTTAGTTAGTTAGTCGTCGGATCATCACTGCAAACTGGACACATCCATAGTTGCTCCGATCTCTCCTTTAGTGTATCCGCCATTACACTTCTGCTGACGGTACCGGTCCTATGCTAGTTGACCATCATTCTTCTGCGCCGTCAAAATGTTCACCTCTAGCAACACCGCATTTCAATCCCTGATCTTTAATCCTAGCCATTGAAAAGGAATCATCATCCACATTAGTCTCACTCTCTCGTGTGTTATATCTCTTAAGCAGTTCATGCGTAGATCAAAGAGATCCCAGTTTTACATGTAATACCAGTGACATTAGTAAGAATAAGTAAGACGACAATGCAAGATGGATTTGTGTAATGTGGCTGGCTATCATTTCCAGTAGCTCTCTGCTCACAGAAACAGGCACCATCCACCACAGCAACTGTGATATCAATGTATTGGTGTTCGTGTCAAACAGAACCAATGTAAATATGAGAGAATTTTAGATGATGCATTACTGGAAACATTGCTGTCACTGTAGAGTGGTCGCTAAAGCAATATATTTTCAACTTGGTTGACCACTGTTCGATTCCCGACTATAATGTTTTTATTTCAAAATCGAACTAAAGTGCGTACCATAACAAATCTTCCGACATCAATATCCCTGTATTTCTGACACCACCACGCTGTGTCATTATTCACCATTTTATGTGTTGCTTTTTAACGCTGCTGGTAAGATGTCCAACAGACGTTACATATTTACGACGTTTCAGATAGATATTTCCCTACAAGAAATCCATAGTTTACGATCCTTATATTGTTCGTTTTCTTGCAACTCTGTCAACAGCAATCTCAGCTATTGCAAGAATCTGCTTGGATACATTTAGGCATTCATGTACATTTCTGTATGTTTTTGTTTTCTTTATGAGTGTTCCTATATGATCGAATGTTCCTTGTGCTGAGAATTGCGTTCGATTACGATTATAAGCGCTAATCTATGATAGAACTGTATTGTTCTGAAGATTGCCTGCACTTAGCTCATTGAAATGTGTGTAGCGAGAGAAGGAAATTAGATGTCCGACCTGCTTTGTCGGTCGTATTGTGATCTCACGTGCAGTTTGTTCAGCGCTGATAATACAACTCGTGAGCATTCCTGTCTCAAGTATTTTAGTATATGGGTGCATTGTTTATTTTCATTGCCTCGCTCGCCAAATGTGCACTGTAGTTGTTGATTTGCGTCTTATATATATATATATATATATATATATCCGTAGCTCTTAGTTTTATTTTTCGCTATTTACATTTTTGTTACGTGACGTGCAGGAATAACATTTTCACGATATAACACCGTTGAAATGGGTGACACTGTCGCCAGTGAAATATCGAATTTCTGTCCAGTTGTACTGCACACGCTGACCAATGATACGATTGGTTAGCCTTTTAATTGTGGCTACTGCATAAAGGTCAAACAAATAATTTTAATAATATAGGTATGGACGGTATAAATAATATTTATGGATATCCATCGAGGTTTGCTTTGTTGTAACAGGTTCGGTATTTCTTCTCCTTGCGTGTGTGCTATATTTTACAAATGATTACACTAGTCTTACTATCGATCCATTTGTCACCTCCAACAGATATCGCACATTGCTCACAATAACGGCTGCATCAAAATTATGACCACGACATATATTTATATTCACATTTTTATGTCTTTAAGATACTCTATTTTAGCCTGTTTTGTGGTCGTTTGGTTTAGGGCGTTTTTCTTTTGGTAGCAATTGTTAGTCTTTCTGTGATCGACCCCAGTGACGGGTAGTTAATTTGTTTTACTTCAATTTGTAAACGCAGATGAAAGTATTTGGGGCATTTAAATGTTACGGTTGATTATTAACCAACGGCTATATATGCAGTTAAGTTAATTCTGACCCTGGACATCGCCGGGTATTATTTCTAATAATAATAATAAAATAGTAATAAAAGCACATACGGAATAAACTCAGAGCATTAATGCAATATGGCATGTACACATAATAGTAATCATATAATAGTCTCAGATCACATATAATTCATAATAGCAAATAGCTGAAGTTGTATCTGCTGTAACATCAGTAGTAGACCTGATACTATCACCAGAACTGACACACGAAAACAGAAAAGTTCACACAAGGACACATTGACATAATATAGTAAAAAGAAAAGAAAAAAACTTCGCCCGTAATCTGACGGGCCCGAGTGACACTGTTACATGCCACGCTCGAAGTCAGAATTGGCGACTAAGAAGGTTTTGGAGGTGGAGTTAGCTGTCCCATTCCATATAGGGACAATGGTTCCAGAAGCCATGTTGAAGTCTGATATCATGCCGTACGGCGCAGATATCGTAACCAAGTTGTATAGCGTGACACAACACGTTCCGTTCTCCGAACTACATCCTTCTAATCTGTAGAAGCTTCAGAGCGAACGCAAAGGATATACGAGTAAACATAATTTGCAGTTTAACTACGAAACGGTCTTACCGTAAATTTTGATTGCAGACTAATTGTTTGACATCAATCATGTATATTTTGAATGCAGACTAATTGTCTGGTATCAATCATGTATATTTTGATTGCAGGCTAATTGTCTGGCATCAAATATGTATATTTTAATTGCATACTGATTGTCTGACATCAATCATGTATATTTTGATTGCAGACTGATTGTCTGACCTCAATCATGTATATTTTGATTGCAGACTGATTGACATCAATCATGTATTATTTGATTGCAGACTGATTGTCTGACCTCAATCATGTATATTTTGATTGCAGACTTATTGACCTCAATCATGTATATTTTGATTGCATACTGATTGTCTGACATCAATCATGTATATTTTGATTGCAGACTGATTGTCTGACCTCAATCATGTTTATTTTGATTGCAAACTGATTGTCTGACATCAATCATGTATATTTTGATTGCATACTGATTGTCTGATATCAATCATGTATATTTTGATTGCATACTGATTGTCTGATATCAATCATGCATATTTTGATTGCATACTGATTGTCTGACATCAATCATGCATATTTTGAACGATGTCAAAGATATCTGATATTCATAGAGAAAAAATAACCGCTGCTACATTGACTTTGTGGCACTTGTCACATTTTTGCCGCATATTAACAGTAAATATGCAAGCTGTTCCTGTTTACAAGAGGCTAAGCACATAGAGGAACCCTATGTTAGGTCCATGTTTCTCTGTGTCCACTACCTTCCGCATAGTTCAGCTTAGTGTCGGGATGCAAGGCTCCTGAATAAAACGTGTGGGTGAACTGTTCAGTTTTGCACATTAAGACAAAAGGGACAGTAGAAATTGTACTATGCACACAATGTAACCACCGTCCAAGACATGAAAGTATCATGGGAAATAGCGCATTCATTGAGCTGGTAACATGCGAAACAAAAAGACAATGATATTAAAATGAAATTGTGATACTCCCTGTGAGTAGAAGGCTCCTTCAATAGGTATTGCATTGAGACGAAAGCTGAAGCCTCCTGGGTATGAAAGATAGCGCGGGGGTACCTCCCCACTGCACATGGGAAGTAAGAGCCATTCGCTATCAATTCCAGGGGTTCGAGAAGTAGAAGAAGAAACTTAAATTGGCGGACGATCAGTTCGTTACATAGACAATCAAAATAGGGCCCGCGGGTCAAATCTGCCGCTCCAGTATGATATAAAAGTAATATTTACATTGGCAGGATCGCAGACATCATTGGTAGGAGCTCAGATATCGCTTACAGGAGCGCAGATACCAGAAGCAGGAGCTCAGTTACCACTAGCAGGAGCTCAGATACCAGGAGCAGGAGCTCAGTTACCACTAGCAGGAGCTCAGATACCAGGAGCAGGAGCTCAGTTACCACTAGCAGGAGCTCAGATACCAGGAACAGGAGCTCAGTTATCACTAGCAGGAGCTCAGTTAACACTAGCAGGAGCTCAGTTACCACTAGCAGGAGCTCAGTTACCACTAGCAGGAGCTCAGTTACCAGGAGCAGAGTTACCACTAGCAGGAGCTCAGATACTACTGACATGAGCTCAGATTCCATTGGCAGGAACTCATGTACCGCTGACAGGAGCTCAGATTCCATTGGCAGGAACTCATTTACCGCTGACAGGAGCTCAGATTCCATGAGTAGCAGCTCATATACCATTGGTATGTGTTCATATACCATTGGCAGGAGCTCAGATACCATTAGTTGGAATTCAAATACTATAAATAACATTAGCAGAAGATCAGAAACCAAGATTTGGAACTCTAAACAGACTTTCGAAAAAGTTGCTGGCCCAAACTCACCCAACATAACTCTATCAGGCCTGCCAACCCAAAATGACTGTCCACTTATGATGTTAGAGGTCAAGATGACAATAGATACGATACATATTTACAAGTAAGCAGGTTTATGTCAGTGGAACCATGGAAACAATAACGTGACCTTTGCCTGATTGTTTTATATTCTGTCATCTTGGTTATTGAAACAATCGGGATACTTTGATAACCAATTAGCATGAATAGTTATCAGTAGCGACTATCATAGTGTTGTGAGCAAAGAATACACCATGTCAACCGAACCGTTGATAGTGTGTGTAGTAGCGTATACAGCGGCATTTTCAAACAATTAGTGAACAAACAGCGCATTCAGTATTTATCTAGTTCTTGCACTGGATACCTGTAGCAGATCGATAGATCGATTACAGAACATCAACTAGCATACGGAGAGACTGAAAGACCAGGAATAAAGATAGCAGGAAATACTGATAGAGAATAGGCAATCAGTCGCTGTGGTGAAGATTGAACAACGGTCAAGAATTATCGCGGTACTAGTTATACCTGGCAAGTAGTTTCAGCCAAATTAAGCTGTCATCGTGCCAGATAAGCTGTCAGCGATCCAGATAACGAACGCCAGAATCCGATTTCCTTCTGCAGTGATATGTGATCAAACGGCTAGGCCTAACTTACTGTTCGAAAACAGCCGCTTGTTTTGTAAAATCGAACAGGGTGTCTTGATTACACGAAGACTACTTTCCTACGTTATGTGATCTGGATAATGCATTTTCTCACGCGAGGATGGGATACCATTTATGATTGGAGATACTTCAGCGATGAGATGTATAGAAAATCGTTAACTGCAACGAGTCTTAAATAAATATACACTGACCACCCCATTTTTGTACACTCACCAAAGAAATATAGTATATATTTACTTGAAAGTTGTTGTTATATGTAATACTATGCATAATTTAGAATGTAGCATAAAGTACAGTTCCGCATATATCTTTTGTTATTTTTCTTGAAGTGATTCGTCTTACTCGTATCCGATTCGTTTCTTTCTAGTGTTGTTACTTGTAGTGCAATAGAGTTATGATTTCTATCACACTCCAAGTGCGTGATACGCAAGATGTTGCAGGATAAAAAGGCAACCGTGTGGATAAATGTCATGTGCAAAGTATTACACGAATCTACGTTTCCGATCATGTTGGTTTCAGAGGTAATGAATACATGGGTTCTTTACAGGATAATGTGTCCACGCTTTTAACGAAACAAATGATACATTACTTAAGGAAGCGAAATTTCGCTAAAGACGCATACAACACAGCATCCATCGATTAATGCAACGCAATGAAAGCCTGGAAGACCGGGGGGGGTATCAGACACAGTGCGTTGCGCGCAGATCTAATTATCAGTAGCAGACCCTGCGAGGTTGTTTTCGTTTATCTCCGCGTCACGAAAGCTGTATGAAATCAAGCTTAATATAAAAAGTTGGAACGTGTGTGGATACACTATCCCGTAATGAACCGAAAAACGCGATGATTATTGATTATCATTGGAATATAAGTATAATAAATTATAGTTTATCGTTGACAGTTTCATTATGAATTGTCTATTATAGCTATATATAAACTCGAGTCCCGTCAGGGTCGTAGTGGTACCACATTGGATGCATTGATATACAGTCATCCAACGATTTAAATCTTCAAGATGTGAAGGAGTGAGGAAACATCTTGCCCTACCCAGTCATTGATGTAATCTGTCAATATTTCGTCTGCCAATAATCCTTCTCTGCACCGTCTACCCGCCACGGTTTTATGCAGTACTGTTTTTGCCAAGGAATCATGTCAACATACATTGATACATGTTCAAAACATGCGCGGTCTAGTCTTTTCGCTATTGAAAGTGATGGTTCTTGTGGACCTGTATACATCTCTATTTTATTTCTTACGTGCACATTTGTCTTATGATCTCTATATTTTCTGTAACATTTCTATTCACAGACCTGTAGTCTTCTTTCCATGTCCGCAGTGTGTCCAACTCTCACAACCAAGCAGCACAATAGAAAGCACTAGGGAGTTATATAGTTTGATGTGTACACTAACGTTGCTTTTCCAAATTAAATTTAGCCTTGACTTCTTTCTTTTCGCTTTATACCTCTGTATGCCTTGCAGCGTCGGATGTAGAATTCTCTGAAGATCGCTTTTTTGTGTGCTTCATATATGTTTGTTTTGTTGACTCTTATTTCTTTAATCCATCATTTGCAATGTCTGCCCCTGGCTTTGTGTCTGTATAGTAATGCTTTTTTGAGGGGCACTGTCTGATGCTAGTCTGGAAGCATGCGAAAACCATTTAATCTGTTATCTTCTGATGTAATCCATAACTAGCATTGTGTTTGTTGTGTTCTGATATTTTCGTACCTGATTCTGTCTCTTATCGTTACTCCGAGGATTCGACGTAGACAAGTCATTTCTGTTATAACATGTTTTCTATTGGATTCTGCTGTTAGTGTCCACGTTTGACATTGGTAGCGTAGTGATGGTATGATGATCGTTTTATATAGTGCGGTTTCGGTGTTCATGCTCACATATTTGTTTTTGAATATAGGCAACATCTGCCACAATATCTGGTTTGCTATGGTGTATCTATTTTGGTTTTCATTGCTGTTTTCCTTCCCCCTTTTATAATATGATATTTCTAAGATAGGTATTTCACCTGTTTAAGTTGTTGATCATCGATTAGAATAATTGTCTTTCATTCTTTCTTTCTTTTTTTTGCTGTTGACATTACCTCAGTTTTTTTCGGTGTTTGTCTCCATGTTAAAGTCCCTTCATGTTGTGTCGAGTATTTATATGTTGCTCTTTTGTTGATGATATTATTGCTTTATCGTCTGCAAAAATCAGTTCGCTAAGGAGATTATTACGGCTGTCCTCTTCATTAGTGTTGGCAATTTTACAAGGCAATTTTAACCTTGACATAGAAGCTAAAGCCATCTTCAGCCTTATCTACTGTGAATTTCCCATCTAAAGCCACCTTCAGCCTTATCTACTGCGCATTTCCTATCTAAAGTCACCTTCAGCCTTATCTACTGTGCATTTCCCATCTAAAGCCACCTTCAGCCTTATCTACTGTGCATTTCCCATCCAAAGCCACCTTTAGTTTTATCTACTGTGCATTTCTCATCTAAAGCCACCTTCAGCCTTATCTACTGTGCATTACCCATATAAATCCATCTTCAGCCTTATCTACTGTGCATTTCCCATCTAAAGCCACATTCAGCCTTATCTACTGTGCATTTTCTATCTAAAGCCACCTTCAGCCTTATCTACTGTGCATTTCCCATCTAAACCCACCTTCAGCCTTATCTACTGTGCATTTCCCATCTAAAGCAATCTTCAGCCTTATCTACTGTGCATTTCCCATCTAAAGCCACCTTCAGCCTTATCTACTGTGCATTTCCCTTCCAAAGCCACCTTCAGCTTTATCTACTGTGCATTTCTCATCTAAAGCCATCTTCAGCCTTATCTACTGTGCATTTCCCATCCAAAGCCACCTTCAGCTTTATCTACTGTGCATTTCTCATCTAAAGCCACCTTCAGCCTTATCTACTGTGCATTACCCATATAAATCCATCTTCAGCCTTATCTACTGTGCATTTCCCATCCACAGCCACCTTCAGCTTTATCTACTGTGCATTTCTCATCTAAAGCCACCTTCAGCCTTATCTACTGTGCATTACCCATATAAATCCATCTTCAGCCTTATCTACTGTGCATTTCCCATCTAAAGCCACCTTCAGCCTTATCTACTGTGCATTTCCCATCTAAAGCCATCTTCAGCCTTATCTACTGTGCATTTCCCATCTAAAGCCACCTTCAGCCTTATCTACTGTGCATTTCCCATCTAAAGCCATCTTCAACCTTATCTACTGTGCATTTCCCATCAAAAGCCATCTTTAGCATTATCTCTGTGCATTTCCCATCTAAAGCCATCTTCAGCCGTATCTACTGTGCATTTCCCATCGTTGCATATGCTAGATTCGAGGTATTTGAAATTATTCACTTCCACATATATCCATTTATCACGATGTCTGTATATGCTTCTGTGTCTTTGCTGTTAACTAACATCTTGCTATTTTCTGTGTCGATTTCCATCCTGTACTTGCTGTTAACTTTTTTTTCCAAATTTGCTGTTAACCTGTGTAGTTCTTATTCTGTCCTAGCGATAACATCAATATCATATGCGAAACGCAAATTGCAAATAGGGCTATCGACGATCGATATAGACGCCTTGTAATATACATTATAACTCTCGTCTATCGTGAAATGTTAATTCGCTCGCAATTGTGTGATTAGAAGAGACAAGGCTGAGTTATAAGAGGACTATCATTGGTATACTATAGAATTGTAAACTAGGTGAGCTAATCAGGACAATCATGTGTACACTATAGAGCCAGATAAATGGAACACATTATATGGAACAAAACAACAGCTCACAAACACATGCATATATCATACAATGACATTGTTTCAAAGGGCATGGACTGCAGGATCAGCAACCATCTGTACACTATAAAATGTGAAACTAGTAGAAACATTGTTCAGAGAATTATAGAAATGCTAGTGATCAGTGGAGAGGGGAGAATGTGCTTACTATATGGCAGGGTCAAAAATACCCACAACTAATGAGTCACTTAGCTTATATAATCTTGGATGACTGATAGGGAACTCAACACATGAGAATGTGTCCAGTGCCTTGATTCTGGTGCATTGTTAAGAATCATGACAGGACATCTAATGACTATTTTCTGCCCCCAGTTGAATGATGGTTGATCGTATTTACACTTGCCGTTAAGCGTAGGAGTGGGGGCTTCAGCTGTCGTTCCACGACCAGATGAGTCGTCTTGGTTGCATTTAGTCCATGTTTGTTCAAGAC
The DNA here is from genome assembly GCA_034231615.1 of Meghimatium bilineatum. Taxonomy (NCBI): domain Eukaryota; kingdom Metazoa; phylum Mollusca; class Gastropoda; order Stylommatophora; family Philomycidae; genus Meghimatium; species Meghimatium bilineatum. The sequence goes on from CM067306.1 coordinate 21,436,220, forward strand.
TATTTTTGTTTTCGATTCGTTTTCTTAGTCTACCTATGGCCTGATGCCGGGATATTCTTTTGTTATATGCTCTTATAACCATTTGGTTTGGGTTAATTATCATAAAGTGACCGAACCATTTTACTAGCTGTCTGATATGTTCATCACATGAATTTTACACCAAATCTTTATTTTTATCACCTAATTTCTTTATTTTTTAATTTTATTTAGTTTAGTAACATTGCAGCTTTTCTCAGACACTTCAATTCACATGTAACGATTTTTCCTTGCGGCGAGGCTGTTAAAAGACCATGTTTGATATTGGTAGCGGAGTGTTGGTATAAAAACTGTATCTGTTATCTGTCTTTTGATGCATCATGAACTTTGGATGAGGAAGTAATTGTAAAAGTTGGTATGTCACTGTATTTACTTTTTTGTACATTGTTTCTATTTCTGTGTAATCTTCTATTTTCTCAAAAATAAATGTTTGAGTGATCAAGCGATCTTTGCTTCTACCTCCTCGCCGAAAACGGATGTGTCGTGCCATTGGCCCAAATAAAACGGCGACACAACGCATTTCCATTTTCTGGACTACATCCTGCTATAAATATAGTTGAACCATCGTCCTGCTGCAAGAGAGATTCAGTGGGAGTTTGAGAATGAACGAAGAAGAAGAAGATTCGACCTCCAATAACTGATTAACATAACTAAATGTAAAAGTGATTGTGTGCTATGTGTGTGCGTTTGAGACAGTGATATTGGTTCTTTGGAGCCACATTTGATATTGTGCATGCACATGCGTACGGTTATATGTGTGAGTGTTTGTTTGTTTGTTTTCATGAGTTCTTTGCTGCAGCGAGTGCATGTAACCATACATTTGGCTGAGTGTTGCCATGTTAGTATGTATGCGCGAGTGTTGCTGGAGATTGTTAATGTTACCTCCTGATCAACATAAAGTCAGTGACTGAGTGCATTGGGACTTTCTCCCGGGGAATTGTTTGATCTTTTTGTTTTCATCTACGTACAAAATACACACTTTGTGTTTATGCTAATGTATGCACGCGCGTTTAAGTGCACGCTCATTGATAGTTTCACTACTCACGATTGATTACACATGGAGTTTGTGTTTCAATACGAATCCTTGTGTATTGATTAGTGGATTTGTGTATATTTACTTGTGGAGAACAGAAATAATGCACGATCGATAAGTAACAGTATCGACTTATCGATGCACAATTTCCCCTCCCCCTTTTTCCCCCCTCGTTTGTCTTCGACCGTGAACCTAAAAATAATTACCATGACAATATCAAATGTATACATCATACAAGCGCGTACTTCAGTGTGCACTAGTTCACTCCGTGTTGATTGATGCTTCAAAGTGTTTCTGATATCTTCGTAATTGAGATTAACCTAATAAATGTTCGAGAAGCTCTTCTAGTAATGGTGTACCAAATACGAGGTCATTGTTCTGTAGTAAACAGTCTTGGTGGTCGAGACATCCACGCCGCCTGAAAGAAACACAATCCGGTCGTGATTTATGGATATAATATTCAAATCAGCATGCAAGGATGTCCTGGTTGTTTTAACTACCGGATTCTGGATAACAAACTGCTGGCGTCCCGGGATGGAGCACCGGAAAACAGCAATTGATCTAGAGACGTCTTGACCCCGAGAGACAGGGAAGTTGCACTTAACCCAGACGATGAGAATGACGGTGACGGCCAAGCGTCCAAGAACTTTGTCTCTGGCATTTTCCATCAAAGTAAGATTTATGTTCTGTGTTTGTATCTCATAAAATCTGCAGCATATACTACTATCTAGAAGTTATTCTCTGGTTAATAATCGATTGAAATCTGTAGATTAACAGTATTCAATGTCTGGAACATACCGGGTGTGATATTTCTGAGAAATATCAATAAGTTGCATTGGACTGGCAACAAATGTCAATGGCAAATGAACTATTTAGACTCAACAACATATGTCAATAGCAAGTGAACTATTTAGTCTCATAACAGCACATGTCAATGGCAAGTGAACTATTTAAACTCATAACAACACATGTCAATGGAAAGTGAACTATTTGGACTCATAACAGCACATGTCAATTGCAAGTGAACTATTTAGTCTCATAACAGCACATGTCAATTGCAAGTGAACTATTTAGTCTCATAACAGCACATGTCAATGGCAAGTGAACTATTTAAACTCATAACAGCACATGTCAATGGCAAGTGAACTATTTAGTCTCATAACAGCACATGTCAATGGAAAGTGAACTATTTGGACTCATAACAGCAAATGGCAAATGAAATCGTTAAATTGTAAATAAATTCCAATGTCTGGAGAAACTATTAATCACTCAAACACATGCCACACCATAAAAGCATACGCCACCTACGAATTATCTTTAGTGCATCCCTTTCATTAGGTTTCCTTTACAGGTCTTTCCATGTGAAGCCTATATTACTGAACACTGTCATCGTTTCTTTCTTCTCGAAATTATTTTAGGTTTTCCCACGTGTTTCTCCTTTCCTCTGGATCCATTTTGTTTGTCCTTCCCCGTAGATCCCATGTGTTTCTTCTTTCCTGTGGATCCCATGTGTTCTTCCTTTCCCGTGGATCCCATGTGTTCCTCCTTTCCTGTGGATGCCGTTGTTTTTCCTTCCCTGTAGAAACTATGTATTTCTTCTTCCATGTGGATTCCATGTGTTTCTCTGTGGACCCTAATTGTTTCTCCTTCCCGTTGGATCCCATGTGTTTTTCTTTCCTTGTGGATTCCATGTGTTTCTATGTCCCTGTAATCCCATGCGTTTCTTCTTCCCTGTGGATCCCATGCGTTTCTCCTTTAATGTGGATCCTTTTTGTTTCTCCATTTCTGTGGATCCAATGTGTTTTTTCTTCTCTGTGGATCGCATGTGTCTATCATCTCTGGATCGAGTAATAATATCAGTGAATCCATTGGTGTTAAATAGTTGTGCTGATGAAGCCTTGTATAAATTCAGAAGTCGATGTCCTCAGATCCTGCACCACGGATGACAGATCTAGCTAAGCTCTTGAAAATCTATTTTGTATTAGTTTGATACCCTCAAGCCTTTTGGGCTTAACTCCGAACATTCATTTGTTTACAGGTGTGGTGGTATGGTCCCTATTGTATTGCTATCCATGTTCTATTGTGTAATAATTTGTTATATCTGTTATCATACCCCGTCCAATTTTCAACAAAACCTGCTTCTATGACTATATTTTTCCACACACATCATTGTCACCTTGAACTTCGCATTGTTTACAGGTGGTAACATTGCTTTTACTGTTTTCATGGTTTTTCAATGTTGGATGTTTTATATATTCTTGAGAAAGACTTAACGGTTCGAAACATTGAAAATGTCATGCATAATTTGTATATTTCCGTGTTTACACCTCATAACCTCTTCGTCTTAGTGATATTCTGTCTGTTGTGTTCATGTGAAACATCAAAAACGCGTGTTATAGGTAAGTACTATTGTTGTTCCGTTTTACTGCAGTTATACCTTATATCGATTGTCGTATAAACTCAGGAACATCAGTGAATATTTTGGTGTTGCAATAGTTGTGTGCTGTTGAAGCCTAGTATTAACTCAGTATGTAACAATCTCAGTGAATCTATTGGTGTAACAATAGCCGTGGTGTAGAAGACTTGTATTAACTCAGTATGTAACAATCTCAGTGAATCTATTGGTGTAACAATAGCCGTGTTGTAGAAACCTTGTATTGGTGTAACAATAGCCGTGTTGTAGAAACCTTGTATTGGTGTAACAATAACCGTGTTGTATAAGCCTTGTATTAACTCAGCATGTAACAATCTCAGTGAATCTATTGGTGTAACAATAGCCGTGTTGTATAAGCCTTGTATTAACTCAGCATGTAACAATCTCAGTGAATCTATTGGTGTAACAATAGCCGTGTTGTATAAGCCTTGTATTAACTCAGCATGTAACAATCTCAGTGAATCTATTGGTGTAACAATAGCCGTGTTGTATAAGCCTTGTATTAACTCAGCATGTAACAATCTCAGTGAATCTATTGGTGTAACAATAGCAGTGTTGTATAAGCCTTGTATTAACTCAGCATGTAACAATCTCAGTGAATCTATTGGTGTAACAATAGCCGTGTTGTATAAGCCTTGTATTAACTCAGCATGTAACAATCTCAGTGAATCTATTGGTGTAACAATAGCCGTGTTGTATAAGCCTTGTATTAACTCAGCATGTAACAATCTCAGTGAATCTATTGGTGTAACAATAGCCGTGTTGTATAAGCCTTGTATTAACTCAGTATGTAACAATCTCAGTGAATCTATTGGTGTAACAATAGCCGTGTTGTATAAGCCTTGTATTAACTCAGTATGTAACAATCTCAGTGAATCTATTGGTGTAACAATAGCCGTGGTGTAGAAGACTTGTATTAACTCAGTAGTTAACGGTGTCAGTGAATCTATTGGTGTTACACTAGTTGTGCTGGTACGTCTTGTAACTCAATAACTCATGTCTTTTGATGTTCTTCTGCGTTCGCCCTCAACATGTTATTTGAGTAATGTAATCTGGAGAATACAACGTGTTTGTCGTTGTATAAAATCTTGTCTGTGATATCTGCGCTGCTTAGTTCAAGTCGACATATTCGTCTTATCGCATGATGTGACCTCCTCATAGCCATCTGCACAGCAACCTACCTCAATCCTCTCTTGCGATATGCATGGCAGAACACTGTGTTACTTTCCTTCCGATTCATTGATAGCAAAACTTTCTTGATTATAACTGTACCTTTCTGTTAGTTTGATGACTTTTATTGACTATTACTGATATCAAAACTGCCTTGATTATAACTGTACCTTTCTGTTAGTTTGATAACCTTGTATTGACTATTACTGATATCAAAACTGCCTTGATTATAACTGTACCTTTCTGTTAGTTTGATAACCTTGTATTGACTATTACTGATATCAAAACTACCTTGATTATAACTGTACCTTTCTGTTAGTTTGATAACTTGTATTGACTATTACTGATATCAAAACTGCCTTGATTATAACTGTACCTTTCTGTTAGTTTGATAACTTGTATTGACTATTACTGATATCAAAACTGCCTTGATTATAACTGTACCTTTCTGTTAGTTTGATAACCTTGTATTGACTATTACGGCGTTGTTCTCTACTTCTGTATATATTCCGGCTTATAGTATCCAAACTAAATTTCACCATTGCAAGAAAAAGACGTCCACAGGGACAAAAGATAGAAAAACGCCTAAACACTGATCGGTTGAGTAACCACGATATAAAACATAATCTCTCCAAGGATCTCGACGTAGCCTTGGGAGACTTAGATCTTCTTAATACCACATCTGAAGATAGCTGGGCTTCGTTTAAAGGAATTATTTACGCCAAAGCGAAGGAACATTTGGGAGTGAAGGTACATAGACACCAAGACTGGTTTGATGATAATAATTTTGAGATAACATCCTTGTTAGAAGAGAAACACAAAGCTTTCAAGAAACTACAAGGGGCAGCATCTTCACCGTCCAAGAAAGTAGCCTATAACAAGATCCGTAACACTTGTCAAAAGAAGCTTAGAGAGATGAAGGATAAATGGCTAAGTCGAAAAGCTGAAGAAATTCAAATGTTTGCAGACAGAAAGGACTATAAGCGATTCTATGAGGCTTTAAGAACTATCTATGGTCCACACTCATCGGGATCACCACCTCTATTAAATGCCGATTCGTCGAAGCTTCTCACTGATAAAAATGACATCTTAAATCGTTGGGCTGAACATTTTGAAGAAATCCTAAACAAACCATCAGTAATAAATGAAGAAGTCATAAACAGAATACCACAACTTAGGATAAGAGAAGAACTCGATATACCTCCAAGCAGTCAAGAGGTTATTATAGCGATTAAACAAATGTCAAATGATAAAGCTCCAGGTTTGGATGCCTTACCTGCTGAAATTTATAAAAATGGCGGACCACTGCTGATTAAAAAACTAACTGACATTTTTGGTATTTTCTGGAACTCAGGTACATTGCCTCAAGATCTAAAAGATGCTTCTATAGTGCACCTATATAAAGGCAAAGGTACCAAACAGTCTTGCGATAATCATAGGGGCATATCACTTTTGTCTATAGCTGGTAAAATTCTCGCTCGTGTCATACTCAACAGATTAAATAATTCACTACTAAACGAGCTACTCCCAGAGAGTCAGTGCGGTTTTCGTGCAGGTCGTGGTACAGTTGATATGATATTCTCTGCACGACAAATTCAGGAAAAGTCACAAGAGCAACATAGTGAACTCTTAGCAACATTTGTGGACTTAACTAAAGCATTCGATACCGTTAACAGAGAAGGACTGTGGAAGGTGCTTACAAAGTTCGGATGCCCCCCAAAACTTGTCACTGTGATACGACAATTTCATGACGGTATGATGGCTAGTGTTATCTGCGACGGAGGAGTATCTCCTGCATTCCCTGTCACAAATGGTGTAAAGCAGGGATGTGTGCTGGCCCCTACTCTTTTCAGCCTGTTATTTACAGCCATGTTAACGGAAACACACCATAGTAATGAAACAGCAGGCATAATGATCAATTACAGAACGGATGGTGGTCTTTTCAATTTACGTCGTCTAAAAGCAAACACGAAAACTAAATCTAGTACTGTTAGAGAATTACTTTATGCTGACGACTGTGCATTGTATGCTGACTCTGTCGTAAACATGCAGAGCACCATAGACCGCCTCTCAAAGGCCTGCAACAACTTTGGTCTCACTATTAACACCAAAAAAACAGAAGTCATGCACCAAGCAACATCAAATAGCCAACATACTGCTACTTCCATCATCGTCAATAAGGAAAAACTGCAGGTAGTCGACAATTTTACTTACCTTGGAAGCACTCTCTCTCGCGATGTCAACATTGATGTGGAAGTTAACAAGAGACTGGCAAAAGCTAGTGCTGTATTTGGCGGATTACGCAAAAATGTATGGGACAGAAGAGGTATAAGAACAACCACCAAACTACAAGTATATCATGCTGCTGTTATACCAACCTTACTATACGCCTGCGAAACGTGGACAGTGTATGCTAGACATGCAAGAAAGTTAAATCATTTCCATCTTACCTGCCTACGTAAATTACTAAACATCCATTGGTGGGACAAAGTACCAGACTACGAGGTCTTGGAAAAATCAACCTCAATAAGCATCCACACAATACTTATGAAGGCGCAGGCACGCTGGGCAGGCCATCTTGTGCGCATGGAGAACTCGCGATTGCCAAAACAAATATATTATGGAGAACTCAAGGCAGGATTTCGAAAAGCTGGTGGACAGAAAAAGCGTTTCAAAGACACGCTCAAGTCATCCTTGAAACATCTTAACATTGACGTAGGCGCTTGGGAGAGCCTCGCTCAGGATAGAACGGCTTGGCGTTACAGCATTAGAACGGGAGCACTAGCGGCAGAAGAATTCAGACAAGAAACTGCAAGACAGAAGCGGACACGTAGAAAAGAAAAAACATCTCAACCTCACACAGATACCTTCTATTGTTGTCAATTCTGTAAAAGAACATTTTGTGCGCACATTGGACTTGCTAGTCATTTAAAAACGCACTATTAACTTTATTATTTTATTATTTATTGTTATTATTATTATGGTTGAGTTTTTGGTCATCGTCGATCACGACGGACGAACATCATCATCATATATTCAGTAAATCTGACTGATCTTTAAGGGGGTGTCATCGTGCCGACTGTTACCAGACATAGATGTGCGGTCTAGACATATATTTCATATATACTAACACTAAATAACTAGTTGTCTTATGTGAAGGGGAAAGGGGGAGGGGTGATATACTTGAGATTACTTGACCAGCCTCAGCGCCTGTAAAGACGCTATTCTAAACTGGATTGCTTTGTACAGGCGATTGTTAATTAGCTATGTGCTATTGGACTGTTCGAACTCACCATTATGTCACCCCTCGGTAAGGTGATACGGCTGAGAGCCAAGGGAAATGCGCTCCGTGTTATTATTTCACTGTGTGATGTGCACTCAATGAACCGTTTGTCATGGATTAATTTCATTGTTGCTGAGCTGTAATGTATTCTGTCAATCGGAATGTGTTCTCTTACTTGGAATGTGTTTTGTATCTAGGGGTGCATTCTATCACTTGGGATATATTCTGCAACTCGAAGTGTATTCTGTTATTCAGGATCTATTCTGTCAATTTTGATGTATTCTGTAACTCAGAAGTTATTCTGTCACTCGGGATGTAGTCTGTCACTCGGGATGTATTCTGTCACTCGGGATATATTGTCACTCGGGATGTATTCTGTCACTCGGGATATATTCTGTCACTCGGGATGTATTCTGTCACTCGGAATGTATTCTGTCACTCGGGATACATAGTGTTACTCGGAATGTGTTTTGTCACCCGGGATGTGTTGTCACTCGGGATATATTCTGTCACTCGGGATGTATTCTATAACTCGGAATGTATTCTGTCACTCGGGATGTAGGGATGTACTCTTTCACTCGAGATGTATTCTTTCACTCGAAATGTATGATTTATCACTCGAGATGTATTCTTTCACTCGACATGTATGATTTATCACTCGGGATGTATTCTTTAACTGGAAATGTATTATGTCACTCGAAATGTATTATGTCACTCGAAATGCATTATGTCACTCGGGTTATATTATGTCACTCGGGATATATTATGTCACTTAAAATGTATTATACACGCGGAATGTATTCTGCCACTCGGTTTGTGTGCATGTTTGTATCCCGTGTTTAAATTATGTGCCCTTGCTTGTTTGTGTTAACTTCTCGTCCTTGGGGTTGTTGATTGACATTGGAATCCTCTCATATGATAGTTTATCAGAGATATTTTCATTATGAATTCTCTCTTCTAGTTTTTCTTTCCTCTGTTTGACTGCTTGCTTGCATTTGTATGTATATGTCTTTCTTCCACGCTGTGCCTCTCTCATAACTATCACTATTTCTCTCGTATTCCCTCTTCCTCAGTCTCCTCTCATTCCCTCTATCTCAGTATCTCTATCTTATTTATTCACTCATTCTATATCTCACATATTCTCTCTCTATTATTCATTCACTCATTCTCACTATAACTCACATTCATTCACTCACATTATATTAATATCTCACTTAATTCACTCTCATTAGATTAATATCTCACTTAATTCACTCTCTATATCTCTTTCTTTTTCTCTATAACTCATTCACTCCATCGCATTTTCTCTATTCATCATTTATGAACTCTCACCCTCTCTTTATATGCCACATATTCTCTAACCCTTCTAACCCTCTCAGTTGCTCTATCTCTCAATCTACACCACTCTCATATCAATCTATATTTTTTTATTCTCTCTCTAATTTTACTATAGTTAACACTATCTCTATTTCACTGTACAATACTCATTTTACCTATCCCCAACTGTTTCATTCATTCTCATCTTGCTCTCTCTCTCTCTTCACTATCTACAACACCACCACTAACTCTCTCTCTCTCTCTCTCTCCACTATCTACAACACCATCACTAACTCCCTCTTTCTCCTCCTATCTACCTCACCATATTCTATTAGCTTAGCTCTATGTGTGATCTTCACAATTTATCTAATCAAATCTCCGGGTGTATATCTATTTACACACTGATGTACTCTCTCTCTCTCTCTCTCTCTCTCTCTCCTCCCTCCCTGTCTTCATCACATTGGCTTTCTTCTGACTTCTAAACATCCTTTCTCTCTTTTTACTTCCTTTTATCAATTTTCTTCCCGGTTTCAAGCGAGCGCCATTTTTTGGTCCTCTAAGATCGATTCCTTCTATTATTTGTGTCCATCACTTCCTCCATGTTGCGAGCTTGAGTATCATCCGTTTCACTTAGTATCTTCATTTCTCCGTGATGTTTCTTTGTTTATTCTTACTTTTCTCAACAATTCTTTCACATTCATACTTTAATTCGCAACTATTGTGCCTTTCTCATTCCGTGACATGATTGTAATCTTACATTTAGCGATATTTAGTTCTTGTGTTTGTAGAACTCTCTCATTCTGCTTCATTCCAGTCTTATGTCTGTAGACATCTTTCATTCCGCTTCATTCCAGTCTTATGTCTGTAGACATCTTTCATTCCAGTCTTATGTCTGTAGACATCTTTCATTACAGTCTTATGTCTGTAGACATCTTTCATTACAGTCTTATGTCTGTAGACATCTTTCATTCCAGTCTTATGTCTGTAGACATATTTCATTCCAGTCTTATGTCTGTAGACATCTTTCATTCCAGTCTTATGTCTGTAGACATCTTTCATTCCAGTCTTATGTCTGTAGACATCTTTAATTCCAGTCTTATGTCTGTAGACATCTTTCATTCCGCTTCATTCCAGTCTTATGTCTGTAGACATCTTTCATTCCGCTTCATTCCAGTCTTATGTCTGTAGACATCTTTCATTCCGCTTCATTCCAGTCTTATGTCTGTAGACATCTTTCATTCCAGTCTTATGTCTGTAGACATCTTTCATTTCATTCTTATGTCTTTAGACATCTCTCATTCCGCTTCATTGTTGAACCTCTCATTCCGCTTCATTGTTGAACCTCTCCCATTCCGCTTCATTGTTGAACCTCTCATTCCGCTTCATTGTTGAACCTCTCATTCCGCTTCATTGTTGAACCTGTCCCATTCCGCTTCATTGTTGAACCTCTCCCATTCCGCTTCATTGTTGAACCTCTCATTCCGCTTCATTGTTGAACCTCTCATTCCGCTTCATTGTTGAACCTCTCATTCCGCTTCATTGTTGAACCTCTCATTCCGCTTCATTGTTGAACCTCTCATTCCGCTTCATTGTTGAACCTCTCATTCCGCTTCATTGTTGAACCTCTCCCATTCCGCTTCATTGTTGAACCTCTCATTCCGCTTCATTGTTGAACCTCTCATTCCGCTTCATTGTTGAACCTCTCATTCCGCTTCATTGTTGAACCTCTCATTCCGCTTCATTGTTGAACCTCTCATTCCGCTTCATTGTTGAACCTCTCATTCCGCTTCATTGTTGAACCTCTCATTCCGCTTCATTGTTGAACCTCTCATTCCGCTTCATTGTTGAACCTCTCATTCCGCTTCATTGTTGAACCTCTCCCATTCCGCTTCATTGTTGAACCTCTCATTCCGCTTCATTGTTGAACCTCTCCCATTCCGCTTCATTGTTGAACCTCTCATTCCGCTTCATTGTTTTACGTCTCCAATTCCGCTACATTGTTTAACCTCTCTCATTCCGCTACATTGTTTAACCTCTCTCATTCCGCTTTATTCCATCTTATGTATGTAGACATTTCTCACTCCACTTCATTCTTAAGTCTATAGACATACCTCATTGCGCTTCGTTGTTTAACCTCTCCAATTCCACTTCGTTCCATTCTTATGTCTATAGACATCTCTCATTCGGCTTCATTCCATTCTTATGTCTATAGACATCTCTCATTCGGCTTCATTCCATTCTTATGTCTGTAGAAATCTCTTATTCCACTTCATTCCAATATTGTGTCTATAATCTCTCATTCCCCTTCATTCCATTCTTAAGTCTATAAGCATCTCTCATTCTGCTTCATTGTCTAACCTCTCTCATTCCGCTTCATTGTCTAACCTCTCTCATTCCAATCTTATGTCTATAATCTCTCATTTCACGTCATTCCAATCTTATGTCTATTTCACTTCATTCCAATATTATGTTTAGACATTTCTCATTCTGCTTCATTCGAGTTTTATGTCTGTAGACATCTCTCATTCCACTTCATTCCATTCTTATGTCTGTAGACATTTCTCCCCGTTATTCTTTATCTGTCTTTGTAATAGCCCCCTCATAGTTTTTCATTAAATTACAATTGGTAACAGCGAGTACTTTAAACCTCGCGTATTCGCGCTGTGTGGTTTCATTTCTTAATTCCGTTCTGGAGATCTCAATGACTGATATCCACTGTTAGCCCAAACTACTTTTCTGACTAGTGTACACCCGCGTATTTCCACGGTCACCCATTCTACACCTCGATTTCTACCAACAGTTACACACGGTGTGGGTTCACTTCTTGTGTATCTCTTTCGTTATGTATGAAATATGTACATGAGCTCATCCCTATACTATTGTACTGTGTCGCAGATAATCCGCATTTAATGTCTCATTCATTACATAACTCTATGTCTGCAGCTATTCACTACTCAACCCACTTCCCCAACCCCGTACCCATTGTACCATTATGTTCAAGTGATTACCACACTCTGCCCTTGTCCCTTACACCGTGTGTACTTGTACATTTTGCGATTACCATACTCAGCTTTTTGTCCCCACATAGCATGCACCATTCTACCCAGTTCATTTCTAATTGAATTGGGCGAATTGAGAATAAAAATGTATCTCTGATGGTGATAAACGCCACTTTCAACCAGAAACTTTAGTCAAATTTGGTAATATTAGAGATATGACCGTAAACAGATGTAGGACGTGGTTTGAACCACAACTACCGAAGTATTGACATCATCAATTTTATGATCTACTCCTTTTATACTTTGTTTCTCTCTCTCTCTCTCTCTCTCTCTCTCTCTCACACGTTATCATGTAATAATCTAGACTCTAGACCAGTGTTTCCCAACAAGGGGACTTGCTCCACCAGGGGGCAATTTGATTGTTCAGGGGATGGGAAGGGGGGCAATTCGAACACGTCGTTTATGGAATAATTCAATTTTTGAATATTAAAAAAAATATGTATATGTTATATAGAGGGGGGGGGCATCAGAATTTTAGAAAGACATGTGGGGCATAGTACAAAAAAATGTTGGGAAACACTGTTCTAGAGCAACCTCCACCCCACCAACCTGTACTCTCCATGTGAGATCTTCCACCCCACCAACCTGCACTCTCTATTTGAGAAAATCGATAATATGTACTTACTGCGCAAAACTTAAATCCAACAGGTAGATTCAGGAATATGGTAATAAAGTTTTGCTAGTTAGAGACAAACATAATAACACACAGAAATCGACGTTTCGACCACAATGCCTTTATCAAGACAACAATTGATACAAAATTAAGACATATAACAGAAAACGAACAGTAAACATCGACGGTCACATTGAGATGTGATACTACATATACCAATGTCACCGTTGATGTCATTACTGTTATTTTTTAATTTTTCTTTACATATCTTAATTTTGATTTCAATTGTTGTTTCGATAAAGGCATTTTGGTCGAAACGTCGATGTGTGTGTGTTATTATGTTTGTCTCTAACTAGCAATACTTTATTACCATATTCCTGGATCTCTCCATTTGAGAATATGCATTGTCCATAATTATCTAATTATCCACCGCACGGACCAGTACTGTGAATGGGCGCTCATCCTCCACCCCCACCACCTTCTGCTAATTGTTTAACTTCCTCATCTCATTCTATCCTCTGCCGTGCCTGCCTGCCTGCCATCATTAAACATCCCCTAGGCAGCACCCACTAATTCATCACGATTCTCACCAGATTAACATTAATCCAATGCTATTACACTTGTCCTCAATCTATTAACATTGATGGCCCGTGTTTACAGTTGTTGTGTCATGTTCACCGTTAGGGTATTATGTTCACGTTTATTATCTCAAACGTTTATTGTTACATGTTAACACGTGTCACCTGTTCTTTGCATTTTTCAAACCCTGTTCACATTTATCGCTCCGTGGGTATATGCATTGTCCGTTCATATCACTTGAGATTAATTGGAATTGAACCAGTTCGTTATAACGGCACCGAATCGCATTGTAACTCGAGTAAACGGGGTTTTCATACTTGATTAACCGTATCTCAAAAAAAAAAAAAAAAAAAAAAAAGATCAGATTTTGTCAAGACATTCAAACTGTGTACACAAGTCACTGCGAACGCACCAATCGAGACAAGAACTATTACAATAACGAGCATCTTACAAGTATTGAGTATCCTCAGTAACAGCAAACATATAACATCCGTATTATAGGACCAATAGGTCTTCTTGTAAACATAAATAACATAGAGACAGTGCAATGTAACTTCAAATAATAGCTTATACAAGTAAATTCAATTAGGAAACAAGAGGATACATTACAAGTTCTTGAGACTAACGAAAATAAATTGAACGAGTCCGTTATAACGGCACCGAATCGTCTTGCAACTCGAGTAAACGACTTTTCCCGTTCATATAACTATCATCTCGTGTTTTAATTTATCGCATGACATTTATATTTATCTCCTGTTTACGATTACAATCACTATCTACATTTATCTCGGTTTTTTTTAAATTTATCACACCATGTCTGCATTTATCTCGTGCTTGCGTCTATAGTATCTACGCTTATCTCGTGCTTGCGTTTATAGTATCTACGTTTATCTCGTGTTTGCGTTTATAGTATCTACGTTTATCTCGTTCTTGCGTTTATAGTATCTACGTTTATCTCGTGTTTGCGTTTATAGTATCTACGTTTATCTCGTTCTTGCGTTTATAGTATCTACGTTTATCTGGTGCTTGCGTTGTGTCATCATATCTACGTTTACCTCATGTTTGCTTTTATCACATCATGGGCACATTGTACGGCAGGATTCGGTGGGAAAATTGTCAAATAATTCAGCACAACCTACGATGGCGATGAAAGCTGTGACGGATCCACTGTCATGGCTGATATCACTCATATATATATACTCTCATGCATGTAATGGTGATTCAATGAATATACATATATACTAGTCATAATTCATATCAGCATTGGTATATTTCTCTGCGTGTTTCAATGTCTAAATGTATGGCATGTTTACATTTCTCATCTCTGCGTGTTTCAATGTCTAAATGTATGACATGTTTACATTTCTCATCTCGACCACATTTATCTCAGCAGCTACCGTTTATCACTTCCTGTCTATATTTATTTCCACTGTTTAAGATTCTCAACAAATGTTTGATCGTTCCACTACATTCACATATATCTTATTACGTTTACATGTTACGTTTATCGTCTGCCACCCACATGTACCGCAATATTACATTTTTACTGTAATATGTTCACATGTACCGCAATGTTACAGTTTTACTGTAATATGTTCACATGTACCGCAATGTTACAGTTTTACTGTAATATGTTCACATGTACCGCAATGTTACAGTTTTACTGTAATATGTTCACATGTACCGCAATGTTCAGTTTTACTGTAATATGTTCACATGTACCGCAATGTTACAGTTTTACTGTAATATGTTCACATGTATCTGATGATGTTTACATATAGTGTTACACGTTTACACTTCCCTGTTTATATTTGTCGTCTAAAAATTAATATTCCTTGTCCCACAATTTATATTCAGCGACACACGATTTACAATTCAGCGCCCCACTATTTACACTCAGCGCCCCATAATTTACATTAAGCGTCTTACTATTTCTATTCAGTTTCCAAAAATTGACATTCATCGTTGTACTATGTACATTCACCGTCCCACTGTTTACAATCATGTTCCCATTATTTACATTTATAATCGGCAGTATATGTGTTCCAATATATTTCATTCATCTTCCTATCTTCTATAGACTATTCCCAATGTTTACTATCATCTGATTGAGTTTACATGCATTTTCTACTCTGTTCATTTATAAACATTTTATATGATTTCTCAGATTACATTTATTTTCCACTCTGTTCATTTATAAACATTTTATATGATTTCTCAGATTACATTTATTTTCCACTCTGTTCATTTATAAACATTTTATATGATTTATCAGCTTACATTTATTTTCCACTCTGCTCATTTATAAACATTTTATATGATTTCTCAGCTTACATTTATTTTCCACTCTGTTTATTTATAAACATTTTATATGATTTCTCAGTTTACATTGATCTCCCCATGTTTTCATGAATTCCTATGAATCCCTTTTTTTGCTGTCACTTCTCTCAATTAACATCGATCAATACTCTCATGCATGTCATGTGATCGCTGTGCATCTTCTGTGGATTATGATATTTCAATGTGTAAGCAGCCTGCGCTATGTCAGTGTAGTCCCTGCGGTTGTCCGTCATTACGTAGCCCAATTCAAGGATATTAATTTACGGCACTTTATTATGTTGTGGTATTCGATATCAGACCGCGTAGTTTGAATGTCTCTCTTTCTGCATGCTTTGTGTTTGACTATATTATTTGAGTCATTTGATTGCTGTCATGACACTTTGGGCACACCCATATATGCTGCAATTGGGAGCCGCGTAGCGCAGTGGTTAGCGCACTGGCTTCACATATAAATGGTCCTTGGTTCATTCCCCAGTTGAGACGGAAATGTGTTTCAGATCGCAACGGCTCCCGGGTCGACCCAGCCTTAATTGGGTACCGGATTAATCCGGGAAGTAAAGACTGCGAGGGAGAGGAGATCGCTATCGCCCTCATTTGCAGAGCCACTGAAATGTTAGATCGCTAATATCTCACACCCCTACGGAATTAATAGATTATATTGATTACTTTACTTTTATATGCTGCAATATTCTATTCAGTACTACCTGTGGTATACGGTAACTCTCAGTACTTTTCAGGTTGAATCTTTTTAATTCATACATGCCGCTCGTGCCTAACAATTTCACTCATTACTTAGGGGTCATAAATTATGGTTATTGTTCACATGCCAGGGAAAGTTAATAAGTTGTACACACTAATCTGTAAAATAATAGAGACTCAAATTGTAAATTTGAAAGGTTGGGTTATGAGATTAACACTTCCAGTTGTGGGATCAATGTGTGTCTGATTATAGTTGCACCGGGTAGTTCAAGAGCGGACCTGGTTCATATCCGTTTGCTGTATTATGATTTTTTCTTTTAGAATAAATTGCTAATGCTTCTATATTATATTGTTCATGTACTCATGTCACAATATGATTCAACCTTGTTTATGTTATAATTATGTTTACAAGTAGATTTAATTAGTCCTTAAAGAACTGAGGCCTTCAGGCACGTGCTATCGTTAAAATGTTTGTGGTTCTCAAGGGATTTGTCTATCAAACAGCAAAGCATGTTCTTGAGGAATACCTACTGACTGTAATACCTTTAATAGAATATGGAATGACAGCCTGGGCATCAGAATAAAAACAAATACTGATCGCCTATCTAGAGTACAAAATACAGGACTTCGACTAATCTTAGGAGGGATGAAAACCACTCCAATCCATGCAATGGACAAACACGTAAACATCCATCCACTGGATTTCAGAAGAGAAGAACGAGTGCTTGTGCAAAGAAAAAAAAAAGTTAAACACATTCCAAACCATCCGATGCATGCACATATTTCTAGATCAACCAAACGCAGGCTGAAGAGAACCAGCTTCTGTCACACCTTCAATCATCTCCATCAACAACATAAAGATATCCTCACAAACCTTCCAACTGCATTGAAACACTAACGGATTTTGAAGATTCAGATAATAGTCTCCAGAACGACAGAGGTTCCTGGAATAATTATAATTTAATAAGGAATACCAAACTCCATCTCAACTAAAAGCATTCACACTAAAGATGATAGAAATAAAATACAATTCCAATGAATGGATACATATCTATTCATATGGATCGACAGAGGGAGCTGTAAGGAATGGAGTAGGTGGATTTCTTATAATTCTCAAAAATGGGAAGACAATATCGAAAGCTTTTCAAACCGATAAATACTCTTCCAACTTTAGAGCACAAGATTATGACGTATTTCTATATACTCCACTCCAAATTCCAAGAAATGAAGCCACCTCTCATATATATATATATATGCCAAATGACTCGAGTTTCAAATAAAAATGGTATTGTTTGTTTTCCCGTTAGCATGTGCAGTGTTCACATTTCAACATAAGTTAAACATGAAAATCATTTAATGGCAACGCTCACAACACCGCTGTATTTATCTTATGAAAAATATAAAACGCACGAATGCATGGGGAATTAACATTTCTACCCATATAATAAAAGCAATGACCAGCATATTTGGTTTTTTTTTTAATTACTGAGAAAGCTCGAAACTCTGTTATACCTTTTAGCACATTGATTTGACTATTCATCTGTCTCTTATTTCCTTATAGATGATCAAGTCTGGCATGTGTTGTCTGCAATTTTAATCAGAGATTGAATTATATATGTAATGTGATGGAACCCACTTTGTCTCCAGAGACAACGGTTGGGAATGCCCCTAGAGGAACCTTCACAAACGGTGGATGGTAACGCCCATGCAAAAGGATTAGTTTGGAGTGATACCATCACATAACGTACTTATATCAGCGAGGTGCCTTAGCTTGACATCATCATCATCAAGTACCATCTCCGCAATGGACCTATAGCCGGTTTCATGGCTTGCCGCTAGCATCATCTGTCTCTTGTTTTTGTTATGCACTCTGCTAGACTGTAACCTGTCTATCTCGTGATGGGCAGGTTGCTCTCCCACTTATATCTCTACCTACGTCTTGTTTGTATCAAGCAATATCTCCAACACGGTGACATATCTTTTCATCATTATCGAGTGCCATCTCCGCTACGAAGGTTGACTGCAACGGGCCTTCGACATCCTTTGTCTCTTGCTTTGGTGCACTCTAGTGCTAGATTGTAACTTGCCCATCTCTTAATGTTTCTCAGTGGGAGCTTGTAACTGACTATTTTGCGATCTTGCTTGCCACCCCTGACTTTATCATCAA
The DNA here is from genome assembly GCA_034231615.1 of Meghimatium bilineatum. Lineage (NCBI taxonomy): Eukaryota > Metazoa > Mollusca > Gastropoda > Stylommatophora > Philomycidae > Meghimatium > Meghimatium bilineatum. The sequence goes on from CM067306.1 coordinate 21,454,950, forward strand.
ATAATGTCTTCAACAAAGAGTCATGTCTTTCAATATGTTCAAAATGTTTTGTTTGATCATTATTTCCTACAATAGTTTTTTTTTCTTCATACGAAGTGTTGTTAGAACTTCTGTGGTCCTTGTCTTCTCTTTCCATGAAATTCTCCTTCTCTTTCTATGTATATACGAATCTGAAATGCATTAATTATGCCTTCTAGTTGTTTCTTCATTATCAATGTTTCGGATCAATATATTAATATAAAATAGATGTTGCATTTTATAATTCTCATCTTTAGCTTCTTTAGCTTGTCTGTAATTTGTTTAGATGTCAATTTTTGTCCCTCATGTTATTGAAAGTACTTTTTCACGCATCTATACACATAGTCCTTCACCGATCGCTATATTCAGCGATGTGAACGAGTAAGGAAAAACCTCAACATCTTGAGTCCTCGGTGCTGTCTGTTTTTTTAATTTTCTTAGGCCTCTTCTTTCAAATTCGCCTGTCCCCTGTAGTTCGTTTTTGACTATGACTCATGACATCATAATATCTAATCCTTGCACGTTTTATGTTTCGCTATTGAAAGTAATGGTTCTTCTGGACCTGTATACATCTCTATTTTTGCATATACAAATTTGTCTTTTGTTCTTTGTAGGAGATTTGCAAAATTCGTTGTAAGAGTGTATATGTGGTCACCCTGAAGTGATTATCATTGATACGGATGTTGGTGATGTTTAATACATGGTTGTAGCGTGGGGAGCGGTGTTGATGATATCGGAGTTGGTACAGTTGATGATATCGGAGTTGGTACAGTTGATGATATCGGAGTTGGTACAGTTGATGATATCGGAGTTGGTACAGTTGATGATATCGGAGTTGGTACAGTTGATGATGTTGATGATTGTTTACATTGTTCGTATTTGTCAATGGATATTAACGTCTCCTGTACTCAGTGTTTGTGTTTTGGCGTGGGTGGATGTATGAGCGTGTGTAGTTAACGTCTCCTGGACCCAGTGTTTGTGTGGGCGGGTGTATGAGCGTGTGTAGTTAACGTCTCCTGTACCCAGTGTTTGTGTGGGCGGGTGTATGATCCTGTGTAGTTAACGTCTCCTGTACCCATTGTTTGTGTTGGCGGGTATATGAGCGTGTGTAGTTAACGTCTCCTATACCCAGTGTTTGTGGGCGGGTGTATGAGCGTGTGTAGTTAACGTCTCCTATACCCAGTGTTTGTGTGGGCGGGTGTATGAGCGTGTGTTGTTAACGTCTCCTGTACCCAGTGTTTGTGTGGGCGGGTGTATGAGCGTGTGTAGTTAACGTCTCCTGTACCCAGTGTCTGTGTGGGCGTGTGTTGTTAACGTCTCCTGTACCCAGTGTTTGTGTTGACTGGTGTATGAGCGTGTATTGTGTATTAATTTGTATAACCCTCTTCCCCGCGACTTTCTATCGTGTAGTCGTATTGATCCCTCTACAACACATCATATAACAACACATCATCTTTTGGAGAGCTGATTTGTGAGAGACCCACTCCTGCTCTCCTTCAAAATTCAAGCCATGTCAACCAAACAAACAATACATGAATTATAATGTCGCTTGAAATGGAACGAATAATGAACAGTGTCGCTTTATTTCAGCCAGCAATAAAATAGACTCACTTTTTATTTAGCGCGACCTGTTATGATGGCTGAGTGGAAAGGAATGACACAAATAGTAATTGCATGTTTCATTCTAAATTACTGCTGAAATGTGAGGGTAGTGATGTGCAGTTTCGCTTGACTGGTTTTGTTGATTGTCCACTAATGAATAAGTAGAAGAAATGCAGTTATGTTATGATCGTATTAGTGTTGAGGGTATTATGACATTGAAAGTTTAGAAAATACGTCAGATTTGACATTTGAAACTGTACTTTCTGTTGTATCCATGAAGAATGCAACAAACACACAGATAAACCTTCAGTAATAATGTCTGTTGTATCATTAAAGGATGCAATAAACACACAGATAAAACCTTCAGTAATAATTTATGTTGTATCCATGAAGAATGCAACAAACACACAGATAAAACCTTCAGTAATAATTTATGTTGTATCATTGAAGGATGCAACAAACACACAGATAAACCTTCAGTAATAATTTCTGTTGTATCATTGAAGGATGCTACCAATAATAATAACAACCAGACCCATAATCCGTAAGGGTCGTAGGGGTGCCACACGGAATACATCAGCACCGCCGAAGACGGATGTGTCGGGCCATGGGCACAAATAAAACGGCGACACATCTCATTTCCATTCTCTGGGCTACATCCTTCTGGAAATCTAATAGTACCATGGTCCAGCTACAAGAGAGATCCAGTGGGAATTTGAGAATGAACGTTGAAGAAGAAGAATACATCCGCACAAAAAGATCGCCAAACAACTATATCCTCAGCCATTCTTAGGAGTAGAAAAATCACCCCTAGACCATCCCTTGATGTTATCAATGCACGATTTTTTCTATCCTCCTCACCTCCTTCCACCCTCGACTGTTTCTTGCAAAATAATTTTAGAAAGCGAGTCGTGTCTCGTTACATGTCCAAACCAGACACGTTTATACCATTTCACTACTGTCAAAAGTGGTTCTTGATAAGCTCTGCAAGTTTGTGTATTTGCTACCGGACAAATATGTCTAGTGTTTTATATAACGAATTCTTAACAAACGTCTGTAGCATGTTTTCAAAAGCCTGAATCATTCTTTCTGCATTGAGTGTCCAACTTTCACATTTGTATAAAAATATAAGCACTAACGATCTGAATAGATTTATCTGTACTGTAATACTGATGCGAACAAACACGAACACACAGATGAACCATAAGTAATAATGTCTTGCAAGGTTTGATGCTATTTTGTTGCGCGGCTAGTGAAATCCTCGAAGAAATTACCTTTATGTACTTGTGTGAGTTTTCAGCAATCATTGAGTCTGAAATCTGCAGGGATTCATGTAGAGTACAGAAACATGTGTAACCTAATATATGATTAATAGATCTTGATTTTAATATATTTTTCTGCAAAATCACTGAATTATTCGTGTCCTCGATTCCCCTATTCGCAGAGCCAAACTGCGATTCCCTTGAGTGATAAGTGTTCATGTTCTTATAGATTCTGGAGCATGGTGTCTATGCTTACTGAACAGCACAATCTATGAAGTAACTTATGTGCTATTATTAGATGATTTTTGTAAATGAGTGGTCAGTGTTACAGTGGCCCAGTTCTATTCTCCTTTCACCCGATTGTAAATGAGTACACATATTTTCTGGTATAGGTTCTTCTACTCAGGAAAATGTTTAGTAGTTTAATCTATAGGCCTTTAATCTCATAATACACAGGGGTTGATTCCCTCTCACCAGCCCTCAGCTGGCTACTTCATTGCAGCAGAGATTATGTGGTGGAGTAGCTCAGCGAGTCTCCAGCCTCTCCTGAATAGACTCTTACATTATGAATGATATGTGTTTATTGTTACTATTCTTTGTTAGGGCTTCGAAAACGTACGAGCAGCAATGCAATCCTTATCATGCCCTCCTACAAGCATGTTCATTTCCATTATTGAAGCATGTTCATTTCCATTATTGAAGCATGTTCATTTCCATTATTGAAGCATGTTCATTTCCATGTCCATGTATATGACATTTATATACTTGTAAATATTCACAGTTGTTAGTGATAATTCAGTTTGTACGCTCAGCAGAACTCACTGTTCTATTCCTATCTAGATCGCATAACATTCCTGACTCAGGTATTTTCATGTCAAATAGTATCCTTGACTGATATTTTCATGTCTTATAGTATTCCTAATTCATGTCAGTATATATCAATGTGTATAATCTCACATGTCAGTATATATCATTGTAGTTCATCTCACATGTCAGTATATATCATTGTAGTTCATCTCACATGTCAGTATATATCAATGTGTATCATCTCACATGTCAGTATATATCATTGTAGTTCATCTCACATGTCAGTATATATCAATGTGTATAATCTCACATGTCAGTATATATCAATGTTTCATCTCACATGTCAGTATATATCAACGTGGTTCATATCACAAGTCAGTATATATCAATGTGTTTCATCTCACATGTCAGTATATATCAACGTGGTTCATATCACATGTCAGTATATATCAATGTGTATCATCTCACATGTCAGTATATATCAACGTGGTTCATATCACATGTCAGTATATATCAATGTTTCATCTCACATGTCAGTATATATCAATGTTTCATCTCACATGTCAGTATATATCAATGTTTCATCTCACATGTCAGTATATATCAATGTTTCATCTCACATGTCAGTATATATCAATGTGTTTCATATCTGCCATATCAGTATATAAACATGTAGCTCGCCTATGTTCTGTAACAAGAGAAACAAATTCTCACCGTAAAAAATTGGAAAGTTTAATATGAAATAATAATACTTCATCCATGAAATAATTGACATTTTAGTATAGTCTGTGCCCAGTATTTATGTGGCACACTTACAAGTGACAGTATCGTCTGGGCGGAAACAGCCAAGCTCTGCTAAAAGGACCAAGACCAATTAAAACCTAGAAGCTTATGTCAGGCAGACATATCTTAAAGTCACTTCAGCAGTCCTCTTAATAAGAATTCGGTTGTCATATGTGTCTAATACACTTGGTGTCACGTGTGTCTAATACACTTAGTGTGTCATATTTGTCTAATACACTTGGTGTCATATTTGTCTAATACACTTGGTGTCATATGTGTCTAATACACTTGGTGTCATGTGTGTCTAATACACTTGGTGTCACGTGTGTCTAATACACTTGGTGTCATATTTGTCTAATACACTTGGTGTCATGTGTGTCTAATACACTTGGTGTCATATTTGTCTAATACACTTGGTGTCATATGTGTCTAATACACTTGGTGTCCACTTTTTCTCAAATTGACCTATGTGACAGAGACTTCTATTATTATGTTGCATTATTCACTTTCCCCCCAAAATATTACTTCCATTCGTATCCTTTGTTCTATTCTATTGATACCTCTAGTGTCTTATTCATTCCTAAATTCAAGTAGGAAGCATGAGGATAAATGAAAATAATTCTTACTACTGACGGGAATTGAACCAGGTCTGTTCTAGCAGCACCGAATCGCTTTACAACACAAGTAAACAGGTTTTCCGTACTTGACCAACCATTCCTCCACACACAAAAAATGTGGTCTCGCCAAGACTTTCAGCCTGTGTACTCAAGTCACTGAGAACAGACCAATCGAAACAAGGACTATTACATCAACGAACATCCCGTACAAGTATTAAAGTATCCTTAAAGTCTTATTAATTCGAAACTTCAATTGCTTCAATTGTCCTATTGAAATGAGACTGTCTTCTGTCTTATTTAGTTGCGACCGACTACACTATTGAACAGAAGACATATGGAGTAATACCTATTTAAGAATTGCAACTATAGGGCATAGGTGCCATTAAACTGTATGTGTATTTCGTCTACCTATTCGCTGAAACCCTTTGTTGCCTTTCGGCGTCAGGGGTAACAGAGCTTTCTGGAGACGGCCCTATTGTGTCCTGAGTATATTGAGGCGTATTTCTCATATATATATATATTGAGGCGTATTTCTCATATATATATATTGAGGTGTATTTCTCATATATATATATATATTGAGGCGTATTTCTCATATATATATATATTGAGGCGTATTTCTCATATATATATATTGAGGCGTATTTCTCATATATATATATATTGAGGTGTATTTCTCATATATATATATTGAGGTGTATTTCTCATATATATATATATTGAGGTGTATTTCTCATATATATATATATTGAGGCGTATTTCTCATATATATATATATTGAGGCGTATTTCTCATATATATATATTGAGGCGTATTTCTCATATATATATATATTGAGGCGTATTTCTCATATATATATATTGAGGCGTATTTCTCATATATATATATTGAGGTGCAACATCATCATCATGATATATATTGAGGTGCAGCAGAGGTGTAATTCTTGAAATGTTATAATCCAGGTATATCTCACTGCTTAGCGAGGTATGTATCAATGTTTAGCGAGGTATGCTTCACTGTTTAACGAGGCATATATCTCACTGCTTAGCGAGGTTATCTCACTACGTATCGAATTATATCTCACTGCTTAGCGAGGTTATCTCACTACGTATCGAAGTATATCTCACTACTAAGGAACATAAGTTTTTAACTCTCTTATTTTTTTTTCCGTAGATGTTATCCACATTGATTGCCACGCGATCCAGTATTCATTTTAGCTTTGTTCTGTTCTATAGAACTCGATGTTTTCTTTTGACTTAAGATCTCAGACTTTTGATTTCCCGTTCTTGTAAATATCAATCGGCTTTCTTTTATTCTGATGAAGTGATTCCAACTTTTCTAATTGCGATTGACCTTTTGGGATTTAGCTTGCAGGACTTTGGCGTATCTTAAATGGAATGGGATATTGTGTTGCGGAAATGAAAAGGAGCTGTATTATCCCAGGGCCTAAGAAAGACATTTAGATAGATACGCCACTGGATAGCAACGCTGGCATAATTATACACGGACAGGATGCAGACGAAGCTGAAAATCCGTAATATGGTTAAAAATACAAAAGATTAGAGGTAACGTGAAGCCTGGCTTGTGTCCTACGTTAAGATCATGGTCCCAATATATTGTTGGTGTAAGACAGACGTCGAAGATATATTTAAAGATAAATTGGTAACGTATCCTATTCATGACGTAGCCATCAATCCAATATTTTTTTAATGTAGTGGTTTTCTAGACAATATAAATACGTACAGTAGTTTGCCATTGCTTTTTTAACAGTCCGGATGCACAATTGCTTTTGACGGGTATCGAACTCAGTAACTTGGTCTTCACAAACGCGCGCTATTTTAAGATGGTCAGGGGTATTAGGAAAATATTATTTCTGTGTTAATTATGAAGAAAGAAAATATTAAAAGAAATAAAAATAAAATAAATAAAATATGTTGGATATATTAAAAGACATGGCACCTTGTTGAAGATCTTACTTGATAATAAAGGAGAGGGTAGGCGAGCAAGAAGTAGGCAGAGATACAAGGTGGAGAGTAACATCTCGAGATGGACTAGCTACAATCTAGCAGAAGGTACCATCAAGACAAGAGACGGAATGTTGAATGTCTGTTCAGTCAACTTTCAATGTGGAGACGGCACTTAATGTTAATGATTTCTGTGCCACATGTCACTACGAAGGTGCCATTTCGTTGCCACATGTCACTACGAACGTGCCCTTTCTGTGCCACATGTCACTACTAATGTGCCTTTTATGTGTGTAATACATTGTTTTAGAAAAGAAATGAGTTCTGTAAGTTTCCCATGAATATTACTCATATCATGTCTCCTGGAGCTGTTATTATTCTGTGTAAATGTTTTCTGTGTGCGTTACCTAGCAACATGAATGCATATTTCTCTAAGTTCATGCATGTTCATGAATGAAAGCTCTTGTAGAGGTAACTGACTATCCAATCTTTAACATTGACACTGGAGTGTCCAATCTTTAACATTGACACTGGAGTGTCCAATCTTTAACATTGACACTGGAGTGTCCAATCTTTAACATTGACACTAGAGTGTCCAATCTTTAACATTGACACTAGAGTGTCCAATCTTTAACATTGACACTGGAGTGTCCAATCTTTAACATTGCCACTAGAGTGTCCAATCTTTAACATTGACACTAGAGTGTCCAATCTTTAACATTGACACTAGAGTATCCAACCTTTAACATTGACACTGGAGTGTCCAGCCTTTAACATTGACACTAGAGTGTCCAACCTTTAACATTGACACTGGAGTGTCCAACCTTTAACATTGACACTAGAGTGTCCAACCTTTAATATTGACACTAGAGTGTCCAACCTTTAACATTGTCACTAGAGTGTCCAACCTTTAACATTGACACTAGTGTCCAACCTTTAACATTGACACTGGATTGTCCAACCTTTATAACATTGACACTGGAGTTATTATGTGATAAATGAACAATTAGTCAAGCAAGAACTGTTGTTGGTTTATAACTAAATGCTAAAAGAATGAAGTCATACAGGCCAATATCAAACAACGTGACTTATATTGGACATATCGTGTTTTTCATTGCATGGCCACATTCAGTACACGTAGTGGCCAATGGGCTGCTCACATGTTCATTTTCTGGACAGTTTCTGGACTGTACATGCCTTCTAGCTGAACTAAATTTGGACCCCTTTCGTTAGGTTTTTTATTATTGATTGACTTTGAATTGGTCGCTATTTATATACTTGGAGTCGCATGCCAAAAATAGCCATGGTCAACCAATAAATTTCACTCAAATCAGAAACTAGTTCATGTTTACGTTTTAGTTGACAGGCCTCCCATACCCCCGACGACCGCACTTCAGTCAAGACAACTGATGTTGTTTGGGTACAACACGCATTTGTCTACTTCAAAAGTGTTTGGCTTTAACAAGAATTGTTTTAAAAAAATTATAAAGAAACAAGTGATTTAGTGTGCACTAAATGTACATTATAATAACCGTCATCACCAGAATGGATAAAAGTTTCAGACTTTTGTTGTTGCATGTTTTTGATGTGTCAGGAAATGAATGAACAGTGCAGTTCTGGCATATAATACCCTGCCATATTTAAGAAAAGTATGGTCAGTCAGACCGAGTCCTTCGTTTTTAATATAGGCCAGTGGACTAATCCAGCATCCTTCAAAAATTACGCTTTTTGAATTAACCTGGAATTTAATTGGTCACATTGTGTATACATTGTGTCGACAACAAATGAACATCACTGGACACAAAAAAATCAAACTACATCAGTGTTGAAAGATGAATGAAGAAATGTTGGAAGTATTCTTGTTGATATGAAACATCAGATGTGAGTAATGTCACAGTGATATGATCATCTAGTTGCATGTTAGTTGGAGTGCAAGAAACCAGCAGTATGAAACATGATGTTTTGTGTATGAAATATGCAGAGAGAGAGAGAGATGTTTGTGATAAGTGAGTTGTAAGAATATTGAAGTAGATAAGTGAAGCTGGACTTTGTATGAAATATGAAGTAGATATATGCGATAACAGTGTGTACATTCTGGCAACAAAGTGACATTTTGCCGTCAAATTTTTGATAAACTGTATAGTAAAGAATAATGAAGAGATAGACTAGCTATTTACTTGGTAAGTGATAATGTGAATAGGCTAGCTAGTTATTTACTTGATAAGTGATAATGTTAATATGCTAGCTAGTTATTTACTTGATAAGTGATAATGTGCAGAGATAGACTAGCTAGCTATTTACTTGATAAGCTATAATGTGAAGAGATAGACTAGCTAGCTGTTTACTTGATAAGCTATAATGTGCAGAGATAGACTAGCTAGCTATTTACTTGATAAGCTATAATGTGCAGAGATAGACTAGCTAGCTATGTACTTGATAAGCTATAATGTGAAGAGATAGACTAGCTAGCTATTTACTTGATAAGCTATAATGTACAGAGATAGACTAGCTAGCTATTTACTTGATAAGCTATAATGTGCAGAGATAGACTAGCTAGCTGTTTACTTGATAAGCTATAATGTGAAGAGATAGACTAGCTAACTATTTACTTGATAAGCTATAATGTGAAGAGATAGACTAGCTAGCTGTTTACTTGATAAGTGATAATGTGAAGAGAAAGAGCAATAAGGTCAGGAATGATAACCTGGAGCCGATATAATAGACAGAAGGAAGAACATACATACCGAGTGGAGTCATCGCTCCTGAATGAGAGAGAAAACGAAATGGTAACATCCAACCAAGAAAGATAATATGAGGTGACTTTAACAGCTGACTGGAGGCAACTCATTTTGGATGAAATTGTGTTATTAAAAAGTATGAGGCTTTTACGAGGTCATTTACTGGTGGCAAGTGCGATTAGTTCCCGTTCAGCAGCACTTCTGGAGTTCATTGTACGGGATACCGAATTTGAGTATTCGCATACCTCAGATGAAGTCAATGCTAAAGATGGCACATTAACGAAGAAGCGCCTCCTCGTTCTCTTTATCGATATATCTCTGTCGAGAAGTCAGGCACAAGCAATCCATCTTTGTCTCTCTATCTTTATTCCGTGCTGGCAGGCACAAACAATCCATCTCTGTCTCTCTATCTTTATTCCGTGCTGGCAGGCACAAACAATCCATCTCTGCCTCTCTATCTTTATTCCGTGCTGGCAGGCACAAACAATCCATCTCTGCCTCTCTATCTTTATTCCGTGCTGGCAGGCACAAACAATCCATCTCTGCCTCTCTATCTTTATTCCGTGCTGGCAGGCACAAACAATCCATCTCTGCCTCTCTATCTTTATTCCGTGCTGGCAGGCACAAACAATCCATCTCTGCCTCTCTATCTTTATTCCGTGCTGGCAGGCACAAACAATCCATCTCTGCCTCTCTATCTTTATTCCGTGCTGGCAGGCACAAACAATCCATCTCTGCCTCTCTATCTTTATTCCGTGCTGGCAGGCACAAACAATCCATCTCTGCCTCTCTATCTTTATTCCGTGCTGGCAGGCACAAACAATCCATCTCTGCCTCTCTATCTTTATTCCGTGCTGGCAGGCACAAACAATCCATCTCTGCCTCTCTATCTTTATTCCGTGCTGGCAGGCACAAACAATCCATCTCTGCCTCTCTATCTTTATTCCGTGCTGGCAGGCACAAACAATCCATCTCTGCCTCTCTATCTTTATTCCGTGCTGGCAGGCACAAACAATCCATCTCTGCCTCTCTATCTTTCTTCCGTGCTGGCAGGCACAAACAATCCATCTCTGCCTCTCTATCTTTATTCCGTGCTGGCAGGCACAAACAATCCATCTCTGCCTCTCTATCTTTATTCCGTGCTGGCAGGCACAAACAATCCATCTCTGCCTCTCTATCTTTATTCCGTGCTGGCAGGCACAAACAATCCATCTCTGCCTCTCTATCTTTATTCCGTGCTGGCAGGCACAAACAATCCATCTCTGCCTCTCTATCTTTATTCCGTGCTGGCAGGCACAAACAATCCATCTCTGCCTCTCTATCTTTATTCCGTGCTGGCAGGCACAAACAATCCATCTCTGCCTCTCTATCTTTATTCCGTGCTGGCAGGCACAAACAATCCATCTCTGTCTCTCTATCTTTATTCCGTGCTGGCAGGCACAAACAATCCATCTCTGTCTCTCTATCTTTATTCCGTGCTGGCAGGCACAAACAATCCATCTCTGCCTCTCTATCTTTATTCCGTGCTGGCAGGCACAAACAATCCATCTCTGTCTCTCTATCTTTATTCCGTGCTGGCAGGCACAAACAATCCATCTCTGCCTCTCTATCTTTATTCCGTGCTGGCAGGCACAAACAATCCATCTCTGCCTCTCTATCTTTATTCCGTGCTGGCAGGCACAAACAATCCATCTCTGTCTCTCTATCTTTATTCCGTGCTGGCAGGCACAAACAATCCATCTCTGTCTCTCTATCTTTATTCCGTGCTGGCAGGCACAAACAATCCATCTCTGCCTCTCTATCTTTATTCCGTGCTGGCAGGCACAAACAATCCATCTCTGTCTCTCTATCTTTATTCCGTGCTGGCAGGCACAAACAATCCATCTCTGTCTCTCTATCTTTATTCCGTGCTGGCAGGCACAAACAATCCATCTCTGCCTCTCTATCTTTATTCCGTGCTGGCAGGCACAAACAATCCATCTCTGCCTCTCTATCTTTATTCCGTGCTGGCAGGCACAAACAATCCATCTCTGTCTCTCTATCTTTATTCCGTGCTGGCAGGCACAAACAATCCATCTCTGTCTCTCTATCTTTATTCCGTGCTGGCAGGCACAAACAATCCATCTCTGCCTCTCTATCTTTATTCCGTGCTGGCAGGCACAAACAATCCATCTCTGCCTCTCTATCTTTATTCCGTGCTGGCAGGCACAAACAATCCATCTCTGCCTCTCTATCTTTATTCCGTGCTGGCAGGCACAAACAATCCATCTCTGCCTCTCTATCTTTATTCCGTGCTGGCAGGCACAAACAATCCATCTCTGCCTCTCTATCTTTATTCCGTGCTGGCAGGCACAAACAATCCATCTCTGTCTCTCTATCTTTATTCCGTGCTGGCAGGCACAAACAATCCATCTCTGTCTCTCTATCTTTATTCCGTGCTGGCAGGCACAAACAATCCATCTCTGTCTCTCTATCTTTATTCCGTGCTGGCAGGCACAAACAATCCATCTCTGTCTCTCTATCTTTATTCCGTGCTGGCAGGCACAAACAATCCATCTCTGTCTCTCTATCTTTATTCCGTGCTGGCAGGCACAAACAATCCATCTCTGTCTCTCTATCTTTATTCCGTGCTGGCAGGCACAAACAATCCATCTCTGCCTCTCTATCTTTATTCCGTGCTGGCAGGCACAAACAATCCATCTCTGTCTCTCTATCTTTATTCCGTGCTGGCAGGCACAAACAATCCATCTCTGTCTCTCTATCTTTATTCCGTGCTGGCAGGCACAAACAATCCATCTCTGTCTCTCTATCTTTATTCCGTGCTGGCAGGCACAAACAATCCATCTCTGTCTCTCTATCTTTATTCCGTGCTGGCAGGCACAAACAATCCATCTCTGTCTCTCTATCTTTATTCCGTGCTGGCAGGCACAAACAATCCATCTCTGTCTCTCTATCTTTATTCCGTGCTGGCAGGCACAAACAATCCATCTCTGTCTCTCTATCTTTATTCCGTGCTGGCAGGCACAAACAATCCATCTCTGCCTCTCTATCTTTATTCCGTGCTGGCAGGCACAAACAATCCATCTCTGTCTCTCTATCTTTATTCCGTGCTGGCAGGCACAAACAATCCATCTCTGTCTCTCTATCTTTATTCCGTGCTGGCAGGCACAAACAATCCATCTCTGCCTCTCTATCTTTATTCCGTGCTGGCAGGCACAAACAATCCATCTCTGCCTCTCTATCTTTATTCCGTGCTGGCAGGCACAAACAATCCATCTCTGCCTCTCTATATGAAGTAGATACGTGAAACTGAAATTTCTGGATGTAAAATACATACGTGAAATTGAATTGTGTACAATCATATCAAAAAGCACGTGAAACTAAAATGTGTATGAAATGTTTAGTGGATGCAACAAGCCCATATCTGTCTTTCTATCTGTCAAGCCGGCAGACACAAGAAAACCATCTCTGTCAAGCTGGCAGGCGCAGGTAATCAATTAAATTCATATTTCTTATAGTCCTTATTAATGTTAAAAGATTCCGTTAATTTAGTTCCTCCACGCCATGAGGGGAAGTCCGTGGAGTAGAGGTTAAGCCATTCGCTTTGTGTTTAAAATGGTTCAAATCCCATTCGATACGTCATGTTTGTAAAGTGATTTTTTTCCGGAAAACTTGTGGATTATTGCTTGAAGCTTCGGAGTTACGTGCTATGTGTGGTACTGTTGGCAGACGGTGTACTGCTTCGTTGACAGGGGAGGAATCCATATGTACTCATCTATGCTTTTTTGAGTTCCATGAGATGAAGTGAAGTATACCAATTATGTAGCAAAATATTCTCTATATCTTTGTGCTCATTCATTCATTCTACAATATCTTCTCTCTGTGCTCCTTCATTCATTCTACAATATCTTCTCTCTGTGCTCATTCATTCTACAATATCTTCTCTCTGTGCTCATTCATTCATTCTACAATATCTTCTCTTTGTGCTCCTTCATTCATTCTACAATATCTTCTCTTTGTGCTCCTTCATACATTCTACAATATCTTCTCTTTGTGCTCCTTCATTCATTCTACAATATCTTCTCTCTGTGCTCATTCATTCATTCTACAATATCTTCTCTCTGTGCTCCTTCATTCATTCTACAATATCTTCTCTCTGTGCTCCTTCATTCATTCTACAATATCTTCTCTCTGTGCACATTCATTCATTCTACAATATCTTCTCTCTGTGCTCATTCATTCATTCTACAATATCTTCTCTCTGTGCTCATTCATTCATTCTACAATATCTTCTCTCTGTGCTCCTTCATTCATTCTACAATATCTTCTCTCTGTGCTCCTTCATTCATTCTACAATATCTTCTCTCTGTGCTCCTTCATTCATTCTACAATATCTTCTCTCTGTGCTCATTCATTCATTCTACAATATCTTCTCTTTGTGCTCCTTCATACATTCTACAATATCTTCTCTTTGTGCTCCTTCATTCATTCTACAATAACTTCTCTTTGTGCTCCTTCATTCATTCTACAATATCTTCTCACTGATCATTCATTAGTTCTACAATATCTTCTCACTGTGCTCATTCATTAGTTCTATAATATCTTCTCACTGTGCTCATTCATTAGTTCTATAATATCTTCTCACTGTACTCATTTATTAGTTCTACAATAACTTCTCTCTGCTCATTTATTAATTCTACAATATCTTCTCACTGTGCTCATTTATTAATTCTACAATATCTTCTCTCTGTTCTCAGTTATTAATTCTACAATATCTTCTCTCTGTGCTCAGTTATTAATTCTACAATAATGTATTGTCGTCAATCTCCCGCCTTCTATTGGCATGCCGCCAGCGCCGAAGATATCTACCTGATATGCATCGTAAACTTCTCTGTATTGATCCTACCTAAAACGCTTTTTCCTTCTCACGTTAGCTGAAGTGGTGTTATATTCATCTACAAATCACATATGCATTGTTTCATATATGTTCTTGTAGACCAGAAATTGCTTTGGCATGCACAAGTTAAACAATTTGAAAGATTTTGTTAATTGCACAGGCCATGTTAGAAACATTGTATACAACACAATATGAGCATTTAAATGACATTTCACTTGAATGAATTATGAATAAACAACTGAGAAATGTCTTAGAATTCACTTTGTTTACTCAACGACAGAATAAAAACATAAAGCTTAAGTTGTAGCTGTGACAGACATTCTGAGCCATATTTCATGAAATCTTTCATTTCCATTACTTTGTGTAGGGTTTCTTGTTTCACAAATTTGTAGATATTGTTTTACCCAAGTATTATTTCAGATTAATAGTATTTTTTTCCCTTATTGTCACAGATTTATAGGTGTGTGTGGATGTTATGTCACAGATTTTTAGACGTGTGTGATATGTCACAGATTTATAGGTGCGTGTGTTATGTCGCATATTTATAGGTTTGTTTGTTATGTCACAGATGTATAGGTGTGCGTGTGTGATGTCAGATTTATGTGTGCGTTAAGTCACATATTTATAGGTGGGTGTAAATTACAGATTTATAGGTATGTATGTTATGTCACACATTTATAGGTGTAGGTTATGTCACAGATTTATAGGTATGTGTGTCCCGTCGAACACTTTTTTGTATGTGTGTTATGTCCCAGATTTATAGATGTGTGTGTGTTATGTCGCATATCTTTAAGTATGTGTTATTATTTCAGATTTATAGGTATGGTTCTTATGTCTTTATTTATAGGTGTGTGGATGTCGCATATTTATATGTTTGTGTGTTATTTACAGATTTATAGGTGTGTGTATACCTTCTAGAGCAGATTTATTTATAGGTGTATGTGTTATGTCACATATTTATAGGTATTGTGCTATTGGTCCAGAATTATAGATATATGTACTATATAGTACAGATTTATAGATATGTGTGTGTGATGCAGATTGGATGGGTTAGTAAACGTATTGACGTTAAGGTATGAGTCGAACTGGTGCCAGTTGACACGAATGAAAAAAATCTCGTTTGTTTCCTTCTATACATTTCCACAGCTCTCTCTCTCTCTCTCTCTCTCTCTCTCTCTCTCTCTTAACTTAAAATCTCCCAGGCTTACAAGTTTGAGTGCATTTAAATATATTTTTACAAAATGTAAAAGTACATACCACCAACGGTGACGGCGTGAGCAGTAGGTTGGAAGATGTTGCGTCAACAATTAGGGGAGATGGCATCTGCAAATGTTTGACATTTGTTGATAAGGGATAGCATTGTTGGAGAATACTTGCCGATGTTAATATAGTTTTCTATACATGAATTACACGTTGTTTGAATGTAAAACAGATTCCTGAAAATATGAAACATTTTACTAAAAATATGAAAGAACCTGAAAATATAAAACAGATTACCGAAAATATGAAAAAAATATGAAAATATGAAACAAACTACCGAAAATATGAAACAGATTACCGAAAATATGAAAAAAATATGAAAATATGAAACAAACTACCGAAAATATGAAACAGATTACCGAAAATATGAAAAAAATATGAAACAAACTACCGAAAATATGAAACATATATGTAGTTGTCTTCGTCTTTTTTTTCGAATGGAAATATTTTGAGAGAAGGGAGTAATTTTGTGACTTAATTAAGCAGGTTTTGGTGGTGAGTCTACCTGAATACTTAGTGACATAATTAAACACGGTGGTCTGTCTGCCTGAGTACTTAGTAGTGCTTGACAAAGGGGAGGATGGGGTAAAAACATTTGCCAGAAGAAATTGTAATTTATGTAAACTCTTCGTTGGTTTAGCTAATTTCCTTCTAGCAAAAATTTGGAGATTAAAAAAATTAACAAAAAAACTCTGCATTAATACAAAGCTTCTACTGTTCGACGCATGTTTTATTTCGGTTCTGACGTACGAGTGTGAAATCTGGAAATCAACTAAATTTTTATAAAATAAACTAAATACCTTCAAAAACAAATGTCTCAGGAAAATCACAAACACGAACTGGAAATACTTTAAGTCAAACGAGACACTATAAGAAGAGACAAAACAATAATACATCACAGACGTTATTAGAAAAAGGTGTTGGGTATACATCCGTCACGCACTCAGAATGAATGAAGATAGAATACCACGTCAAATATTTACATGGCCACCAAGTGGCAAGAGAAAAAGGGGAAGACAAAAACAACACTGAAAAAGTACTATCGAAAAAGAAATCACAACAGCTGGTATGAAAATGAATGATCTGGAACAACTGGCTGGTGATCGACAAGCATGGAGAGCTATGACATCTGCCATATGGGCCAAGCTTGGCACAAGATGGAAATGATGATGAATCATCTTCCTTGACAGAAGACGTATCTACGGCCCTGTATCATGGGTACTACTTTGTCCTTCTTGCTGTTGGTTATTGTTGCTATCTTCGCTTTTAAAAGAAATTAGTTATTTTGCTGTTATCCAATATTGACTAACTTGTTGTTTTCGTCCTATAGAAAGGCTTTGTTATTTCTGTCAGAAAGTTGACACGTGATAGACAGTGGGAAGTTCAGAGATGCAGATATACAGAGATTGCTTGTGTCTTGAAAGTTTTCTCGTCTCAAATCTCCTGTTGTAAATTACATCGGCTTCTCATCTTACGCGATAGATAAGTTCAAGGAAGACGGACGAAGCCACACACACGTAAATCGAGGAAGTAGATTTGAATTTCTAGCGTCTTGCTTAATCTGCTGTGTTTATTTTTTCCCTCGATATACGAATAATATTTCACCAAGTTAATCTGCTTCGGTGTTGATATATTAAAATTCTCCATAATAATCACAAGCATATGCATTCTCTACAATCGTTATAACATGATACTTTTTGAGAACATGTTGTTGGTCACGTTTTATTATGTAATAACGTGATTGAAGCTGTATCGTACTTTAGCACTGGTGCGAAAAATACGGCCACATGGAGGGACAAATGTGGCCCACCAGGCTGCTCTAAAAGTAGTACATCTGCTAACAAACAGAGATCTGAAAATATTGTCTATTTTCTTTTCCCAGGTGGATCATAGATGTTAGTATCCTCGCCGTTAATCGTAGGGGTGGGAACTTCAGGTGTCGTTCCAAGGCCAGATGTGTCGCCTTGGTTGCGCTGGGTCCATGTTTGTTCAAGGTTATCTTGAAGTGTTCTATCCACCGCTTTCTTGGTCTACCTTTGCCTTTTTGTCCGGGTATATCTTATATATGCTCTTATTGGTATTTTGTTTGGGCTCATAAAGTAACCGAAACATTTTACTAACTGTCTTTCAATATGTTCAATAAATGATATTATCATCATCACCAGGTACCATGCCGGCTGGCGTAGGCGATCAAGGCTCCCCACAGCTCTGTCTCCAGAATTATGTATAAATCTCGTTGTTGTTTCCCTGCCGTGCCAGGTTATCACACTAATATTTTCTGACGGTGTGGCCCTCTGTCTCTGTTGTCTTTAATCTTGCCTGTTGTGATTTTGTTCTCCAAACCTGCCAGCCTCATGAAGTGGCCAAAAAATGAAGATTGTCTTTTTCTTATATTATTGGTTAAGCACATGATCTTATACATACATACATAATATTACATTTTATATATATATATATATGCATTTTATACATATTAATACTTATTACGTTGCTTTTACATTTAAATCGACGATGTGGTCAAGTCAAAATTTAGTGAGACAAAGAGAGTATATACTATAACGTTGACATGATCAAATATTAGCACAGGGATGTTACATTGCACAGTGATGTTACATTGCACAGTGTTGTTACATTGCACAGTGATGTTACATTGCACAGTGTTGTTACATTGCACAGTGATGTTACATTGCACAGACTTAGTTAAGCGACAATAGTGATGACGCTTTCAGTAGAGTGACGTCATCACAACCTGCTCTTTTTCTAATCTCTTCTTTTTGTCTAGTTCATTAACCATTGCTACAAAATCCTACAATAAATGCTACAAAAACCCTCCCTGTAACTCCCTAACGGGAACATGAATTATTTGATGGATTTGAAAGAAAAAAATAGTAACCATTGCAGCTTTTCTCCGACATTTCATTTCACATGTAACGATTTTTCTTTTCTGCGAGATTGTTAAATACCATAGTTGACATTGATAGCAGAGTTTTGGTATAGAAATTGTTGATATTATCTGTCGTTTGATTTCCATCTTGATCTCAGAAATTATTATTTGCTCTGAAGAACTAAAAAAGAGGTTTATTTTCCCATACTACATAAATTTAAGCTGAGTTTATCCCGCCGATCTAAGAAGGTCCACCTCTGCACTAGAGAAACAATCTTCTTCTTCATGTCCTCATGTACCTTTCGGTGTTGAGGCGAGAGTGAGTGTATGGTCTTTTGCCCTTCTATTTGCCTCTTCCGCTGTTATGTTTCCGAGTGTCTCTAATTCACTATCTATCCACCTTTTACGAGGGCGTCCAATAGGTCGACTGTTTTCGTATCGTTTGTTAAGTGTTTTTTTGATAATACTTCGCTCGTTCTGTCTGGTTATGTGGCCGTACCATTTAACTTGTTGTTTCTGGATGTATGTCTTTAATGCCGCAGAAGTTGATAGTTCTGATGTGCCTTCCTCTCCATTTAAGTTTCTTATTGAGCACTTTGTGTATCCTCTGTCGACGTGCTAGGTCAGTCACAGGTTAAGGGCTGTATAATAAGTTTACTCGGGATTGCCCATTTTCCCGTGCTAGAGAAACAATAACGTTTCTATTTTTTTTTCACGTCACTAAAAGCGTATACCGACACGATGGATACAAAACCAGGGGCAGACCTTGCAAACCATGAATTATAGAAAGGAGTTAACTAAAACAAACATATTAAGCATACACAAAAACCATCTCCAGAGAACTCTTCTACCCCTAACTCTGCAAGGCATACTCCACTCTTGGCCTTAATGAATCTCTGAATCAAATCTGGTGATGGCACCTGCGGGTTATAAATCCTTTTCCTTTGAGGTAGACAAGAGCTGCACGTAAAAGAAGACACACATCAGACGATGGTGAATGCGGGTATGTGATACCTTGTAATTACATTTGGACGACTCTTTGTGGCTCAGATTGTTCTTGTGAGTCACACCCATCATCGCCATGGATCGCAGATTATATTTCTTATATCACAACAATACTGGTAGGAAACGTGCCTACTACTATACTATGATACAGTCAAACTATAATCCCACAGAGTCGTAGTGACACTAGAAACTTCAATACAGATATCCCGTCATGCATCTCCGTTCTTAGTTACTTGATTTAACGTGGATAGTCTTAATATTGTCCAGTCTTTAATATAATCAATCCATACTTTCTTGTGTCCATACCTCTTCAATCGTTTTCTCTTTCAACTGTATCATGCAGGATAATTTTGGAAAGAAAGTCATGCTCATCACATGACCAAACCACACATGTTTGCGACTTTTATGCTCATCAGATGTCCAAAACACACATGTTTGCGACTTTTATGCTCATCACATGACCAAACCACACATGTTTGCGACTTTTGTGCTCATCAGATGTCCAAAACACACATGTTTGCGACTTTTATGCTCATCACATGACCAAACCACACATGTTTGCGACTTTTATGCTCATCACATGACCAAAACACACATGTTTGCGACTTTTATGCTCATCACGTGACCAAACCACACATGTTTGCCACTTTCTCTACTGCTATGAGATGTTCTTATTGATCTGCAAAAATATGTATACTTTTTCCCACGTTTATGTTGATTTTTATGTTCGGTATATCGGATGTGCAATACTCGTCTGTAACGTTTGTTATTATGTTCTGTTTTTAAGCTCTGTATAATGAATGTCCGGCTCTGTGGCGTCCCAGTGAATGTGAATGTACCAGTCCGGCTCTGTGGCGAAGTGGTACAGGGCGCGTCTGTGACGGCAAATGTACCGAGTTCGATCCTCACCACAGGCAATTGTGCATCCGGACCTTTCAGAAAGCAATGGCAACCTACTGAACGTGTTTATATTGCCTAGAAAATCACCACAGCCAACAAATGCTGGGTTGATAGCTACGTCCTGGATAGGATATGCTACCAATTTTTATTTTTTTAATAATGAATGTATCCAGCTCGTGGCGATGTGGTACAGAGCTCGTCTTTGACGGTCAAGATACCGGGTTCGAATCCCGCAAGAGGCAATTGTGCATCCTGACCGTTCATAAAGCATTGGCAAACTACTACACTTATTTATATTTTTTCTAAAATATCACTACAGCCAAAGGATGCTGGTTTAGTAGCTACATCCCGAATAGGATAGGCTGCCAATATTGGATGTGCAATATTCGTCTGTAGCATTTGTTTCTAATTTCTGTATAATAAATGTACAATATTCGTCTGTAACTTTTTATTTTTATGTTCTCTATATCGGATTTGCAATACTCGTCTGTAACATGAGTTTTCAGAAAATGTATTCTTCTTTCCATTTCTGCTACAATTGTCCAACTCTGACAACAGTACAATAGGAGTGGTATTATTAGAGATTTATATAGGCTTTTCTTCACTGATGTACTTATCCTGTTCCCCCTTATGGTTTTCAATCTGCATATTGCAGTCGAGGCTATTTGATTATTACAAATCTAGTTGTTATGTCTTTGTTAATTCTTCCATCCATGCTGATACATAAGATTTAAAGGTATTACAGTGGTTGTTATTTTAGTTTCTGCCCATTCACCCAGATATTAACAACAGAAATCTTATTGTCATCTCAATTTGCCATTATTCTGTTTTCTCGATGTTTAGTTCCATACCATAAGGTTTTTGTTTTTTTCTAAGCTTAGAGGTACGTTCCTAAAGTTCTTTTTCTAGTTTCGGCCATGCGATCGATGTAATCTTCAAACTGCTAGTTGTACAGAGATCGCCCACCGATTTCAATACTATCACTGAGTACAGACCTCGTTATCCAAGACAGTTTCCACACAGCTCAAATCGGGTAATGGTTGTTACTAGTTATGTAAGTCCTTGTCAACCTGCGTAGACAAGGGATGCACGTCTAAGACGAGATATCATATGCGTGCAGGAACACATCTTGTGTGCAGATTTTATGATGTAGAAATGTATACGATACGATAAACACGGCTGCCTATAGTAACTTATTCCTCAGAGTAATACATTCGTTGCAATGTCCGCTGTACTTATAATAAATACCTGCGCCATTAAGGAGCTTTTCATCAAGGTTATTAGAGGAGAATAGAGTGAGGGGAGATTGTTATATTTTTTTGGTATCTTAGTTTGCTAATGTTTCTGTATACATTTTTTTGGGTATCTTTGCTATAATGTTTCTGTATATATTTTTAAAAAATATTAGTTTGCTAATATTTCAGTATAAATTAATATATTGCTATTGTTATGTTCTTGTACAGGACCACACATTAGTTGGAAGGCCAGATGCACCCACTCAGCAAGACATCCAGCTCAGTGGCTTGGGCATCCAGCCGGAACATGCTGTCGTGGATATGGATAACAACGAAGTTTATGTGACCCCGCTGGATGGTGCCAGGTAAGTGTGTGGGTGTCCTTCTTAAACAGAACGTTTATCTATGTTGTATTGATTTATCTGGAAATGAATATTTGTGTCATCAAGAGATATTTTTGACTAATACATGGTTCGTTATTATTTTTGAGTTTCAAATATAATACACATTTTAACGATAAATGGTTCCTTGTTTGGTTCGATCCTCAGCCACTGCCAGAGCTTGAATTTTTTTTTTGTGGGGGGGGGGGCAATAGAAGTTTCTCCAAAAGCATTATTTCATACCCAGAACACCTTCACTCCTGGCATTCCTTAAATGGTAGTATCCTGCAATGCTTTAAGACGCCCCCTACTCCAAAGGCGGGTAGTGCTAACATAACTTACCAATAAATCAGAAAATAAATCAGTGTTTGACTTCCACAGATGAAAGCCTGACTGTATAAGAATGCCATTTGCTAGAGGTTTGCTGTTGCATAGGGGGCCACTCGTGAGACCTTTCAGCGTACGAATAGATAGAGAGAAAAAAAATAAATGCATACAAGATCAAGTAATAGTATATTTGTATTATTTTGATAAATATTGTGATTAGTAATTATCTGAGCCATGCTCGTGTGAGTACTCTCCTGGCATACTCATTGGATACTCTCCTGGCATGCTCATGTGAGTACTCTCCTGGCATGCTCATGTGAGTACTCTCCTGGCATACTCATGGGATACTCTCCTGGCATGCTCATGGGATACTCTCCTGGCATGCTCATGGGATACTCTCCTGGCATGCTCATGTGAGTACTCTCCTGGCATGCTCATGTGAGTACTCTCCTGGCATACTCATGGGATACTCTCCTGGCATGCTCATGTGAGTACTCTCCTGGCATGCTCATGTGAGTACTCTCCTAGCATACTCATGGGATACTCTCCTGGCATGCTCATGTGAGTACTCTCCTGGCATGCTTGTGAGAGTTTTGTCCGGTAAAAGCAAATATCGTTGGGTCTCTATGCTGATAGATTATATGATGTTTCTATGGCACGTTGATTGTATATTTTCCTAGTCCTACCCGTCAATCGCAACCTCTTTACTATCTCCTCGAGCAGTTCCACAATTCCGTAATAACAGTCTCATCAATAATGAAGTCCCTCGTTCAACAGATGCATGTATAGGAAATTTATAATGTCCCCCTTTCCCATCGTCATCTGGTCCTGACACATGTGCTTTAACGCTAATATAATGTCCCCCTTTCCCATCGTCATCTGGTCCTGACACATGTGCTTTAACGCTATATAATGTCCCCCTTTCCCATCGTCATCTGGTCCTGACACATGTGCTTTGACGCTAATATGTTGGATTTTAATTTAATTGTTGATTACCCTCATCCTTATTGTGACCAAAGCAAAATATCTACATGTGCCTAGAGTTGTGACACACTGCATACTACAGTATACAGTATAGATGTGTGACACGCCATCTACACATAATGCAGCCATACATTCTGAATTTTACTGATCTTAGACTGAGTCCGACACATCAACGGATCTGATTGTCACTATTTCTGAGATCCATTAGATGGCCTCCATAACTGCCTCGATCATCATTCCCATACTGAAAGTTATTGTACTACACACTTATCAGAAATGACTCTACCAAACTTCTTCAGCGTTCATTCTGAAACTCCCGCTGGATCTCCCTTGTAGTAGGACTAGGGTCCTACTAGATTACCAGCAGGATGTAGTCCAGAGAGTGGAAATGCGTTGTGGCGCCGTTTTATGTGCACCAATGGCCCGACACATCCGTCTTCGGCGGAATCGCCCCAGAGCGACCTTTACCATATGTGTATATCACATCATCGTTTTCAAAAAAGGTTATCAGTTGTTTGCTTGCTGGATGAGAATGTCCCTTGCACCACTTCGTGCATTCCCTGCTGATCGATAACTTGACATATTGTCCCCATTTCTTATCCATTCTTCCTCTGAGTATTTCCTAAACAGGGATGCCATGTGCAATCATCTTTTCGCACCTGCCATCCATGACACACTCGTTGTAGACTTGAACCTTCAACATCAGGTATGTTTCCTTAGATGTTCGATACCACTCAACTCTTATGTAGTATTTTACCCCATGTCCGTGCCTGTCTTGATGTGATAGAGACTAATCCCAGTGTGTGTCTCATCGTCACGATAGGGGAATCACCCGAGGGATATCCGCATACCCTTATTCAGAATGCGTTCAAACCGTGTGCATCGTGCATTTGATATTTTGAGTTTCGTGACATATATCACTGAAATGACTAATTGTTGAAAAAAGAACAAGTATCCTCTCTTCTGTACCCACAGCTGTCATAATTGTTAACGCTGCCAGACCCTGATTACTTTTCTGGATTATGTTATCTAAATGCGATTTTTAGGACAGCCTCCTGTCAACGGGCACTCCTAGAAAATTATATCACTACGCTCAAAAGTCTTCTCTTCATACTTCACAACCGGAAGTACTGTCTTCATGATGTTGGTGTTGCTCAAGGAAGAACACAGGACGCAGAACTTACTGTGATTAACCTGAGAGCTTGAGTCATCATATTATCGAGAACTTGAGTCATCATATTATCGAGAACTTGAGTCATCATATTATCGAGAACTTGAGTCATCATATTATCGAGAACTGGAGTCATCATATTATCGAGAGCTTGAGTCATCATATTATCGAGAACTGGAGTCATCATATTATCGAGAACTGGAGTCATCATATTATCGAGAACTTGAGTCATCATATTATCGAGAACTTGAGTCATCATATTATCGAGAACTTGAGTCATCATATTATCGAGAACTTGAGTCATCATATTATCGAGAGCTTGAGTCATCATATTATCGAGAACTGGAGTCATCATATTATCGAGAGCTTGAGTCATCATATTATCGAGAACTGGAGTCATCATATTATCGAGAACTGGAGTCATCATATTATCGAGAACTTGAGTCATCATATTATCGAGAACTTGAGTCATCATATTATCGAGAACTTGAGTCATCATATTATCGAGAACTTGAGTCATCATATTATCGAGAACTTGTCTGTAATGTATCATGTACATCATCTACCATTTCCTGCCTGTATTTTCTTATCCTTGTTTGTGAGGATGTCATCTGCAAATGTTGGTGTGCCTCCTGATCTTTTCGGTTGAATGTTGGCCACTTTCGCAGTTCGAATATTAAACAACACCTATGACAGTGGGCGATCCCTGATGCAGCACAGGACAGTCTAGATTCTGATATGCAAGCACCCAGTTGAAGTGTGACTTGTCTCTCTTGGAATGCTTGAGACTATCGAGAATTGAACCAGGTCCGTTCTAAAGTCACAGAATCGCCGTTCAACTCGCGTTACTCACGTTACTCACGTTACTCGCGTTACTCACGTTACTCACGTTACTCACGTTACTCGCGTTACTCACGTTACTCACGTTACTCACGTTACTCACGTTACTCACGTTACTCACGTTACTCGCGTTACTCACGTTACTCACGTTACTCACGTTACTCACGTTACTCACGTTACTCGCGTTACTCACGTTACTCACGTTACTCACGTTACTCACGTTACTCACGTTACTCACGTTACTCACGTTACTCGCGTTACTCACGTTACTCACGTTACTCACGTTACTCACGTTACTCACGTTACTCGCGTTACTCACGTTACTCACGTTACTCGCGTTACTCACGTTACTCGCGTTACTCACGTTACTCACGTTACTCACGTTACTCACGTTACTCGCGTTACTCGCGTTACTCACGTTACTCACGTTACTCACGTTACTCACGTTACTCACGTTACTCAGTTACTCACGTTACTCACGTTACTCACGTTACTCACGTTACTCACGTTACTCACGTTACTCACGTTACTCACGTTACTCACGTTACTCACGTTACTCACGTTACTCACGTTACTCACGTTACTCACGTTACTCACGTTACTCACGTTACTCACGTTACTCACGTTACTCACGTTACTCACGTTACTCGCGTTACTCACGTTACTCACGTTACTCACGTTACTCACGTTACTCACGTTACTCACGTTACTCACGTTACTCGAGTTGAAAGGCTATTCTGTGGCCTTTGAAAGGACCTGGTTCAATTCCCAATAGTCTCAAGAATTTTTAATTTATCCTCTTGCTTCCTACTTGAATTCTTTTCGAAAGCGGCTGCTACCCGATTTGCTAATCCTGGGTTGACTTCACAGTCTACGAAGCAGTTTATTCGTGTCACAAAGTCAACCCTGTTATAGACATTCTCTAGTTCGATCACTTCAACTGTTTCCATCTTGGATTGGAATCCATCATACACATTATAAGCAAATGTTTTCGGGTTTTGGCAAGCATCCTTCTTCAGTGTGTAGCAGCTACCTACTGTATCTGGGAGGATCTCTTCTCAGTTTCGACATGATTTGCTCTGAACTTTGCAAATATTTGAACTTTAAGTTGGGTGAATATAAATTATACATAGAGAGAGAGATGGGGTGTACGAGAGAAGAGAGTGGATGACAGAGAGAGGGTGCTATGAGATGGGAAGGGATAAGAGAAGAGAATGGGTGAAATAGAGTGGGAGTTTGAGAGAGGGGATTGAGGTTGTGAGAAAGAAGGGAATTTGGGAGAGTGGTGTGATGGATCTACCTATGTTCTTTCAGCGCCGAATGCTGTACATACGGCAGAATCCTGTGCTCTCAAATTCGAGCGATGTTACAATCTGCAGTCCTTGCGTGTTATTGAGATCCATAGTCTTATCTTCTTTGATGGTTGCTCTGCGAGGTCCCTTTTGCTCTTGCTCTTTTTCTTTTGCCATCTGGTACCCATTATAATGCTTGTAGTGACAGTATGTTTTCATTCATTCTAAGCACATGTCTGATATAAGTTCATATATTTCTTCTTATTGTAGTAGAAACATTTGTTAGATAAAACTTCCACTGCTAATACAAAGATATAGAAATTATTATAACAATAATTGCAACAAACAATTGACGTTTCTATCTATCTTCTGCCGTATTTCAGTCATATTTCATATGACCGTCGTTGTGTTTGTATTTCATTTATATTTGCTATTTTGTAATCTCAGGGTGTGTTATTTATGAGTTTGGACGACATACATATGTTACATTTTTGTCCACATACAGTATTATTAGTTACATCATATGTCCTACTTATTCCAACCCCTCTCTCAACAAACTCTCCAATCGTATCACCAAAACTCCAAACTATGCTTAGGCCATGTATGTCACTCATAATTACCCATCATACATAGCGTAATCGTATAACCCCGACACGACCTTGTTCCGTGTAGACGTGGATCATACGTCTTACTCACGTCTAGTTTACTTTCATTATTGTATCCTGATTCCTCTCTTGTGATACATTATTCATTGTATATGCTATTATTTATGTGCATATCAATGACATTTCTATTCTTTGTTTTGTTTGCAGGACATGCATCAACGGTTCAGTGATTCGGGAGAAGCATCGAGTACGTCACGGGGATCGTATTCTCTGGGGCAACAATCACTTCTTCCGACTCAATTGTCCTCGACTGGCTAATAGTAAGTAGCCGTGTTATACTACTATTTACAGCTTACAGCTTTGTGTGTTATACTGGTATTTATAGCTATGTGTGTTATACTGGTATTTATAGCTATGTGTGTTATACTGGTATTTATAGCTATGTGTGTTATACTGGTATTTATAGCTATGTGTGTTATACTGGTATTTATAGCTATGTGTGTTATACTGGTATTTATAGCTATGTGTGTTATACTGGTATTTATAGCTATGTGTGTTATACTGGTATTTACAGCTATGTGTGTTATACTGGTATTTACAGTTGTCGTGTGTATTGTACTGGTATTTACAGTTGTCGTGTGTATTGTACTGGTATTTACAGTTGTCGTGTGTATTGTACTGTTATTTACAGCTGTCGTAGGTGTGTTTTGTACTGTTATTTACAGGTGTCTTGTGTGTGTTGTATTGGTATTTACAGCTGTGGTGTGTTTCTTGTACTGGTAAATACAGCTGTACATTATATGACAAATCACGCAGTATTTATCAACAGAGACAATAATTTTGGTTATGTTTATTTGTGTTTACCTTTGTCTCAATGTCACCTATAACTACCGCCCAAGATTTCTCTAATACCTTTAATGATTTTACCTGAACGTACATGGCGTGCGATTTTTAGGCAAAAATATTCTGCAAGAAGTTCACTTGGGTAAATTTGATATGATTGAAATACTGAGCAGTAGTTGCCTGCAACATTGATCATTGCTCTTTGTTAACACCCCCGGTCCCTTGATTGGTGCGAGTATGGTGTGGGGGGCGGGTCGTATAAGTGTATTTGTAAATGTCTGTGTGATAATATGTGTGCACATTCATTTATTATGCACATATAAAAATATTAGCTCTACCAAGTCTATTGATTGATTAGTACCGATTCCTACAAAGTAATCATCAAACATGGATAGGATGTTGATTCAGTGTCTGTATGATTTCCTTGTTCCTTCTCTCTTCAATATTTGTCATTTACTTGGAGACACTTGGATAAAATCTAGAAGTTGTGTACACATCACATAGTGTGAAGTGTGCACATCAAATAGTGTGAAGTGTACACATCAAATAGTGTGAAGTGTGCACATCAAATAGTGTGAAGTGTACACATCAAATAGTGTAAAGTGTACACATCAAATAGTGTAAAGTGTACACATCAAATAGTGTGAAGTGCATAGTGAAGAAGAATATTGCTGGGAATTATAAATCAAGTAAAATATAAAAAAATGTGGACTAGATTTAAGCATCCAAAAATAGGAATGACTAAAAGTATTTTCAATAACATGAGGAAAATATTAACATCTAAACAACTTACAAACACTCTAAAGAAGAGAATTGTTAATTGATACATATATTCTATATTAATAGAAACGTAGGCTCAGAAACATTGACAATAAACAAGCAATTATAAACCGGAATTGATTCCTTTGGGATGTGCATATATAGACGAATAGGGAGAACACCATGGAAAGAAAAGAAAACAAACAAAGAGGTTCTAATAACACTTCGTATGAATAAAGCATTATTAATGGAAATAAAAATTAAACAAATGAAATATTAAAAGACATGACACCCTGTTGAAGGCCTTACTTGAGGGTAAAGTCGAGGTTGGTGGAGCAAGATGCACGCAGAGATACAAGTGGGAGAGTAACATCATAAGATGGACATGTCATAGTCTAGCGGAGTGTAACACCAGGACAAAAGACAGGATAGGTTGGAGGTATGTTACTGTTCGTTGCGGAGACGGCATTTAATGATGATGATCATCCATGATGTGCAACAATATCACACACTGTCCTAAAGGTGGGCGTGTCAGAGCAACGTAGTTAGAATTAAAACAACGAAGCTTTGATGCGTGCCAAGAATTTTTGACGCACTTTGAAGCAAAAAGGTGATGTTTATTTTATCAAGTATTGTTACTGCGGATGACAGTGGGTTCACTACCACAAGCGGGAAGCAAGGAAAGCTAGTTTTAAAAAAAATTACTACATCCTTCCCCGCCAAACCCGAAGAAGTGTGCAGGGAAAGTTATGCGGACTCTGGATGTACGAGGCGTTATTTCATAACACTACATACCATAGAGGAGCAATGTCAAGAAATAGAATAGATGAATTCTGCCACCAGGTACCACTTATATTCAAATGATGTGGGTTTTTAAATAAAAGGGATATTTTGCAACATGACAACGTTCAATAACATACTGTCGGGCAATGTCTGCAACTATTTGAGAACCTTCACTTTTAGTTCCTACTACATCCGCGCCAGTGGCGTATCCTGGGGTCTGAAAGAGAGCATGCAACTTTTAAAAAATGATAATTTTCTACTCACCCAGTTATTTGAAGTTCAGTTCTATTCTGCGGCTCTTTCTGCTAAAGTCCTCTGTTACTTTGTTATAAAAGTCATCATTGCCTTTCATCTCTACAAGAAGGTCTTTTTCAATTGACATCATTGATAGAGCAGAAAGACGACATTGCCCCTGCGAGTTCCTTATGACATTTTTAATGCGTTTTAATGCAGAAAACGAACGTTCCACTGAAGACGACGATGCAGGAATTGTCAATATTAAAATAACTTACATAATGATTCCGAACCACAAAGCCAAACGACTTTCTTATATAAATCATTGTTAAATGAACGGACACATTTTGTTCCTTCTCGTTTCAAACTGCTTAACGCAGGAATCGGTCTGCCCATTTTTACCAAGTCCAATTTTTCATTAAATGTTCGCGATTGAAACGGTCGCTCAAATAAATCTACAACAACATCATTAATAGAATCAGCCATAATAACCACCACGGTAAACAAATATACTAAGTTTAGTAATTAACAATAGCAATACACATGTTTCTGTACAAACACAAAATATTAAAAATCAGCTGATTAAAATCACGTTTGAAGTTTTGAATTCTTAACCTCATCGCTGTGTAAATGTGCGTGTGTGTTGAGTAAGATCACGTGACGTGTACATGGCTTACTAAACAAGTGTGTGTGTATGCAATCAAGATTATAATTGCTTGCATTGTTATCATTAGTTTAACATTCAAATAAAAGTACTAGAACATAGAAATTGCACTGTTTCACACCAGTAAATAAATGTTCATCAATCAATTTATTATTTGCCAGTGCTAAATTGTTATAATAGTGATTGAATCATAAAATGTATTAATTTTTTTTTCATCGCAAGCTTACTCTGGAGACAAGGTTATAAAAAAACACACAGTATATCACTGCGCTTATATGTAAAGGGACTATTTTAACGAAAGCAAATTCAAAATTGCTTTACTGTGGCCACTAAAACTTTCATATGTGTTGCCAGCACTAATTTTCGGAAAAATTCAGATTTGTGAGAAAAATATTTTAAAATATATTTTTGAGCAATGCTGCAAGGGCTAAGTTTGGATGGGGGATAGATCACTGACTGGTTTATCATTTTCTCAACTCTTGAAGGCATGCAATGCTTGCCTTGCTTATGCTTAGCATACGCCACTGATCCGCGCTATTCGGCACACTTAGCCCCCAAGTGCTCATCTGCATTAATATTATTATTCGTGTTTTTGTTGTTTAAGTTTGACCAAGACGTGACTTCAAATCAGTAGGCAATAATGAGAACCCCCAACACCAATATCTGTTTTCTCCATTATATATGTTGTACATAACTGGCTGGATGTCTGTGCTTTATCGCATTGTGATATTTGTATTCATAATATAACCTGTACATGCTATAAACTCAAAAAAAAAATCACTCCTAACGGGAGTCGAACCCTGGATCTTTGAGTTCTAAAACCAGCGATCTAACATTGAGGGAGGGGGTGGTGGAAGACGAGGATTCCTCACACACATACATACATATATACACACACATACATACATACACACACACACATAGTAGGTTCCATACATGAACACGACGCCATAATTGTTTACAAAATCGTCTTTTAAATTAGGAGAAACCAGCGCCTAGTGTAAATATTTTGACAATTGCTTACAACTTTTCCATAGCTGAGCTATTTTGAAGAAATGGCAAACCGATTTACTGTATTGCGTCGAAATTGTTAAGCGGTCAAAGTAGATGCTTACAAAATACGGCAACGTGCCATAGCATGAAACAACTGGTATTTTTTTTCTTTTACTTTTTGTCCACGCAATTTGTGAGTTATCACTCAGGTATGATCTGGCTATGTGATGTAGTGCGCGTCTATGACGGCCAATGTAGTAGGTTCGAACACCGCCGCAGGCAATTGTGCATCTGGACCGTTCAGAAAACAGCGGCAAACTACTGAACGTGTTTATTTTATCTGAAAAGTAACTAAAGCCATAAAATGCTGGTTAGATGGCTGTACCCTGAATAGTGTATGCTACTAAAAAAAACTCCGATTTGAATATGTACTCCGCCGAAGACGGATGTGTCGGGTCATTGGCGCAAATAAAACTGCGACTTGTCGCATTCCATTCGCTGGACTGCATCCTGCTGGAGGTCTAGTGTCCTGCTACAAGAGAGATCCAGCGGGAGTTTGAGAATGAACGCTGAAGAAGAAAAATATGTACGATATTTCCCAGACTGATATAATTGTATACGTTTTTATTACTTTGTAGGAAATATCAAATTAAAATATGTAAACATTGTTGATATGTACGCATCTCCACTGCTGGTATGTGAGATAAAGGCAACCAGCAACGTTCATTCACAGTCTCAATGACTAGTTGGACTTTTTTCTGAGGATGATGTACTCCGAACTCAAAATAGATGTGTACTTTTGTGTCTGATTTAAACCAGATTTGTACACACACAGGACTTGTGCTCGTCCCAGTTACCACGAGATGGTTCCTCTGAATAAGCCCATGTACGACATCATCACTATGAAGTACGGTTTGAAGGCAATACTTGTCATGCAGATTATTGTCGAGCTCAGACTGTACAGGAGAACACTTATGAGTAAAGAGGACTCTTATGACGCTGATCTAATATGACGCTAATCTGATATGACGCTGATCTAATATGACGCGGATCTGATATGACGCTGATCTAATATGACGCGGATCTGATATGGCGCTGATCTGATACGACTGATGTATAACTACTACCTTTACAAAGTGTGAAATGCATCTTGTTACATCCATCCTCCCCTTGTCCTCTCTTGTAGTGAACTAGTTCTCAAATCACCGCTTAATCGGGAAACAATGAAGTTCTCTGGATATAAAAGAACATTCAGCAACCGATTATCATTGCCTAAGGTAGAATGATGAATATCAGAATCCCTGGATATGACATTCAGCAACCGATTCTCATTGCCTAAGGTATAATGATGACATCAGAATCCCTGGATATGACATTCAGCAACCGATTCTCATTGCCTAAGGTAGAATGATGTATATCAGAATCCCTGGATATGACATTCAGCAACCGATTCTCATTGCCTTAAGTAGAATGATGAATATCACAATCCCTGGATATGACATTCAGCAACCGATTCTCATTGCCTAAGGTAGAATGATGAATCTCGGAATATTTGGATATGACATTCACAACCGATTCTCATTGCCTAAGGTAGAATGATGAATATCAGAATCCCTGGATATGACATTCAGCAACCGATTCTCATTGCCTAAGGTAGAATGATGAATCTCAGAATATTTGGATATGACATTCACAACCGATTCTCATTGCCTAAGGTAGAATGATGAATCTCGGAATACTTGGATATGACATTCAGCAAGCTATTCTCATTGCCTAAGGCAGAATGATGAATCTCGGAATACTTGGATATGACATTCAGCAAGCTATTCTCATTGCCTAAGGTAGAAAGACGAATATATATATCAGAATCCCTGTATATGACATTCAGCAAGCTATTCTCATTGCCTAAGTTAGAAAGACGAATATCAGAATCCATGGATATGAGACAATGAATATTGTTAACTGTGTGTATCAGTGTAATGTTGTATGGGATATATAGCTGTTATATGTTTCTTGTTTCCTTCTATATTTCTTCTTGTTTCTTTCTCATTTAATCTCTTCAGTATCTTCCCACTTGGATCACTACGATATACCATTATTACACATCGACATTATACGTGTATCATGGTTCCCTGAACATCTTCATATGTTCTGAATTTCTTGCGTTCTACCCTTGTATTTTGTGTATTATCAGTTTAGACTAGCGATTCTTCATTATTTCAATACAACGGACTTCCAGTGTGTGGCATGTCATTTGCTAAACGTTTACCACACTGCCGCTGTGTAAGTTTCTCGGTTCTGTGCAGTCTGTCCTGCTTCTTCCAGCGTCATATTATATAGGAAGCCCCGAGAGGACATCACAGTCCTAAGTTAAGAAATGCTAAGTCGGACACATCGTCATATTCAAGATGAAACTCCGGGAGGACATCACAGTCGTAGGCTAAGAAATGATGTGTCGGACACATCGTCATATTCAAAATGAGGCCCTATGAGGACATCACGGTCCTAGGTTAAGAAGAGCTGGGTCGGAGACACCGCCATATTCACACGGACGCAATGAGAGGACACCACATGCCTAAGTTAAGAAACATTTAAGTTGGACACATGACGAAAATGTGGCTGGTTTTTTGAAGTGACATTGATGCAATATAAGTGAAACTAGCATAGATACTTTGACAA
This sequence comes from Meghimatium bilineatum, assembly GCA_034231615.1. Taxonomy (NCBI): domain Eukaryota; kingdom Metazoa; phylum Mollusca; class Gastropoda; order Stylommatophora; family Philomycidae; genus Meghimatium; species Meghimatium bilineatum. The sequence continues at coordinate 21,489,476 of CM067306.1, forward strand.
TGTCTACTATTTTAGTAACATTATATTTCATGTTTATCTCTTGTTCTCCAGCACATCCCCTGATCAAAATCCGCGGTTAATGATCAGTTTGCCTCCTCTATTCTCTCGGTGTCCTCCAAAATGTAACCTTAGCTTCATCGATCCATGTATGTTTTTTGTTTACATTTTATTTTGATGAATGTTTCCAAACCCCTTTCCCCCTTGCCCGTTCTTTGCAGAACCTGGTTTATATACCGTGTTGTATTACAATACAGGAAATTTATCTTGCAATTCGCTGCATTTCCCTCTAGACTTCTCCTGCAACTAAAGTAGCCTGCTTTGTTATTGTTGTTTTAAAACCGTTTCTGCTCTCATTATTGATGCTTTGCATGTCCAATTCTCATTTGGAGAAGTCATTACTGCTCAAGAAGGGCTTTTAAGAGCAGTAAGCGAGAAATGAGATCCCAGGCCAGAGACAGAAACTGGAGTCACTGAAATGTGATAGACACTCCTGTCATACGTGACTGGGTTCATAGTATTGACCAGGTACTCTAGTAGTTGTGGGGAGGGGTGTTGTCATTCACAGTGACATAGTTGAATTGTTGTATTTACGTTAGTGTCGCTGTAATCTAGCACTCTAGAGTTGATTTGATTTGTTTACGTTAGTGTCGATGTAATCTAGCACTCTAGAGTTGATTTGATTTGTTTACGTTAGTGTCGCTGTAATCTAGCACTCTAGAGTTGATTTGATTTGTTTACGTTAGTGTCGCTGTAATCTAGCACTCTAGAGTTGATTTGATTTGTTTACGTTAGTGTCGCTGTAATCTAGCACTCTAGAGTTGAATTGTTCTGTTTACGTTAGTGTCGCTGTAATCTAGCACTCTAGAGTTGAATTGTTCTGTTTACGTTAGTGTCGCTGTAATCTAGCACTCTAGAGTTGAATTGTTCTGTTTACGTTAGTGTCGCTGTAATCTAGCACTCTAGAGTTGATTTGATTTGTTTACGTTAGTTTCGCTGTAATCTAGCACTCTAGAGCTGATTTGATTTGTTTAAGTTAGTGTCGCTGTAATCTAGCACTCTAGAGTCGAATTCTTCTGTTTAAGTTAGTGTCTCCTTAATCTAGCACTCATTTAGCGATCATTTGTCATCGAAAGTATGGAAAGCATGACACTCAGCGTCAGGGGTAGAAGAGTTTTCTGGAAATGGCTCACGTGTGTGCTGATTATATTGTGGAATGTGTCGCCTTTTTTATTTCGGTGGTCCATCGTTTTCGCGGTCGACCTCTAGACCTGTCTTTACTATATCTGTGTAGCATAGCTTGCTGTGTATGCTGTCTGTTGGTAATCTACAGTGTGCAAACCACTTGATCTGTTGGCTCTTAATATATTCCAAGATTGGGGCGGTGCCGGTTCTTTGTCTAATGTCTTCATTTCTCAGTCTCTTCGCGATATTCCAAGGATTCTACGTAAGCAAGCCATTTCAGCTGTCACAAGTTTACGTTTGTCTTGTGCTGTCGTTGTCCATATTTGACATTGATAGCACAACGTCGGCAGAATAATCGTTTTGAATAGTGTTATTTTGGTGTTTAAATCTACATTTTTGTTTCTGACGATTGGTGTCATTTGCCCTAGGGCTTAGTATGCTTTACTACATCTATTGTGTATTTCTTTACTGCTATTGCCATGTGTTGTTATAATATTTCCTACTTTTGTGAATTATGTCACTTGTTTAAGTCTGTTGTTTCCAATATATATATATATATATATATATATATATATATATATATATATATATATATATATATATATATATGTGTGTGTGTGTGTGTGTGTATAGAACAGAAAGAAACTCTAATATATATATATATTCGTGTTTCTTTCTGTTCTTCATATCTTCATTATTTTTCTATTCTATTTTTATCTTGATGTTAAAGGTATTGCATGTTTGATGTTACCTGTCTATTTGTCTTTGTAGTTGCTCTTCTGATTTTGCTACTAGTGCTTGGTAGTCTGCAAATTGCAATTCGTTTGTTATCCTTCAGATCGTTTTCTTCCGTTATCTTTGCTACTATGCAGATTTGATCTACGTATGTTATAAACAATAGTGGTATAGTACACATCCCTGTCTTACTCCCGAGTGGATTTGAAAATTATCGAATGTGCCTTCGCTCGTTTTTACTGCGCATTGACTATTGGCGTATATGTTCTGACATATGTTTATCAGATGTTGTGGATCTCCATATGTCTGTAATGTTCTCCATAATTGTGCTCTATCCACTCTGTCAAAAGCTTTCTCTTGGTTCACGAAAGTCAAATCTTGGTTATGTTCTACGCTCTTTCTGCAAGTTGTTCGAGGGCGAAGATTGCGTCTGTACAGCTTTTATTTTTCGAAAGCCCAATTGTGTGTTGTTGAGCTGTGATTCTATATATGCGCGCATCCTATTTTCTAGTATATTGCTAAAGATTTTTCCTATCTGGCGTAAGAGTGATATACCTCTATACTTTATGCAGTCCCTTTTCCTGCCTTTTTTCTTCCATATTGGAACGATCACCGCTGTATTCCATTCTTGTGGTGTCTTTTGTGTCTTCCATATTACATTGAACAGTCTGTATAGCCACCTTATACCTGTCTCTGTTAGCATTTTTATTAGTTCTATAGGTATGCCGTTAATTCCTGGTGCTTTGCTGTTTGGCGTACGTTTAACTGCTTCTTCAATTTCGGATTTCAGGATGTATGGTTCTAGGTCTTCTTCTATTGTATTTATTGTTGTAATCACTTCTCCTTCCTTTAAGTTTCCCAGTTGCTTGAATAATTTTTCCATATTTCCACGATTTCTTGGGACCTATTTAGTATGTTGCTGTTTTCATCGTTGATTATTTCTGTTGGTTCATAAATGTATTTTTTTATTTCTCATGTTTTGTACTTTTTGTAGAACGTCTTTGTTCTACAGATTTGTTCTAAAAGATGAATGTGTGATATGTATGATATTGGTGTGTCATAGCCTACATGTCGGCGTCAACATTCACACTTTATATGTTAAGGACACGTCTTCACTAAGCTTGTTTTAATCTCGACGCGAGTCCAATTCGGCTATATCATCAATCATGAATCGTGTGTAATCATCATAAATAATAAAGTCCAGGTACAAACGATCTTCACTGTTTGATTCTGTCCTTCGATTGTCCTGCAGATTGTCTAACCTATCTATGTTGAAGACTTGTTTTATCTTTCCTTGAGGACAGAAATTAGTGAACAACTTTGGCCCCATTTCTTTTGTTTCCCTGGCGACGTTTCATATGTCTCAGTGTTGAAGGAATTAATGGTTACGTCTTAAAGCCAATGTTCAACACTCAATAGCTGCGGTTTACGGCGTAGTAGATCCGTGTTCATGTCCTTTGCTCATCTTCAAGATGATTGATTTGAGAATCAGTAGATTGATTAGATGAGGATTAGATAGATATATGTGAATCGCTACATGCTTATTTACATAATATAAGTACTTGCTCATTGGCCGAATATAAGTACCTATTGACCGAATATAAGTACCTATTGACCGAAATTAAGTATAAGCTGATGACCTAACAATATGACAGAGCCATGAAAATTGTTCAAGTGCAGCACAAGGACTAAATGAAGACTGCATGGTTACAGTCAAACATGAAAGCTGAAAAATAACCAACGAGGAATCTGTTTATAAAATCTTTACCAACAGTCATAAAGTAGCCACTGAAAATAAGTTTGTAAATGAGTGGTAACAAAGACAACATTGTACAATATGAGGAAATAATATAGTGTGTATGTTTGTCAATTGATGTAAGAAAGAGAGTTATTAGAAGTTATATACGAGTAGAAGCAATTCTAATGCATGGAATGGAACCGTGGACACTACAGAATAGTGAAAAATTAGAGGCAGCATAGATGCGGTTTTATAGAAAAGTTTTTCTAGACTTGTATCCACTTTATATTATTTACTTTCTAGTCCGCTATGAGTGTATTTATTTCTCCCTAGTTTAATTTGGTTTGAATTTATTTATATGTTGTGTTTGACCTGGTTTTGTGGTATGATAAGGAAAGGATGAATAAATAATGACAGTTTTAATGAACAAATCAACAGAGGCCAGATAAAACTAGCAAGACATGAACGTTACATCAATCCAGGTGCGGCAAGAATTGTGAAGAATAAATGGAGACATTAGGGACACCAAATAAAACCTTACACATTTCAAGGAATTCAATTCCAGAGACATATTTTCTTTTCAATGATTTGGAATTGAGGCCGAGAGTTGAATTTGTGGTTGGGGGGTTAGTGTGTTCAAAACAGATAATTGATTATAGAAAATTGATGGACAGAAAATCATCAAAACTTGCAGATGCTGCTAGAAAATTGAGAGGTCTATTTATATGTTGTTGAACAGGTAAAGCGTGAAACGAGATAACAAATATTTGCTAATATTATGAAACACACATAGGCACACACATAAATCGACGTTTCGGCCGAAATGCCTTTATCAGGGTTCACGAACACATATAAACCAAGGACGATAAGTAGGAACTGCACAACTTGCGTTCACATGTCTATTAAATGGGCCGAAATGATATAAATAATTAAATAATGGCTACATTTTATATATATATATATATATATATATATATATATATATATATATATATATATATATATATATATATATATATATATATATATATATTTGACACTCTGAAGCCTTTCGGTATAAATGAGCGCTTGACATACGCATAATATCGGGTTATTCCGTCATTTCTCTGTCTAGTTTTCACATGTATTCGGTTCTGTTTTTGTATACTCCTATTTCTGTACATTTCCTGTTTGTGTCACCTTTGACCTCATTTCTATCATTTCGGCTAATTTACTAGACATGTGAACGCAAGTTGTGCAGTCCCTACTTGTCTTTGATTTATATGTGTTCGTGAACCTTGATAAAGGCCGTTCGGTCGAAACGTCGATTTGTGTGTGTGCGCGCGAGCCTATGTTAGTTTTGTATTATTAGCAAAACTTCATTACCTCGTTTCAAGCTTTACCTGTTGGATTTCAGTTTTGCGCAGTGAGTACATATTTTCGATTATATGTTTTTGCAGTCGTTCTTCTGATGTTAGTATTATTGCTTTATCGTCTGCAAAAAGAAGTTCGCTCAGGAGATTGTTTAGGTTGTTTTCTTCATTGGTGTTGGTAATTTTACATACACAATCGATAAATGTTATGAATAACAAGGGAGATAGAACACATCCTTGTCGCACTCCAGAGTGTATGTGGAATTTGCTCGAAAGCCCTGCACTAGTTCTAACTGCGCTTTGACTACCTGTGTAACTACTCCTGCACAAGTTGATTACGTGTTGCGGAACCCCATATTGTGGTAGTATTTTCCATAGTTGTTGTCTGTCGAAGCCTTTTTCTTGGTCGACAAACGCGACATACAGTTATTTGTTGTTTTAAGTTGTTTTTCTTCATGTTATCTGAGTGTAAAAATGTCATCTCTATAAGTCTTATTCTTACGGAATCCCATTTGAGTTGTTGTTAAGTTGTGGTTCGATGAATGCTCGTAATCTTCTTTCTAGAATACTGTTGAGATTTTGTCCAGTGTGGTTTAGAAGTGTACATAGTTGTACAGCGGTCTCATTTACTATCAATTAATGTAAATACACTGATGCATCTTCAGTGCACATCACTTTGATTATTTTCATCAAATGTAGCCATGATCTAATGTCGCTATAGTATTGGTGATGGCAATTATTTTATTTCCTTATTCACTTTTACAACACAATATGCAGTCACTGTCTATGTCATAGTAAGAATGACCGGACGTTTTTCTCATTAACTTCTTAGACTAACGGTTCTTCAAGTCTCTTGTCTCCGTGCTAAGTATGAAGATATTCAGTCGTTCTTTCACGTTGAGTTGGTAATATGCTCTATCTGCCTGCATCTATTTCCCACTTGTTCTGGTATCGCCGTATAGCAAACATTTTCAACTCATCATGTTTTTCTTGTCTGGGGATAAGGCGATTTATCTTCCATAATTTTCTAATCCATCAATTTCTTCATCGCAAGAAGCACAAAAAATATTATATCAGAGAAGCCAAAAATTAGACAGTTGCCAAATTTAAATGATTATAAATCTAGCTTGTGTCTCTCAATCAAAATAAATTCTTCTATTTAAAAGCAACAGCAACAGAAAACATTTAACGTGTGGTTCGTAAAAATTAAGGATGCAATTGGATTTTGCACCCGTTTTGCTTAACTCCTAGGGCTAGCAGAAAACCAAGACTATCAAAGGCTGGACATCCTGAATAGTTTCAGAGATCGTGAGACATGCTTGGCTAAAGTTTTGAAGATCGTGTCCGAGCTGTGTATACCGAGTTGTGGTCATCATAAGACAAACATGTCTGGTTTATCGCACATCCACACACATTGTCGCAGCACCGTGTAAGATAGCATTCGGCCTGGACTTGCTGCCCAGTGGACTGTCATGACTCAAAGTTGCCGTCTACTTATACGAGATCATTTCCTTGACATAGAAATACGTCGACCCAAGTACAAATCCATCTTTACAGTTTCCGATTCAGGAAACTATCACACAGGGGCATATTTGTGTTCAGTAAACTCCAAGGACACAGTGGATGATAAACCGTCATGGATATGAGTAACTACACTCTCGTTGCATAGCGACAGATCATACATTTATCTCATGCTATGGGATCCCATTTGAAATAAAAGCACGCCGAAACTGGATGTATTGGACCAAATTGTACAAATAACACAGATGCGTTATAAAACAAGTTAACGCATTCACATTCTCCTGTTGAAATCACACAACTCGTGCCCGCCGTTTGAGAGCAAACAGAGAAAGGGTGAGAACAATAACTCATTTTACAATAAATCTGTTGGCGATTTACAATGAGGCCATGAAGTCATGAACCCGGAATAAAAGTAGTGTTCAGAAAAGTACTGTAGGGTGTGCATATAATTAACATAGCGGCGCATATAATCATTTGTCTTGACGAACGTGTTTGACATAAATGGCAATTCTGCCATTTTAATGTCAGGAGAAATAGAATTCAATAGAACATTGGGAGGAAAACAAGAAATTGCGTTAGTAGCATCGACCAATATAGTGAATATTGTTGCACTGGAATTGATCTATTTGGGGGAAAGTGCGAGTCGGTCAACTTGTATGCCAGAAAGTGCGGGCCGGTCAACTTGTATGCCAGAAAGTGCGGGTCGGTCAACTTGTATGCCAGAAAGTGCGGGTCTGTCAACGTGTATGCCAGAAAGTGTGGGTCGGCCAACTTGTATGCCAGAAAGGTTGGTGAGCTAGAGATGGGTATACGATCTCAAGGTGGCCAAAGGAAGCGCTACAAGAACTCGTTAAAGAACTCACTGAAAGCCTTTGAAATAGACCACGATACATGATAAGAACTTGCACAAAATAGATCTACGTAGCGTTCTAAAATAAAAAAAAAGGACGCATCATCTTGTGAAAAGAAGAGAAATGCAACAGCTCAACGGCGGAGAGCAGCTAGAAAGTCACGGATAGACCAAGATCCGTCAACAGTCGTCATTCCATGTCCAAACTGTCCAAGGACATTTACAGCTCGAATAGGGCTCATTAGCCATCTACGAACTCATAATCAAGGACATATATAAATATATGTATATATATATATAAAATCTCTTTCTGTCAGTGTATATATGGTGTTTTATTATTAATTATGTCAATTTTTAACCCAATCTTACGATCTATAAAGTTTATGTATTCGTTTCAATTTTTTTTTTAATTACTTAATTATTCCTAATGTTCCTAACTATTTGCCTGTATTCCTCTCTTTTCACTCTATTTCCTTGTGTTTCTGCTATCTATGTCATTCATCATTGTACTTTTTTATCATTTCTTCTGCACATATTGGTCCACACCCCCCTTCTCTCTATCATATTTCTCTTCTTCAATTCTCCATACTTCTCCGCTATCCTCCCGACGCATCCCTTGGTCTCATGTTTTCCAAGCACGCTTTTACTAACTCAATTAAGTTACCGTAAATTTCTTCCTGAATTTTCGGCTCTGTAATGAGAGCGCGAATCTGTAATCGACATGTGTCATCTCTACATCTACGCGTGGGCCCCAGCTTTGGATTCGTGTCATCTCAACATCTAGGCGTGGGCTCCAGTTCTGGGCAGTAGACAGTGTGACCATGTATAGGGTATTCTTTCCTGGCGTAACAGTATGACAATGGCTATAGAAAAGCCCAAAGGCTGTTTCATAGCGCGCAGGTCACTACAACACATTGAGTGACGGACTGTCCACACGATGAAATTAAGTGTGGAGTCAGACAACAGTTTATTAGAAGATTAGATTAATCGGGGCGTAATGGGAAAGAGATTCACTGGTAGTGGACGATCAAGGGGACAATGATGATGAGAATTTAGGGGTCAAGAACTGAACAAAAATTAATGGATCAACGAGATACTCAAGTTTGGAAATAAATCGCAAATAAGCCAGTGAGTATTCAGGAAATTGTGCAAACATTAAAACTATTGTGCACATAATAACGCGATAATGAGACGTAGAAGTAGTGACTAAACGGCGATGAGAGTTAGGAGAAGTAGTGACTAAACGGCGATGAGAGTTAGGAGAAGTAGTGACTAAACGGCGATGAGAGTTAGGAGAAGTAGTAACTAAACGGCGATGAGAGTTAGGAGAAGTAGTAACTAAACGGCGATGAGAGTTAGGAGAAGTAGTAACTAAACGGCGATGAGAGTTAGCAGAAGTAGTAACTAAACGGCGATGAGAGTTAGGAGAAGTAGTGACTAAACGGCGATGAGAGTTAGCAGAAGTAGTAACTAAACGGCGATGAGAGTTAGCAGAAGTAGTAACTAAACGGCGATGAGAGTTAGGAGAAGTAGTGACTAAACGGCGATGAGAGTTAGCAGAAGTAGTAACTAAACGGCGATGAGAGTTAGCAGAAGTAGTAACTAAACGGCGATGAGAGTTAGCAGAAGTAGTAACTAAACGGCGATGAGAGTTAGCAGAAGTAGTGACTAAACGGCGATGAGAGTTAGCAGAAGTAGTAACTAAACGGCGATGAGAGTTAGCAGAAGTAGTAACTAAACGGCGATGAGAGTTAGGAGAAGTAGTGACTAAACGGCGATGAGAGTTAGGAGAAGTAGTAACTAAACGGCGATGAGAGTTAGGAGAAGTAGTAACTAAACGGCGATGAGAGTTAGCAGAAGTAGTAACTAAACGGCGATGAGAGTTAGCAGAAGTAGTAACTAAACGGCGATGAGAGTTAGGAGAATTAGTAACTAAACGGCGATGAGAGTTAGCAGAAGTAGTAACTAAACGGTGGTAGGAATATATATTTGGAAGAGACTGCATCAATACGATGTGGTGAAAATAGCTACTCACCATCCAGAGAAATAAGAAGAGCGGTAAGGCAAGAATGTATTTTATCACCCAGCCTATTTAATATATACACATAGAATATCTTTAAACATACAGAAGAAATGGCAGGACTCAAAAATCAGTGGAAAATTAATAACTTGAGATATACTTATGGCACTGTTATTTTAACACATAGTCAACAGAAACTACAAAGACTAATAGATCAAGTCGATAAATCAAGTAAAGAATATGGTCTGGATATAAACGTCCAAAGAACAAAAAACCATGATAAGCAGCAAATTCACAGAAGAATAAGAGCTAAACATAAGCATACATGGAGAGAAACTACAACAAGTAGAACATTATCAATATATTGGACACAATCACAAATGATGGCAGATGTGAAACAGAAGTTAAAAGGAAAATAGGAATGGCTAAAAGCAATTGCAGTGACATGAGGACGATATTAACATCTAATCAAGTTACAAACAAGCTAAAAATGAGAATTATAAAAGTTGCATTTATTCTATATTAATGTATGGCTCAGAAATATGGACAATAAACATTTAGAAGACAAAATTGATGCCGTTGAGATGTGCATAAATAGAAGAATATGGAGAACATTATGGAAAGAGAATAACACAAACAAAGCGGTTCTAACAACACTTAATATGCAGGAAGAATTATTAATAGAAATAAAGATCAAGCAACGAAATATTTGTTTACACATTAAAAGACATGCCATCCTGTTGAAGACCATCTTTGAGGGTAAGGTCGAAGGGACGCGAGCAAGAATTAGACAGAGATACAAGTGGGAGAGCAACATCACAAGATGAACAGGTTACAGTCTAGCGGAGGACACCACCAAAGCAAGACACAGGGGATATTGGAGGTCTGTTGTAGCCAACCTTCTTTGCGGAGACTGTACTTGACGATGATGAACTAAACGGTAATGTGATGGTTGTTGTTGTTTTTTTAAACACGGATCATATTTACGATTAAGTAGCTCAAGTGTACAGCGCTATAGTTTACTAGCGAGGTGGGGCATGGTTCACATACCAGTTTAGTAGAGACATATTTAGCCAACTAACTACACTAGGAGTAACCAAACATCTGGAAGTGAATACCACACCAGATCTGGAAAAGTAAAAGATCCCAGGCTGATGCTGACCACGAAATCCATAAGATAACATTAATAACAGACATATAAGGACATTCAGTCTGTTGCTGACCACATACCCCTAAGGTACCATAAATAACACATGCAGGGCGCCCAGCCCGATGCTAGCCATACAACCCATACGGTACTGTTAAAAATAGACAGATACAGGGCGCCCAGTTCGATGCTGACCACACAACCCCATAAAGGTACTATTAATAACAGACACATTAGATCCTAAGAATATATTCCCCAAACTCTTCCATTATAAGAACAGATAATTTACAACAGAAAGGAGAGGAAGGACAAGGAGAAAAACAAGAAAAGGCACTTTTGTGAAATGTGTTTCCATCCTTCGTTGAATTATCTATTCACTTAATTGTGTTTGTTGTGTTTTATTGATCATTTCCTGAATCCATTACCCGATATCTGCCTTCAATTGTATATGGTTACATTCGTTTAACGATGCGTTTTGCATTATCTGTGTTGCTATAAACAAAAAGAATGTAGTTAATACACCGTGTTTATTTTCTGTTAGCTGTATGATTGTTGACGAGGCCAGCATATGTCTCTTCTTAGTTGTTTGATTATTGACCAGTATATGTTTCTTAAAGGTATATTATTGTTGATGAGACCAGTATATGTTTCCTTAAGTTGTATGATTGTTGATGAGACAAGCATATATTTCCTTAAGTTGTATGATTGTTGATGAGACCAGCATATGTTTCCATAAGTTGTATGATTGTTGATGAGACCAGTATATGTTTCCATAAGTTGTATGATTGTTGATGAGACCAGTATATGTTTCCATAAGTTGTATGATTGTTGATGAGACCAGTATATGTTTCCATAAGTTGTATGATTGTTGATGAGACCAGTATATGTTTCCATAAGTTGTATGATTGTTGATGAGACCAGTATATGTTTCCATAAGTTGTATGATTGTTGATGAGACCAGCATATGTTTCCATAAGTTGTATGATTGTTGATGAGACCAGTATATGTTTCCATAAGTTGTATAATTACTGACGGTACCAGTATATTTCTATAAGCTATATGACTACTGATAAGATCAGCATGTTTTTATAAATTACATGGCTGCAGACAGGACCAGTGTTTAGTTCCGTCTACTCGTGTCTTCTCAAGCCTCTGTCAAACAGCAGAATGAAGTTCAGAGAACTGAATTGATGTCTTTGTAATTTAATACACGGCTGTGACTAGAAAAACAAAGCATACAGAAACTTATGAAGGGAGACACCAACCATCTATTATCGTACATGTACATAGGAAGGATGACACTATATATTATCGTACAGGTACCTAGAAAGGGTGACACATCTATTATCGTACAGGTACCTAGAAAGGGTGAAACATCTATTATCGTACAGGTACCTAGAAAGGGTGATACATCTATTATCGTACAGGCAGTCACCAAACATAGTGAAGATATTTGTTGAGATAGTGATGATGATGATGATGATTATGCCCAGATCATAAATGTGATGAAAAAAGTAGAAAATAAACAACACATTTGTGATTGTATAATTTGGTTTGTGAGTTCGTAGATGCCCGATGAGTCCGATTCGTGTCAGCAAAGTTCTTTTGCAGTGTATGCAGGAGTATAGAGGGTTCGTGGTAGGAGAGTTTTTGTATTTGTCCTTCCACTTCCGTCGCTTGTAAATTGCCCGCAGTGTTATTTATGTTTCAAATTAAATGATACCATCAGTGATCTGGGTGTGCCAAGATGAGCAATCAAGGGCTGTGGTCTACCAGGAGCAAGAATAAATGATGCAGTGCTTGAGAAAGTAACCGATGTAGTAGGTGACCAAACAGTCGTCGGCGTATGTCCTATGTAAATACCCTGACTTTCAATAATCTCAAAGAAACAGAACACTTCAGTGGAGAAGCACGTTGTGCAAAGACTTCGATTTCATCAAGTTGAATTTATTTATCTTCCACGCTGCCGGTCTCCGTGACAGGGCGGTTAGTGAGACATTTTGACAAATCCAACACGTACGGATTAGTTCGATAGCAGCTAAATTCACGTCCTTCACGTTACACTGGTCATGATACTGGACGTATATTTTTTATACATAACATGTTACCAATAATTGTAAGTAATGTTCTATTCTGGATGAGGGTGTAACATGTTAATAATAGTTGTAAGTAATGTTCTACTCTGTGTGAGCTTCCATTATTTCTGTATAGAATTCATTATCAACTATTAAAAACAGTTTTAGCGTTTGTTGAACCAAGTCGATGTAATGATTGTCGTTTATACTTTCGTGTGTATTTCTGTTCCCTAGGTCCCGGTAGTTCCGAGCCGGAACAAAAAATTGACTATGACTTCGCTCAGCAAGAACTAATGGAAAACGAGCTTTTGAACGACCCAGTGCAAGAAGCAATCGGGGCCATAGAGAAGCAACATGAGGAGGATAAGCAAGGTTAGCCATCATTTACTCTCTCTCTCTTTCTCTCTCTCTCTCTCTGTCTGAGTGTGTACGTGGGGGGGGGGGAGAAGAAAGAGAATAGTGTTGGTTGTCGTGGATATGAGAGTGAACAAGGTGTGTCAGCGTGTGTTTGTGTAGTTTTAATAGCGACATTGATAATTCTAATGATAATATTCATCGGCGTAGATAAGAGGAGAGATATTGTAGGTTTCACACCTCCTTCCAAACTCTAAATAAATAGAACATTATAATTACGTTTCAAACCCCCTTCGCCACTCTTCGTAAATAGAATATTATAATTAAGTTTCAAACCCCCTTCGCCACTCTTCGTAAATAGAATATTATAATTAAGTTTCAAACCCCCTTCGCCACTCTTCGTAAATAGAATATTATAATTACGTTTCAAACCCCCTTCGCCACTCTTCGTAAATAGAATATTATAATTAAGTTTCAAACCCCCTTCGCCACTCTTCATAAATAGAACATTATAATTAAGTTTCAAACCCCCTTTCAAACTCTTGTCAAATCATTAAGCCGAACATATAGTTTAAGAGTGCCCCTACTTACCTATAGAAACAACACTCACATCAAACTCTATGGACCCCCATCTGAGCTATAAAAGACATTTTATTGAAGAGACAATTACAGATAAGACACATTACAAGACACAAAAACAAACAGAAGAATACGTTATAATAGCACGGAATATAAAAACAGAAAAAGCAACATTGCTCCATTACGACAGTAAGACTAAGACAAAGTGTGCATGTAGATGTAACCATAACGCATTCCGTTCTCTGAACTACGTCCTGCTACTCTACAGGAGTTTGAGAACGAACGCAGAAGAAGAAGATGTAAGAATATTCAAATGGAATTGTTCCCAATATTTTCACAGCAATGAAACATGCCTCCATGGTTATTATAAGCTTGAGGTTATTATTAAAGTTATTATTAACTATTCCCTTACTTAAACTAATACTGAGACGCGCTGCAATATTATCTCTGTATGCTAGCTCAGTGTTTAGTGTACTGCTTTCCTAGGTGGTCCAGTTTCGATTTTTTGTTCTATTAACAAGAATGTTATTTCGCCAACGGCTCTTAGATTGACCCAGCGTAAAGAAATGGGTACCAGATCTGGAAATGTATAAACAGTGTCCGTAATTCTAACGCCTCAACGGCGCGGACAGTGACTAATGTTACTTGTATATATGTTACTATCGTGAGTATCTATATCTTCACTCGCTCTATCTCTGTCCGTGCGTGTGTGTGTGTGTGCGTGCGTTTGCGTGGCGCTATCCGTCGTTTCCGTCCCTAATTTATTTCACTGACTACGTTCACCGATCGCCTTTCAGCTTGCCCTGTCCACTTGTATTTCCTCTTATTTAAATTCTCATTTCCTAGAGTGCGCTGGCTGTAAGTACATGAGTTGCTCTGGATGAGGCACGACAGGATGTAATGACCTCTCGAGAAATTATCTGGACAGATCAATGAATATCTGGTCTTGAGAGTTCTCGTCTTTTAGACATAGTTCCGTCTGCCAAAAAAAAAAAGAAAAAAGAAATTGTAATCCAGCGATTATTTACTGTACTTAGATGGACACAATATGGTTACTTGTGTGTGTTTTTGTAGCATACTCGTAGTTATACATGATGATGGTGTTCCTCCTTCGCAAGCGAAGATGAGCATGGTATGAAAAACAATAAATGTGATGAACAAGTAGAAAAAAAGCATTTGTGATTGTCTAATTTGGTTTGTGAGTTCGTAGATGCCCGATGAATCCGATTCGTGCCAGCAAAGTTCTATTGCAGTGTATGCAGGAGTGCAGATGGTTCGTGGTAGGAGAGTTTTTGTATTTGTCCTTCCAATTCTGTCGCTTGTAAATTGGCCGCAGTGTTATTTATGTTTCAAATTTAGTGATACCAGCAGTGATATGGGTGTACCAGCTGAGCAGTCAAGGAATGTAGTCTCCCAGTTCCTAGGATCGATGCTGCAGTGCTTGAGTTTTTAGGTGATCATTGAAGCGATTTTTCTGCCCTCTGCTTGAATGTTTACCATCGCACAACTCTCCATAGAATAATCTCTGGCATGCGGACGATGTGGCCAGTCCAGCTGAGTTGGGACCTAGTCAGCACGGCATGGATGCTTTGTATACGGCACTTTTGAATGATTTCCGTGTCTGGTACACGATCCTGCGAACGTACTCCCATGAGGTTTCTTAGGCACCGAAGGTGGAAAGAGTTAAGCTGTCAAGCGTGTCTCGCATAGACAGTCCAAGATGCCGCAGTATATATCAATGTGAACAGTTATACGTATATACAACTGTGTGTGTGTGTGAGAGAGAGCGTGCGTGCGTGCACGTTTACTTGACGTAGCTCCATTTATTCTTTCAAGAACTGTCTTCAAGTATCAATTTCTACATTCTACTTGGTTCTACTTTTGTAGAGTCACATACAGATATAGATTTCTCTAATGAACTGACTGTGCTCAACAATTCTGAACGAGATCGCACATCTTGTCCGGCAGGGCTTTTTCAAATGGTTACATTTTATCATTGGCCGAGAGGTTAGAGCGTTGGTCTCACACCTGTAAGGTCCATAGTTTGATCCCCGGTAAGTACTTAGTTACTGTCTGTATTTCTGTCAGAGTATAAATTTAAAAACTCACCCTGAACATGACGTGGCTACAGCAAGGGCACGCGGCCTTTATCACACAAGCCACTCGAATACTCCCTGTACTTCCCTGACGGGAAAATTACAGTATAATTGTTTTCCCCCCACATGTTATCATTGTGATGTGGTACAGTGGACTGTAAAATATGTTCTGTATTTCCTGCAGATTGTCTACAGGGGCAGATATATGTGTCGCCAAATTCTACCTTCCATAAATATGTTGTTTTTAACGTTCCATAAATAAGGTCTGTTGAGGCCTGTTTTCAACCTAAAATGTTTTTTCCCTTCCTTCCAAGCTTGTTGATGGCATCGTGTCTTGTTCGCTGCATGACTGAGTTTAGTTGCATTTCTGAAAAAAAAAAACATACTGAATCATCTATCAGCTGTTACTGACATTAACTTCCAGTTTTAGCTAGCTAATCAGATATCTCATTTTTCATGTTCTTTGAATAACCTCAAGTCCATTGACGAACTCATTATTATGTTTGACTGCTTAGTTGAGATAGGAGTGACTTTACTGCGTTTAGGTTCAATGTGGTTGAAATCTGAAGGCCTTGCAAGGCAAATTTGGCATCATGATCGAGGTCTTGGTTTCCTCCAAGTGGAATGACCAAGTAGAAAATGTTGTTTTTTTGTTTCTTGCTTCAGTCTCTGACTTGTCATTTGTATCGTGAATACCACTGGCTATTGATTTATCCAGCTTGTTTCCACACATTTCCCATCAAGGCCAGTACCATGCAGTGGTGATGGGGCTTAGTTCAGCCATCAGGGGCTGGAAACTAAGACTGGTCGGGCAGTCCCATTCGAGCAGGACCATAGTCCTGCCTAAGTAAGCAGAGTGCTGAAGACGGAGGCATACAGCCAAAAGGCGTACAGATAATCAGGATGCCACGCACAAAACACAATGGAAACATGTCTGTATCTATAAAAAGTTATGGTGCCTGCCCTGTGGCGGACGTTCAGGGGGGGGGGACGGTGCCGGGCCCTATACCTCGAAAGGGCCCAACCTCAGTTACTGAAAGTCCTTCTCAATTGCCTCGAAGAGCCAGGAGGCAAGGTAATAGAGATACTGGCCAAACAAACTTTAAACGACCAATAAAAATAATGCACTGGAATGCTGAGGGTGTCAACAGTAAAAGAGATGGATACAGCAAAAAATTGGAACTTGAAAATGTAAAGAACAAGTTAACATATGCTGTATCCAAGAAACACACCTCAGCAGCGACATAGCCTTCAAAATCATAGGCTACCAGTACTACCGATCTGACCGAAAGGACAGGCGAAAGGGTGGAATTCTGACACTTGTTAAAAACAATATCAGCGCATGTCAGCTGGAAGTATATATGGAAGGGGCAGAATACCAGATGCTCCACCTAAAAACAGACAGTGCAGAATTCCATCTCCTGAACTACTACTGCCCAAATGATAAGCCATTGACACTAGACACAATTCCAGATAAAGAGAGACGTATGGTGTGTGGTGACTTCAACAGCCACTCTCAGAGCTGGGGCTACGATCATATCGACAAGAGAGGTGAGGAACTCGAGAGCTGGCAGGATGAAAATAATCTCATCCTTATTAACCAGCCAGCAGACTCACCAACCTTCTACTCGAGAGCATGGCACACCACCTCTACACCAGTTCTGGCATTCCACTCACCAGGCCTGGAATGGAACATCACAGTGTCGTTGGAAAGCAGCTTGGGGGTAGTGACCACAGACCAGTATTTCTGGAAATCCACAATGAATTTACCACGGACAGCAGCACGCTCACTAGGTGCAACTATAAAAGGGCAGACTGGAAAATGTACCAGCATTTAACCAGTGTTCTAGCTAAGGACATGAACTTGGACAAAGACATCAATAGAGCAGTGAGTGAATTTAATAGATGTATACTACATGCTGCTAGTAAAACCATACCCAGGGGGGCACGCAAAAACTACAAACCCTACTGGAATGATGAACTGGAAAAGCTGCAAAATGAGATGGAAACGTCTAGACAGCAGGCTGAGAACAGACCTAGCCAAGAACATCACAAGAAATATCAGCAAACAAAGGCTAGATTTCAAAGAGCCAAGTTACAAGCCAGATGGAGCAGCTGGAAAGAAAAAAAAAGAGTCGCTGAACCTAGAAAGAGATACTAGGAAATTATGGAAACTTGTAAAACAACTAAATGATGAAGGTACAGGGAAAAATACCAAGATCACACTTTATAAAGATAGAAACATTTTAACAGGTAAACATGCAGCTGATTACTTTGCAGATTCCTTTGCAGAAGACAATAACATCAAAGTCAGCCCAGACAAATAACAGGAGGTTCGAGAGAACCAGCAAAACATTGGACAAGGTGAACAGGCAGCCTACCTCTCCCAAGAGATTGAGAATGCCTTCCAAGATAAGAAACTGGTACTACCAGCATGGATAGACCTCAGAAGAGCATTTGATAAGGTCTGGAAAGAAGTGCTCCTAAAGAAATTGCGAAATTGCAGGGTTAGCTCAAGAATGTACAAATGGGTAAAAGCATACCTGCATAATAGAAGAGCCAGGGTACAATTAGATGGTCGCAAGAGCAAGAAAGTTCTACTGCGTCATGGAGTACCCCAGGGAGGAGTCCTGTCACCCACACTTTTCTTGGTTTACATCAATGACCTAGTTGCTGAACTACCACATGGGATCAAAGTGGCAATGTATGCTGACGACCTGGTGATCTGGTGCACGCAAGAACATGCGACAGTGGCCACTAAACAAATACAAAGAGCTATCGATGCCCTAACCTTATGGGCAAATAGATGATGCGTCAGCATTAACACAGATAAGTGCAGCACTACACTCTTTACCCTCTCACCAAAACAAAAAGCCGGTCATATCAAAATAGATGGAGAGCTCTTGAAAGAAAACAAACAACCCACATACCTCGGAGTTACTTTTGATGATAAACTGACATGGAAGCAGCACATAAACAAAGCAACAACATAAAAGCCAGGAGGAAGTTAGCTATCCTGAGAAAACTAAGTGGAAACACATGGGGAGCCAGTGGGAATATACTCAGTAAAGTTTACCATCAAGACATAGACCACACCTGGAATATGGTTCAGCAGCGTGGTGTCCTGCATCAAACACCACATTACAAGATCTAGATAAAGTGCAAAACCAGGCACTTAGAATAATGTTGGGAGCAATGAAATCAACACCCATAACAGAGATGCAGAAAATGGGAAGAATGCAAACACTTGGCGAACGCAGAGACACAAAAGTACTAATTCGGGCAGAAAAGTTTCAGTGTATGCCAAGTCATCCAATGAAGGAAAGATTCCAAAATCTGGCAATGGGACGACGGAAAAGTAGCAGCTTTATCCATCAAGCTAAACGACTCCGTAGACAACTTACAGACCTACCTGAAGTTGACAGCCCCTTAAGGCCTGTACCAGAACAAACCCCGTGGAGTGAAAGGCATGGAATGCCAATATACATTCAGACCCATGTGAAAGGAATACTAAGCGAGGACGAACAGAACAGTGTGCAGCGAAGGACAGTCACCCTCAGTTTCCTGGATGAGGAATATCCACAAGATATATTTTAGGTCAGAGTATACACAGATGGGTCAACACAGAATGCCGTGAGGAATGGAGGTGCAGGTATATATATAGAATATCCACACACGCCTAGAGATACAATCAGAACACCGACAGGAAAATTCTGCAATAATTATGATGCAGAAATCCAGGCAATTAGTGTTGCAGCTAAAAAAACTGCTGAACTCCAACTCTGACCTACAGCCTGTTGTATTCCTGACAGATGCAAGGTCAGTGCTTCAAGCTCTCCAGTCTGAAAAACTAACAGACTTGAAAAAACTACTTAGCGAATTGTCTTACCAGTATAGGTTAACCATGCAGTGGATACCCTCTCACTGTGGAATACCAGGAAATGAAAAAGCAGACCAACTGGCTAAGGAAGGTGCCGCCGAAGACCAACCAGATATACCAATCACCTACCATCAGAAAAAACAGATGATCAAGTCAATAAGAAAGCCACAAACACCAACACAAGATGACTATCACATTATGAACAGATCAGAGCAAGTTATAATTATACGCCTCAGAACAGGACACAACCGACTCCGCAGTCACATGTATACAAAGTTCAGGATTGGCAACACGGCCATGTGTACATGTGGACAGACAGCACAGAGTGCCAAACATATACTTCAAGAGTGTTCTGAGCATGAAACGCTGAGGCAGACATATTGGCCAGAGGAAACAACAATGGAATCAAAACTATATGGCACACTGTATGAACTACAAAAGACAGTGAGTTTTATTAAGGAGACAGAATTACAGATATAGACATGTTTCAAGTGAACGAAAGAAGAAGAAGTTTATAGCTTCAGTCTCTGACTTGTCATTTGTATCGTGAATACCACTGGCTATTGATTTAGCCAGCTTGTTTCCACACATTTCCACAGATGTTTATTTTGGTTAGACTTCAGAATTTATTCCAATCATACCCCAGCGTCTGTGCTCTTATTGTTTACCGTTCTTCGCCTTGCACATTTTATCTACCACATTGCCATATGCCCCTGCATATTTCAGTCTAGTACATGTCTGGATTAATGTACGGTTGTCATAGCAATTTTCATTTTCTGTAGTTTTTCTTATTTCTAACAACTTTAGGTACACACAAATATACTGTGCTGGGGAGGGTACATTTACACCGTGACCTACATAATAAGAGACCTGTACACATAATTAATTCATTAGGCCTTAATTCGTTACATTTTGTAATTATTGTTGCGATTTCCTTTGGTCACTATTTATATCCCTACAAAATCACACCCTGCAACACCCTAATCGGAAAAAATGCAGTATTTGACAGTTTTATTAAACACTATTTATATACCTGGAGTCACCATGTCTATTTTTGGTATGCGATTCCAAGTATATATATATATATATATAGTGACTAACGGAAAACACGACAATAATCTAAAATAAGTAACAAATGTAGGCCTAATTAATTATGTGAAGAGATCTTCTATTGCAGATGGTCATGTTTAGACTCGTGTTATATGCCATCCTATAAGACTCCTAAAAACAACTTTCGAATTATGTGCCACTAGTTATTGAAATACTCGTAATGTTCATTGAACATTAGTTTTAGAACAATGCCAATTATGAATTAATTTCTATGGAATTATTGCATGAAGCAATGTTCTCTACATAAAATGTCTACGTCCGTGCTGTGTCACAACCTGAAATATGAACACAGAATATTATCACTGTAATATGGCATGCATGTCACAGGAGTAAACGAAAGAAAAGTTGGGCTTGGAGTTGAAGTGAACCCCTCCAGGGAAAAGTAGAGATTACGTGTTCTACAAATTGTGACTATGGACACAAGAAATCATCTACCATGTCCATCAGAAATAGAAGGTTCTTCAAGAGTGAATCATATATAGATGGGCATAAAAACTGTTGGGGGAATAGCCGAATACAGTAATGATATTTGTTGAACATATGTAATCCGCAGTCAATGCATGTGTCACTGGGTTCATTGAGGGATAGTTGAATTATTACTATAGACAGATAAGCACGTATATCATCTTCATGCTGAAGTCGGACGTGTATGATCCGCAGCTACGTTATAAAATATGACACTGCGCATTCCGTTCTCTGTTCAAAAATAAACTAAATATGCAGAAGTTTCAGAATGAAGAATAAAAATATCTCTCTACAAAAAACGGGTAGAAATTTCTAATTTTTTTTATAAAGGTTATACTGGGTCTCCCGAAATTCTTTGATCTATTTTACTCTGAGCATTCATTTCGAACATTTGAAATTTCCGCTTAAATGCTTATATTCGATTCCATTTCTGCGTTTGATAGTTTCCGCTTAATTTTAGGAAATTTCACTGTTGTTTCCTTGGATACTAGTTGTAGTAAAAATGAAGATTATTTATGTCTCACTTAATTGTATGTTTATGTGGGTTGCGTTTAAAAATGAGATTGGCATTACGTCCTCTTGCGGTACATTTTTCTCCATAATAAGTTGATAAACTCCATAAATTGTCCAAGTTTCTCCATAATAAGTTGATAGACTCCATAAATTGTCCAAGTTTCTCCATAATAAGTTGATAGACTCCATACATTGTCCAAGTTTCTACATAATAAGCCGATTATCGTCGTTCCTATCTTGAAGTATTATCAAAATCCCCCCATAATAAGTTTGTTCGTTAGCATCTCAATTTGTCAAATATTTCTTCATAGTAATGTGATGGTCTTCTTGATTTTGACCCGGTCACTTATGATCCGGGTGTCTGAATAATTTATTAATGAACTGTGTGATTTGTGATCCGGCTGAAGCACTCAATGTCCGTAACGTTTAGAAATGTCATCATTTGTGTGTGTCATCTTTCTTCCAGTCAGTACTAACACACATTTATCGTGTGTGTGTGTGTGTCTTCTTTCTTCCAGTCAGTACTACCACACATTTATCGTGTGTGTGTGTGTATTATTTCTTCCAGTAAGTACTACCACACATTTATCGTGTGTGTGTGTATTATTTCTTCCAGTCAGTACTACCACACAGTTATGCTTGGGTGTGTGTGTGTCTTCTTTCTTCCAGTCAGTACTACCACACATTTATCGTGTGTGTGTCTCTTCTTTCTTCCAGTCAGTACTACCACACATTTATCGTGTGTGTGTGTGTCTTCTTTCTTCCAGTCAGTACTACCACACATTTATCGTGTGTGTGTGTCTTCTTTCTTCCAGTAAGTACTACCACACATTTATCTTGTGTGTGTGTGTCTTCTTTCTTCCAGTCAGTACTACCACACATGTATCGTGTGTGTGTGTGTGTGTGTGTGTGTGTCTTCTTTCTTCCAGTCAGTACTACCACACATTTATCGCGTGTGTGTGTATTTTTTCCTCCAGTCAGTACTACCACACATTTATCGTGTGTGTGTGTATTTTTTCCTCCAGTCAGTACTACCACAAATTTATCGTGTGTGTGTGTGTGTGTGTGTGTCTTCTTTCTTCCAGTCAGTACTACCACACATTTATCGTGTGTGTGTGTGTGTGTGTCTTCTTTCTTCCAGTCAGTACTACCACACATTTATTTTGTGTGTGTGTGTCATCTTTCTTCCAGTCAGTACTACCACACATTTATCGTGTGTGTGTGTCTTCTTTCTTCCAGTCAGTACTACCACACAGTTATCACGTTTTTGCAACTTAAACATTGTATACAGACGATTATAATGTTGAACAAGTCACTATAAAATGTATGACACTGTAATCCTAATTCCGTTCTTCAACCAAATTATTCCACATAACAACAATACCGATAAGAGTATTTCAGCTTGTGCACAACAAGATGGTAAGCGCTCTTAATTTCAACGGTAACGTTATCTCAGACAATCGGATCAGTTTCTTTACAATAGTCTCAGCCAGTATCACTTTACTCTCCGGTTGCTTAGCCATTTCATCGGAAACATTACATGCGTCCGTCTTCTCCATTTGCAAATAATAGGCTCACTGCTATTTACTTCTTTTTTCCTAGCAAGGATCCATGCTGTCTTGTTCACGTCATCGTTTCCATGTGCGCATATGTAATCTTATATTGTATGAGATCAAGATGGTGTCCGTGATCATCTGAGAATTGATGTATGGGAAATATTACCCATGATTCTCCTTTCTAAGATGGCGTATTTGGTCACCAGATAGATAAATAGATCAACAAGTAAATAGAATCAAGTATTGACACACATAAATAGATGGGTGGATGTGTGGGTGGTAAGTAGATAGAATGAGATATTGACACACAGAAATAGATGTGGGAATGGTGTGTAAATACAATGATGTGTGGGCGGTGTGTAGATTATATATAATTGCATCATGTGAAATGAAGTGAAAATAAACAGTGCCTTTTATATTGATGAACTCTCTTTTCAACCGTGGAGACTAGTTCAATTGGGTTATATCAGAGTTGTTGTTTCCATACAAAAATATAATTGAAAATGACTCCATCGATATCCTCCGAAAGTATCTACCAGTATACTGATATGAACTTTACCAATTTGTGTAAAATGCACCTCTTATGGCACCTCGAACGGCTGACATTAGTTGAATTGGGTTATATCAGAAATGTAGACTATTAATAATTATGGAGGTAGTTTTTGAGGCTGATCAATCAACACGGCCTTCTAGCTAACAGCTTTACAATGTCCAACGATTATATATGTAAATGTGTATATGCAGATGTACAACAGACATACATGTAGAGATTTCAATGTGTATATATATATATATATATATATATATGCGTGTGTATTAGGGTGGCGTATTTGGCGGACTGTTAAGTAATCGCATAATCGTATGAAAATTTTCACGGAGTGTTTGATCCGCGGGCCTTTCGTTTAAATTGTTTAATAAATATGAAGATGTAGAACCATTTTATATAGACTGATTACTGTTCGTACTATTGTGACTGTAAGAAGACTGTTTGGGTATTTTTATATAACATTTTTCGGTATAGTTTGTCACTTCTATAGTATAGCATCCGTTTGTCTGTTGATATAGTGCAACTTCAATTACCAATACGATTATGTAGACCACAACATAGGTAGATAAAAGAATTTCTTACAGATAGGCTGTGATGACTGCTAAATATATCAACATTATGCAACCTGGTGAAGCCTACCAGACATACTGATAAACACTGCTATAGACAGGGATTTGTGGAGAGATTTGATCCTCTCTGTCGGATATCCCTGAAGAAATAATGTCAATATTCATCTTATAATACAAGTGAGTTAATTTGATATATATTTCGGTGTTAGCTTAATGTTCATGTAGACATCGATAGCCATAATCTTTCATGTTACCTAACACCGTCTCAATACCTAATAGTTTATCCAGCTTATGTGCTCACACACACAAACATATCTGCAAGATTGTAAGATGTGGCAACAGATGCGGAATGGAAAGGTCTACCCACAGATTTCGAAACTTGTTTGAGAGCAGTAATATTACTTAGCAGGAAATACGGAGAATGGTGTTCCACGGCTGTGGAGAAAGAAGTGCAGGATTTGGTCAGTGAGAATACCAAAGAGAGGGATGTGATTATATACACTGATGAATCTGCTGATAGACATGTTCGCAGTGCTTGGACCTTCACAGCCCAGTGCCCAGGTAAAACGAGTAGGGAGAATAGTGGAGCCTTTGCTGTTACTACGAGTAGCAAGACATGGAGATTATGACGATGACCAGGGCATGTGACTGGGTAGGCACACAGAAAGTAAGCAGGTCTGCATCTTGAGTGAATATGAGTAAGATTAGGAAGGTACAAGTGTGTCTCTTTCGCGAACAGTGGATTGAGGCCTTGAGAAGGGCGAGGATGACATTGGTTACATTTATTTTCGTGCCGTAACATGTGGGTGTTCAAGGCAATGAAAGAGCAGATCAGTTAGCATCATGCGCGATTATCGCACAGGACGATGAGACAGTGTATTGAGCTAACGTTTTGAACTTCATAAGAGTGGATGATGATTCCTTTTCGATGGCCAAGATTAAATAACATGGATTTATTCAAGGATCGTCAGTATTTAAAGTATTCAATAATATGGTCAGAGTTTTGTGTTAAGTAATTTTCACGGGGTTCTCATGAAACTATCAGGAGGTATTGCCAAAAATGTTGTTTTTACCTTGACCTCTTTCATGACTCCACGAAGAATGAGGTGAGTACACTTCAGGTAAACACGAGAACTTAATGACCAGGTGGACACAATCGATATGTTGAATAATGTCTAATCAGGGAATACCTGTTATAAAAGCTAACTTCAAAAAGTTGCGGTTTTTTTAAAACATTATATATAAAAGTAATGATGGTTTTTTTTTTTTTCTAAAATAGGAGGTTGAGGGAATGGGATCTTGAGAATATGAGATATGAAAATATCAAACTATTCCCAGTAGACGTGCAAGACGTGATGGCGGTTAAATTGATTGGTAGTTTAATCATATGAAGAATTGATCCTTATTCCTACTTGTATGAACACATTGGAAATGTTAAGTAGCGGAGTTGATAATGATGAAATAATCCCCTTGTCTGCGAGCATGTAGTTATTGACAGCCCATAGACTTACTGGCCAAAGCACAAGTCCTCCTCATGTAACCAAGCTTCCCGAACTTGTATAAAGTTTGTTGTCTCGAAGGCGTGGTTATTAGTTAGTTAGTTATTCCTCTAAGGCCAAAAATGGATGTCTTTTATGTCTTATATATGTCTGATAAGGCGGATGTCATAGATTCCCATGCCTCTCGTTTCATTGCAATTTGCTTTAAGTCTATATTGTTTATGATACCGTTTTCTCTTGCCCTTTGGTGACCACATTAAAGCTTGACAGGAGATTCTTTCAGTATTCATTCGTAGTGTGTGTCCGATGTAATTCCAGCGACGCTTTCTAATATAGGTGGATACATATTCTTGTTTTGATTCTGACAACTGAGTTTGATTTGAAGTTTAACCAACGTATCTTCAGTAGCCTTCTAAGACATTTATTTTCAAAGGTGTTGAGTCTTTGTTCTAATTTTGATGTTGCTTTCCAACTATCGCATCCATATGTTAATGTTGTAATTATGCAGGAGTTGAAAATTTTTAGTTTTGTGTTGTTATTTCGTAGTGTTATTTCTGTTCATGAATCTCTTGTTGTTGATAGCTGCTGCCAAGGTATGTGAAATTGTTGATTTTTTCAAGTGTTGTCGTTTAGTTTGTTGTCCGTGGTTGTAGCGGGTGCATATTTAGTTGCCGAAGGGCGGCATTCCAGTACGGCCATATCCCATGATCATCATGTTATTCCAGGAGTATAGCATACACTTCTGGGCACATAGTTCATCATGTTTCTATCAGATATGTTGACCCATCTGCAATGATGACACATCTCGCCTTACCCACTAGTTATGATTCTGCTACAAAAGGACAAGGTGCAATGTCTGTTGACCTTAAACACTTTGTCATTTATGGAGCACGTTGACCAGGCTTGATAGATTGCGAAATGAATATATCAGGGAAAGAATAGCTATAATATCTTGTACTGATTACATAGGGAGAGAACAGATCAAGTGGTTTGGCCACATTATGAGAATGCATCACGAAAAGTTGCCCGTACAAGCATATAACCAAATGGGATCAGGGTACAAAGCCAGAGGAAGACCACGGAAAAGATGGATAGAAAACGTCAGGGACATCCTGTACAGACACGGTCATAGCACAGCCGATGCCACACATCTGGCGATAGAGCGCAAGATCGAGCTCCAATCACCCCTACGCTTAACGGCAAGAGTGGATCACAAACCACCTGGGAAAAATAATAGACAAAAATTGACAGAAGATAAAAGTAAGAAATCATGACAAGACATGCAGTGATAATTAAACATTTTGTTCACTGGTGACAGGTTTTCAGCATGTCCCCTAACCTCTCTTAGTCGCATCCTACAACATGACTGAAAAGAAAACTGGCCCTATTATTTGCACCCTGAACTAGAAGAACATTGCCACACGGACGATGCAGGAGAGTTATAGGAAACAACTGACACTCGTTGGCTATTGATTCAGTAATACGACAGACCCATGAGTGTTCATTCTTCCCTTGTAGATGGCAAAGGTCGTATAAACCGATAATCATACCCCGTCCGTCGACAGTAAAGACCTCTGTACAGAAATTAAACATGGCACGAGAGTGATTTTTATTATTTCCATGCATTTCGTCGATTGACCTTGGATTTTTCGGCATTCGACTCCAAGTATATAAATAGCGACCAACGAAAATGACGACAATAATAAAAAATGTCACGAATGAAGTCTTGTTTACTTTCTGCTCAGATGTCTATACTGTAACATGGCCATGTTCGTACAGTCCGTTGTAAAACACACACACCCCATTCTGTCCCTTCGGGTATTAATTATGTTCTACAATTGCAACGTTTGATTCACGATTCCATCAATCGCTACATGCGAGTGGTGGGGGCGTTATCAATTTACATATTCATATCCACAGACTTTAGCGATGTAAATGTAGCTTATCGCATGTTATCCATCACCACAACATGAGTGATATATGCTTCTGGTACAAAGCAGTACAAGAATATCTGATATTCTATATATCTAAATAGTGTTTTGTACCTGTGGTTAACTACTGCTAGCATACTACACAAATATAACTGTGTTTTTGTCGTCGTCGTCGCCGCCGCTGTTATTGTCAGTATCCTATTGCTGCTGAGTATACTGCTACTCTTGGCAGCTCAAACTATTGTCTTTCCCCAGGTGGTTTGTTATCCACTCTAGCCGTTAACGGTAGGCTGATTGGAACTCGATGGTTGGTTGGTTGGTTGGTGATCCAGCGGTCCATGGGCTCATGTCCTTTGACCAAATGCCATTACATGGCATTATATTTCTGGGACGTCTGGATTTTAGGCCCACCCCAGGACAAAGCCAGATAAAAACTATCACACCTCCAGGAAGGTAGGTTTCAACCTATGCACTGCTCCTAGCCACTGTAGCCAAGATATGGTTCACTGTGCCCTTTCCCCGCCACCAAATGACTACTGGTTATGCCGAGCTTCTCTATTGCTCTAGGCATGCAACCAAATGTTCAAGTCAAAAGGATTGTCACGTCCTGAGTCACTGTGCCTCTATGATGGGTCTAAGCCATAGGAAAAAACAGTGCTGTCAGTTTCCTCCTCCCCAGTGCTGCACAGTACATCTCTGGCTCCCTCCCAAATATATATATATATATATATATATATATATATATATATATATATATATATATATATATATATATATATATATATATATATTCAGGTAAACATGAAACACATTTAAACAACAAAATACAAGCATAATTGTATAGATGACGTGCCATGAAGCTTCTCTAAGAAGATAACCTCAATATAAAGGCATGTCATCCACTAAGGTTTTCTGTTGCATGGACGGTTTGTCTAGTGGGCCATTGGTGAGACCCACAGACGCAACCACATGCGTGTTGGAACTCAATACATAAAGAGAGGACGATGGTGTAAACTGAATGGAGGAGAAGACATACAGAAAACATAAAGGTATAGAAATTTTCACAGAAATGAAATTATATTATGAGATTTGAAAAATATTCAGAATACATATTTCTCCTTCTTCCGCGTTCACTCCCGTTGCATCTCTCTCGTAGCAGGACAATCTACTAGACTTTCTGCAGGATGTAGTCCAGAGAGTGGGAATGCGTTGTTTCGCCGCTTTATTTGCGCAAATGTCCCGACACATCCATCTTTGTCAGTGACTGCATATATTGTCATCCTTGTTCTAATTTACATCAAAATATGCAGCAGCGAAATGTGTACATGTTTTATCGATAAAGATGGAGTGGATAAAGTAGGTTGATTTGTTAGGTTGTTTGGTTTGTTAGTTGATTTGTTGGTTCGTTAATTAAACTGCACTTAGGAGGATGTGTTGAAAGTTTGTCTCTCGGTAAAAGATGATACTGTGTACCTATATAATACTTCTCGTGGATATCAATACTTCTGTCTTGGCGTAGCTGGACATGCCACTTGTAGATAACATTCGTATGTTCTCGAGATGGTGCCCTCGTCGATATCAAAATCACCAGAGAAAAGTCGGTGCAAATTAGTGTTTGCGTGTGTCTATGTCGGTTGCATGTTTGCGGTTTGTAATGAAATAATATGCTGCACTGTCCTCATTCTTGTCAATAAATATACTTTTGGTGTACAATTTTACTTATACTTTTGGAAATCTTCCAGCAGTTGTACTTTCTGGACTCGGGAAATAAATATCACAATCTCTGAGCCTATCAGGAATATCGATCTTTTATCTACCACCAGTTTCCATCAATCCTATCTGTAGGTCCAAGCTTGGTCATCCATAGCAACAAATCAGCCTAGCCCTGTGCACACACGCATCTTAACCATAATATGGGCAGACATTTGGTAAGAAATAATTTCCTAGCATGTCTGGTCAACGTTACTTTGTAAGCAAAGTTCAGCGACTAACTTCGTCTGTAGATTAGTTGGTCCATTTTTCATTCCAACACCTAAATATAAAGAAAGCTAAATTGGACGCTGGTTAGAATCGATATCTCTCCCCTTCTATATTTGCTCAGTCTACTTCATTCAGATGAAAATGTCAGTGGCAGATCGCGTACACAGTAGGTATGGCGAGGGTTTTCAATTTTTGGTGTTGAACTCTGAAAATCGTGTCATAATTTGTTAAACTATATAGACTATAGAGATGCAACAATACCATTGTTGGGGACGAGTCATGGATGGTAGAAGTAAAGGACAAGGTGTACTGAGCTTGTGAGGTGGAAGAATTAGAACAAGAAAGCCCATTGGGTGCAGGATGACTGTTTAAATCATCATATATTGCATTGTCTTTATCCATATAACAACTTGTACACATTTCGCTGCTGCATATTTTGATGTTAGTACAAGGAGGATAATATATGCAATCACTGCCAAAAACGGATGTGTCGGACCATAAGGTGCAAATAAAGTGGCGATGCAACGCATTTCCATTCTCTGGACTACATCCTGCTGGAAATCTAGTAGATTACTACAAGAGAGATTCAACGGTAGTTTGGGAGTGAACGCTGAAGAAGAAGATATATGTATTCTGAATACATTCCAAATCTCATAATATAATTTCATTTCTGCGAAACTTTTCTATACCTTTAATTGTTCTGTATGTCTTCTCTTCAATTCATTTTTACAGCAGCGTCCTCTCTTCATGTATGTCTCCTCCGTTCATTTTACACCAACGTCCTCTCTTCAATACAAGAACTCCTTCATTCATTCTTTTATTCTATACAGCAACTCCTAAATGTATTCCTTTCTTTCATACTATCAGTCTTACAATATTTCCTTTCTTTCATCCAATCATTCTTACATCCATTTCGCTACATCATTATATCTGTCTTACATCAATTCCTTTCTTTCATCCAATCATTCTTACATCCATTCCGCTTTGTTATTATATGTATTTAAACATCTATTATTTTCTTTCATTCTACCACTCGTATGCCCATTTCTTTCTTTTATTCTATCAGTCTTACATTCTTTCCTTTCTTTCATGCAATCAGTCTGCCATCCATTCCTTTTGTTCATACACTCAATCTTATATGCATTCCTTTCTTTCATACACTCAGTCTTACGTCCATTCCTTTCTTTCATACACCCAGTCTTCAAACCTTTTTTTTCTTTCATACAATAAGTCTTACAGCTTTCCATATTTTCATGCACTTAATCTTACATCCATTTCTTTCATACAATCAGTCTTACATCCATTCCTTACTTACATACAAATAATCTTACATCCATTCCTTACTTTCATACAGTCGTATATTCATTCCTTACTTTCAAACATTCTTACATCCATTCCTTACTTTCATACAATCAATCTTACATCCATTCATTATTTTCATACAGTCGTATATCCATTTTTACTTTACTAAGTCTTACATCCATTCCTTACTTTCATAAGTCTTACATCCATTCCTTACTTTCATAAGTCTTACATCCATTTCTTACTTTCACACAGTCTTACATCCATTCCTTATTTTCACACAATCAGTCTTACATCCACTCCTTACGTTCACGCAATCAGTCTTACATCCACTCCTTACGTTCACACAATCAATCTTACATCCAATCCCTTCTAAGGCACATTCTGGTTTTTGTGTACATTATATCTCATTTGCTCGCTAATTTATATCACTCCACTCATACCCATATAATTTATATCACGCCACTCATATCCATATAATTTATATCACGCCACTCATATCCATATAATCACTGCCTCTTCTCTGTGTCTTGTTGCCTTCTCTCAGGAGAAATGCATAAACACAACTTATGCTGAGTAGATTTCTTCAACCTGTCTCTAATCTATCTCCATTGACGTCATCCCCGCCGCTTACTCACCGGAGAATTGTTTGCAAACCTCCCATGAGACATCATTTTCTAACCGCATCAAGGTTTCATTATAATTATTTAACGTGCATCCACTGTTTATGTACGCATCTTATTTTATATGGAGAATTGTTGTAGCTGGTAAGTCTTCAATCTTTTTCCACGTCCATAAGCTGATAAGTAAACATCTCGTGTGTATTTGTGTGAGTTGTGTGTGTGTTTGTGTGAGTTGTGTGTTTGATAACCTACAGAAGGAACGAATAAGATATGCAATCAAGTAGCAAAACAACTACAGGGTACTTATAGCGATGCAAAATAAATGTAATGATCATGATATGAATGTTCCCAATAGATTGGTACAGCTTGTGAACCGCGGATACTTAGAGAAATGATTGCATATGTATAGAAAGTGACATTATTGCACTGAAGTACTACAGAAAGGAGTTGGAGTATCTTGGACAGATCGTAAAGTAGCAGAGAAGTATCGAATATAATAAATGTCAACAATAATTGGCGTATGATTACTAGTAGTAGTAAGTGTGGACTGACATTTGTCACATTTGACATCCATCACATACATCCTGATATAGAGCGGATAATACATCTTGTCGACTTCTGTGGCGTACACGTTAGTGGGTGATATACCACAACCTGTACTGGCGCAGAATAGTTATATAAACGTATGTGACGTTGGACTGGAAAAGCTATTGACGGTATGACACTATAAACGTCTGTAACGAACATTGTCGTGTGCAGAAGTGCTTCTGAACCGCTGTGCCGCGGCAACATGTCTGCCGGTCAGCGACAGCTCCCCCTTGATGTGTAGCTATTTATTGGTATATATAATTTGTGTTTTTCGTCTGGGTCCAGGTACATGATTTTACCTGGCTTCTGCTACATAACGGTTGGGAAGTATTGCTATTATGTCCCGTTATTATTCACTATTATTTTTAATAGTATTAGGCCCGGTATTATTCATTGTTATAATGTAAGTAATGAAATTACATGACAGAAATGTTAGCAATTACATTGCTGAGTTAATATAAACAATACGCATCAATTGGTTTCAAATATACGGGATCTACGAACACGTCCCTGAAGTCAGTAGAGGAGAAGGGGGCTAAGATTTCATGAAACCTTACATTGCACACACAGATAAAGGTGATAACGAGTCCAAAATAAAGTTTCGAGACAGGTAATAAAAGCGACCACATATATGATAAATTTATTCACTGAAGCACAAGTAGCACAAATTGTGTAGAATAGCACACAAAAATACTGTGCCAGAACATGATATAGTTCAGTAACCAACACACGATGCAACTTGACGAGGTCATCAGTCAAATAGTTGATCTGTCTATTGTATTTTCTATGCGTATGCTATAAGGCGTTGCAGGACTGAATGACAATGGCTTCTCGGGCTATGGCAAGTTTGGTCGCTTGAAATGAAGCAATGCTATGGCGTCTCAGAATGTTGGTAACTCCTTCAATCCATATTCTGGGTTTTCCTCTGTATCTTGCTGTTTCCGTTTTCATGTTTGTATGCACTTGCCGCTGGCCATTAAGAGTTCATTCTCATTTAGTGGCCGTACCATTTCAGTCTCTGTTGTTCAACATATTTGCTCACAGACGTTGTGTACACAGTTCTACGTAATCTCTTCATTTCTTACATTATCGTTTCTTGTGCCAACAGTTCTAGTAATCTCTTCATTTCTTACATTATCGTTTCTTGTGCCAACAGTTCTAGTAATCTCTTCATTTCTCACATGATCTTTTCTTGTGCCAACAGTTCTAGTAATCTCTTCATTTCTCACATGATCTTTTCTTGTGCCAACAGTTCTTGTAATCTCTTCATTTCTCACATGATCTTTTCTTGTGCCAACAGTTCTAGTAATCTCTTCATTTCTTACATGATCTTTTCTTGTGCCAACAGTTCTTGTAATCTCTTCATTTCTCACATGATCTTTTCTTGTGCCAACAGTTCTAGTAATCTCTTCATTTCTAACATGATGTTTTCTTGTGCCAACAGTTCTAGTAATCTCTTCATTTCTAACATGATGTTTTCTTGTGCCAACAGTTCTAGTAATCTCTTCATTTCTAACATGATGTTTTCTTGTGCCAACAGTTCTAGTAATCTCTTCATTTCTAACATGATGTTTTCTTGTGCCAACAGTTCTAGTAATCTCTTCATTTCTCACATTATCTTTTCTTGTGCCAACAGTTCTAGTAATCTCTTCATTTCTAACATGATGTTTTCTTGTGCCAACAGTTCTTGTAATCTTCTCATTTCTCACATGATCTTTTCTTGTGCCAACAGTTCTTGTAATCTCTTCATTTCTAACATGATCTTTTCTTGTGCCAACAGTTCTTGTAATCTCTTCATTTCTCACATTATCGATTCTTGTTCCAACAGTTCTTGTAATCTCTTCATTTCTAACATGATCTTTTCTTGTGCCAACAGTTCTTGTAATCTTCTCATTTCTCACATGATCTTTTCTTGTGCCAACAGTTCTTGTAATCTCTTCATTTCTAACATGATCTTTTCTTGTGCCAACAGTTCTTGTAATCTCTTCATTTCTCACATTATCGATTCTTGTTCCAACAGTTCTTGTAATCTCTTCATTTCTAACATGATCTTTTCTTGTGCCAACAGTTCTTGTAATCTCTTCATTTCTAACATGATCTTTTCTTGTGCCAACAGTTCTTGTAATCTCTTCATTTCTCACATGATCTTTTCTTGTTCTGCTTGCTGCTTTTCTTAGAAATATAATTTCACACTTAGTAAGCCTTCTCTTTTGTTCTTTTGTTAGTGTCCATGTCTACCATTAATAACACAATGTTGGGATGAATATTGAATTTATTATTTGTCTTTTTGTTTCCATCGGGATATATGTGTGTTTCAAAATTGGTGTGTGTTCATATATTACATAATTAGCTTTTTTTTTTTAATGATTGTATTGTCTCGAGTTCTCTGTCCATTCTTTCATCATCTATAAAAATGTTCCCAAGATATTTAAAGTCATACACTTGTAAAATAGTGAAATAAGAGCTTTATACAAGTACTAAAAATTTAGATATACATGAGAACTGACTACATCCCTTATCTATGGTCTCCATCAAGACCTGGTAAAGATTGAACTTTGCTATGACAAACTGCAAGAAAAAGACTGACAACATAATAGTCTGTCTGTTGAAGTGTTGAGTAGCACATCACATCGCATGTGTGATTGCTCTACTTTATGTTGTCTGATGATCCGGTTTGAAACACTTCCGTACTTTATAGAGAATGGACTGTAATAAAGTACCCGTTCTATTCTATCTCCCGCTATACTGTTCTTTTCTATCTCCCGCTATACCGTTCTTTTCTTTCTACCGCTATACCGTTCTATTCTATCTACCGCTATACCGTTCTATTCTATCTCCCGCTATACCGTTCTTTTCTTTCTACCGCTATACCATTCTATTCTATCTCCAGCTATACCGTTCTATTCCATCTCCCGCTATACCGTTCTTTTCTTTCTACCGCTATACCGTTCTATTCCATCTCCCGCTATACCGTTCTTTTCTTTCTACCGTTATACCGTTCTATTCTATCTCCAGCCATACCGTTCTATTCCATCTCCCTCTATACCGTTCTTTTCTTTCTACCGCTATATCGTTCTATTCTTTCTCCCGCTATACCGTTCTTTTCTTTCTACCGCTATACCGTTCTATTCTATCTCCAGCTATACCGTTCTATTCCATCTCCCGCTATACCGTTCTTTTCTTTCTACCGCTATACCGTTCTATTCTATCTCCAGCCATACCGTTCTATTCCATCTCCCTCTATACCGTTCTTTTCTTTCTACCGCTATATCGTTCTATTCTATCTCCCGCTATACCGTTCTTTTCTTTCTACCGCTATACCGTTCTATTCTATCTCCAGCTATACCGTTCTATTCCATCTCCCGCTATACCGTTCTTTTCTTTCTACCGCTATACCGTTCTATTCTATCTCCAGCCATACCGTTCTATTCCATCTCCCTCTATACCGTTCTTTTCTTTCTACCGCTATACCGTTCTATTCTATCTCCAGCTATACCGTTCTATTCCATCTCCCGCTATACCGTGCTTTTCTTTCTACCGCTATACCGTTCTATTCTATCTCCCGCTATACCGTTATTTTCTTTCTACCGCTATACCGTTCTTTTCTTTCTACCGCTATACCGTTCTATTCTATCTCCAGCCATACCGTTCTATTCCATCTCCCTCTATACCGTTCTTTTCTTTCTACCGCTATACCGTTCTATTCTATCTCCAGCTATACCGTTCTATTCCATCTCCCGCTATACCGTGCTTTTCTTTCTACCGCTATACCGTTCTATTCTATCTCCCGCTATACAGTTATTTTCTTTCTACCGCTATACCGTTCTTTTCTTTCTACCGCTATACCGTTCTATTCTATCTCCCTCTATACCGTTCTTTTCTTTCTACCGCTATATCGTTCTATTCTATCTCCCGCTATACCGTTCTTTTCTTTCTACCGCTATACCGTTCTATTCTATCTCCAGCTATACCGTTCTATTCCATCTCCCGCTATACCGTTCTTTTCTTTCTACCGCTATACCGTTCTATTCTATCTCCAGCCATACCGTTCTATTCCATCTCCCTCTATACCGTTCTTTTCTTTCTACCGCTATACCGTTCTATTCTATCTCCAGCTATACCGTTCTATTCCATCTCCCGCTATACCGTGCTTTTCTTTCTACCGCTATACCGTTCTATTCTATCTCCCGCTATACCGTTATTTTCTTTCTACCGCTATACCGTTCTTTTCTTTCTACCGCTATACCGTTCTATTCTATCTCCAGCCATACCGTTCTATTCCATCTCCCTCTATACCGTTCTTTTCTTTCTACCGCTATACCGTTCTATTCTATCTCCAGCTATACCGTTCTATTCCATCTCCCGCTATACCGTGCTTTTCTTTCTACCGCTATACCGTTCTATTCTATCTCCCGCTATACAGTTATTTTCTTTCTACCGCTATACCGTTCTTTTCTTTCTACCGCTATACCGTTCTATTCTATCTCCCGCTATACCGTTCTTTTCTTTCTACCGCTATACCGTTCTATTCTATCTACCGCTATACCGTTCTATTCTATCCCCCGCTATTTATTGATGAGTGTAAAGAGCCAGACATGAAATTCAGAAACTGACCTTATTTCTCGCCTTCACTTCTGACTCATATGTTTCCGCTTCACATTTATTCACATCCATTTTTTCTCTTACTCCAGCATCTTTCATTTTCTTTTTTTTTCCACCATCTTGTTCCTACCTCTTTATGATTCAGATTATTCTGTTTACTACTTTTTGTTTTGTCGTCTTCATTTGTGTTCCTCTACACCAGTATCTCTTTATCTTGTGTATGCCGTGTCCCATCGCATCATTTCATGAATGCTGATACTATTCTTTTGTGTCTATTATCTTCATATAATTTGCTGGTTCTTTCAAGCATATGTGGACATATATATTTTGTTGGTGTTTATATGCGCATATCCTCTGTTGCTATATCATATTGAACTCCTTTACGAGAACCTGCAAGGTCGAATGAAATTAATGAGTGACTACTCCTTTTCAAAAATTGCAAAAACAGAAACACTACTGTTCTCATCGATGACCAACAACTTATACAGGTAAACAATTCACTTATTTAGAAGCATCATATCATCAACTGAGAAAGATAAAAAAAAATCAAACTTTGATGCAACATAGCATAAAGGATCTTTGGACAGATGTCTTCTATTTTCAAAAAAAACAACATATGTGAGCGTGAACACCAAAACTGCACTATAAAAAACCATCACTATACCATCACTATGCTACCAATGTCAAACGTGGACACTAACAACAGCAGAAAAAAGAAAACTTGTTACAACAGAAATGAATTGTCTACGTACGTGAATTCTCGGAGTAACAATAAGAGACAGAATCATAAATGAAAACATCAGAAGACCAAACCTAATGCCAAACACAATGCCAAACACAATGCTAAACACAATGCCAAACACAATGCCAAACCTAATGCCAAACACAATGCCAAACCTAATTATATAAGAAGGTGAATTGGTTCTCACATGCTTCCATTCTACCATGTGTCTCTCAAAAAGTGTTGCCATACAGACACGATGGATATGAAGCCAGAGGTAGACCATGCAAACAATGTATTACAGAAATAAAAGAATAAACGAAAACAAAAATATATAAAGTGCACAACAAGGCCGTCTCCTCTACCTCTGACGCTACAAGGGTTAAATGGGTATAACGCGAAAAGAAAGACGTATTTTCCATGTCCAGAGTAAACGCGATGGCCTTGAAATGTGGGTCGCCAGAAATGAACTTTATTATGGTTGAAAAGGCAGAATGGTCATCTAACAGAAATTGGTATCATCTAACAGACAATTACACTGAAATTGTGTAATTGTGGATATAGTCAATGGGAGATCATAGCACAGACTGTCAGTCGGTGTGTAATTGTGGATATAGTCAATTGGGATAGTAGCATAGAGACTGTCAGTCGGTGTGTAATTGTGGATATAGTCAATGGGAGATCATAGCACAGACTCTCAGTCGGTGTGTAATTGTGGATATAGTCAATTGGGATAGTAGCATAGAGACTGTCAGTCGGTGTGTAATTGTGGATATAGTCAATTGGGATAGTAGCATAGAGACTGTCAGTCGGTGTGTAATTGTGGATATAGTCAATGGGAGATCATAGCACAGACTCGCAGTCGGTGTGTAATTGTGGATATAGTCAATTTGGATAGTAGCATAGAGACTGTCAGTCGGTGTGTAATTGTGGATATAGTCAATGGGAGATGATAGCACAGACTGTCAGTCGGTGTGTAATTGTGGATATAGTCAATTGGGATAGTAGCATAGAGACAGTCAGTGTGTAATTGTGGATATAGTCAATGGGAGATCATAGCACAGACTCTCAGTCGGTGTGTAATTGTGGATATAGTCAATTGGGATAGTAGCATAGAGACTGTCAGTCGGTGTGTAATTGTGGATATAGTCAATGGGAGATGATAGCACAGACTGTCAGTCGGTGTGTAATTGTGGATATAGTCAATTGGGATAGTAGCATAGAGACTGTCAGTCGGTGTGTAATTGTGGATATAGTCAATGGGAGATCATAGCACAGACTCTCAGTCGGTGTGTAATTGTGGATATAGTCAATTGGGATAGTAGCATAGAGACTGTCAGTCGGTGTGTAATTGTGGATATAGTCAATGGGAGATGATAGCACAGACTGTCAGTCGGTGTGTAATTGTGGATATAGTCAATGGGAGATAGTAGCACAGACTGTCAGTCGGTGTGTAATTGTGGATATAGTCAATGGGAGATCGTAGCACAGAGACTGTCAGTCGGTGTGTAATTGTGGATATAGCTAATGGGAGATCGTAGCACAGAGACTGTCAGTCGGTGTTAAATTAGGGATATAATCAATTGGAGATAGTAGCGCTTATGGATTTTCCCCTGTGTATAATGATTCTAAAGTCAGACTTTCGTATTTCTCCTTTCGATAAAACATAAGTACCCTGACTTGACGCTACCTCAGAATGTGTCTTACATCACACGATGGGTTGTACCGCTACAATTATATATGTTCTAATCACCCTCACAAATGGTACTCAGATTAACTAATTTGTCAATTCTTCTAGTTTGAGTAGGTGACACTTCCAACACAGTGTGACGCCGCGCCAACCCTGTAGCTTAGAGGGAACTGCGCTCTCACTGCTTTGATCCGTATTTCAAACACGTGCTGTACTCGTCTTGATTAGACGTTAGTCCGGGTTCTGTGAAAATCAAAGGTTGCATCTATTGGTGTTTGATAAAGAATTCCGTCTGAATTGATACTTGAACACGTTAGAATTGATTGGGTCTTTGTGTTGAATCGTGACTACCGCATTGTGAGGTTGCGGATATGCTGAAAGCATTCTGTCGTAGACTTCTTTCCCAGGGTTCTCGCTTATGTAACAATCGTCATTTATTATTGTGCATCTATCTCTCTCTCTCTCTCTCTCTCTATATAGATATATATATATATATATATCCCAAATGTAAAGATTGTAAAGTGTATGCTCGAATAACATTATGAAAAGTTTCATGCAATGTTTTAAATATGAAAATTCGGAATAAATATTCAGAGATTGCATTACAGTAGTAAGAATCTTGTAATAATTAAACAAACCATCAAATACTCGAATTACAAAATATATCTAAAAATCACGAAAATAATTAGTTTTTTTAAATGTTTTCTATAAGGAGCCACCGACCTTTAGACCGCCTGAACGAACCCCTCTCCAATTGCTTCTGAATCCACTATTACCCCCTCCCCTCAGAAGGCTTCAGTGCCCACTGGGGGACGGTACCGCCCACTTTGGGAACCCATGCTCTCGAACATGCGTTCTCTACAGCAAACAATACAAAACATTATTGTTCTCATCGATGTGACCTCCCTTGAAGAAGGCATATATTAATGCAATGATTGTACCGCAGATTCAACATCATCATTAAGTACTGTCACCGCAACGAAGGTTGACTCCAACAGACCTCCAACTTCCCCTGTCTCTTGACTTGGTGGTGCACTCTGCTAGACTAAGCTTTCCATTTCGCGGTGATACTCTCCCACCGTAGGTTAGAGGCTAGCAAAATACGGACCCGGGCCACATGCGACTCGCCAAGCCTTTTTTTAAAGCCAGCAAGACTGATCTTAAAGTATTAGACCTATATTCACTGTCCATTGACCTGAAAAAACACTATGTAGAGTTAAATAGATGTTCAATCTGTCTTGCGGACACACACAATAGTTGCACACCTCTACTGTAGGTTCACGTCGTGGCTCTGTAACTACATCTATTTCTCTTTGTCTTCCAACATTTCGTAAATCGCAATAGTCTTCTATTTATTTTTTACAGAGGCACTTGAGAAGCAGCGTCAAATGTATGAACGTCAGATGCAGATGTTGCGTAACCAACTTATGTCCCCTGGCACTCCTTCTTTCCCGCTGCAACTGTTTGACGCTAGCAAGCTGACACCAACTGGTTCCCAGAACAGCATTCAGAAGAAGTACCAACAGTGGGCGCAGGAAAGGTCAGTCATTTCATTGATATCCAAACGCTGTGACTTTTCATACATTTCATTGATACACAAACACTGTGACTTTTCATATATTTCTGATCACTACTCTTTAACCCAACACTTAAGTAACGCAATCAGAAATGTCTCTGGGTTGAAAATATCCCTTGTGTGCGCCTATGTTGTCAGATTTCTGCAAAGATGTCTGTCAATTTGGAGCTATCTTGTTGCCAGTTTATGCCGTCAGCACAACATTAACGTTGTGTGTCTATCTTGTTGACAGTTTATACATTATCAATACACTGCTGAGGTTGAAATATATCTTGTTGACAATTCAACTCCGTTTGATCTGTAAGACATACCAGCTATAGGAATGGATATTTGAAGGTAGGACATATTGGAGTTGATCGATCTGGAGAAAATCGAAGATACAACGTTGATTAATCCATGAACGAATAGACTATCACATGTAATCAATGTAAAAATCTAAGCTGAATGATATGTGTATAAGAGATTAGATCACAGGTTGGCTATATCTAGATCAGATCAAAAAATATGTACGTAAAGTACAACTACTGTATATCGAAGCCAGTACCTTTCTAATAGATGTTACTGCATATGTTATGTATATATATATATATATATGTGTGTCTGAGCTTGTTCTCGTTAGCTGTCAAGGCAATATTGTAAGAAATAAACCACCTGTAGATTATATCGACTTGTTAGTACCTGGGACGTCTTGTGTTAATGTTTGTGCCATGAAGTGAAAGCTTTCATACCACAGTCCAGTGGAATATAATGAATGTAAGCTTTCATACCACAGACAAGTGGAGTATGATGAATGTAAGATTTTATACCCCAGCCAAGTAAGCTTTTATACCCCAGCCAAGTGAAGAATGATGAATGTAAGCTTTCATACCACAGTCAAGTGGAGTATGATGAATGTAAGCTTTCATACCACAGTCAAGTGGAGTATGATGAATGTAAGCTTTCATACCACAGTCAAGTGGAGTATGATGAATGTAAGCTTTCATACCACAGTCAAGCGGAGTATGATGAATGTAAGCTTTCATACCACAGTCAAGTGAAGTATGAATGTAAGCTTTCATACCACAGTCAAGTGGAGTATGATGAATGTAAGCTTTCATACCACAGCCAAGTGAAGTATGATGAATGTAAGCTTTCATACCACAGCCAAGTTAAGTATGATGAATGTAAGCTTTCATACCACAGCCAAGTTAAGTATGATGAATGTAAGCTTTCATACCACAGCCCAGCTGCCTGGGTTAAAGTTTACTATTATTAGCAGAATAACAAAAAATCAGGATTGTCGTCACTTGCTTTTTACAATATAATCAAGAAGCAAACAGCATGTGAACTTATATTGGATGGGACAGCCAACCCCATAATCTCCTAAGACGTCTTTTACAACATACATGGAAGGTAAACAGTGTTGCCATTCTTTGCTCCTCTATTGGGTCAATTACAAGGCATAATTTTTGTATAAACTATTGCATTGTTAATGTTAGCTTTTCATGAATTCTCCTCACCCTCTCCCTTGTCAACAACTGTCAAACTTTTACCAATCCAAATAGTTGATGTAATTTATGGGGACAAAACACACGAAATAAGGTATTTAGTTTTCTGATTTACAAAAGCAAATTTAATAGATGTTTTGACCAAAGGGTCTAAATTTTCATAATTTTCTTCACTGAAAAAGTCACCCT
This sequence comes from Meghimatium bilineatum, assembly GCA_034231615.1. Taxonomy (NCBI): domain Eukaryota; kingdom Metazoa; phylum Mollusca; class Gastropoda; order Stylommatophora; family Philomycidae; genus Meghimatium; species Meghimatium bilineatum. The sequence continues at coordinate 21,531,953 of CM067306.1, forward strand.
AGAACCCAAAATATATTGAAAAACTAATGTTCATACACTGAGACATGCACGCTGAGCAAGAAAGCTAATAATATGAAAAGCACAGAACGAATGACTCATTATGAAAGAAAAATGATTATTTTAAAAAACTTGAGAAATAAAGACAAAACATTTAATCTAGCAGGAATACAAATAGAAGTATAGACACAGAATAGTTAATATGAAGTGTAGTAAACCACACCACCCCCCCCCCTCCAAAGAAAAAATTAAATCATCATGATCATCTATAATTACTCTCCAGGACAAACTCTGTCATTCCATCACTATAGCTCAATTTATTGGAAAAAGTTGTCACTGTAAAAAAGATGGTTTGTATCATTTAAATACATTATGAGTTAGTTACTCAATGATTAACATCATGAAAAAAGCTGAGAGATATATTTCTGTGCATCGTAATATCTATATGGAATAGAGGTTGACGAATATAAATCTAGTAATAAGGAAAATATTAAGAAAAATATATTTCAACAATACGAGACAGGTATTACAATTGAAATATGATAAAGATGAGATCTTGTGTATGTCTCATCATGTTTTTAAAATCACTGTGTATGATCATGCAATTTGAAAACAATATCCATTGCAATATTTTCTCTTTGCTCTACAGAGAAATGATGTTCAAACAAAGCCTGGTCAAGCTGAGGGAGGAGGTTGTGAAAGCCAATGCTTTGGTTAGAGAGGCCAACACTTTGGCTCAGGAGATGGGCAAGCTGACTGAGTTTCATGTTACTCTACAGATTCCTGCCTCAAACCTCAGTCCAAATAGAAGAGTAAGATCTCAACAACATTCTGTCTTTTAATTCTTGATTAGGAACAAGCGGCACAGCACTAGGGGGGGCATTCCCATATATGCTCTGCTTGCCGTTATGTTAGCCATCTAAAAGTGTATAAGCTCAGTATGACACATTCTGTCTCTATCTCAGACTGCTGGTTGATTGATCCTGCAATATGTGCTAGATCAACTTGTGCTGGTTGATTGATCCTGCAATATGTGCTAGATCAACTTGTGCTGGTTGATTGATCCTGCAATATGTGCTAGATCAACTTGTGCTGGTTGATTGATCCTGCAATATGTGCTAGATCAACTTGTGCTGGTTGATTGCTCCTGCAATATGTGCTAGATCAACTTGTGCTGGTTGATTGCTCCTGCAATATGTGCTAGATCAACTTGTGCCATGTCTTGTCTTACTTGACTTCACTCACCACTTCTCGTAAGATTCTATCTGTAATATGGTGGGTCTGTGTCGTCTTTATAGTCTGCTTTATTTTTTATAAACAGTCAAAAATGGATATGTGAGACTAGAATACGTCATGGGACTTTATCGTTATCCATGCAAGACATTCAACTGTTAGATCTCTGCTGTCTAATGCTTTTGTGATAGTGCCGTTATTTTTACTGTTTTTGCTGTTTATTTACTGTTTGTTTTGTATTTTCTTAAGAAAAATACTTAAATTATTGAAACTGGTATACTGTTGTTTCTGTGTTTTCATACCCATATCCTATCTATAGTCAGTGCTTCAGTGTGAAGTTAATCCATCTGTGTTTTACATACCCATATCCTATAGTCAGTGCTTCAGCGTGAAGTTAATCGATCTGTGTTTTACATACCCATATCCTATAGTCAGTGCTTCAGCGTGAAGTTAATCGATCTGTGTTTTACATACGTTTATTTGTTTATCTCGTTTTATATTTTTCCTACCTTCCATAAATGTTCAGAATCTACAAATTTCATTAGGCCTACCTGTATACCAAAGATTTTGACTTTGTACAGTTTGTAAAAATAATTTAGATTTAATTGTTAAATATTTAAACATTCACAACACAATTTGGTCATTTCCTAGTTCATTCAGTAATGCAAGAATATTCATCTTTTCTGAGTGTCATACAGCTTTCTTGGTCAGAATAAAAGTAATGGTAGGTCCTATATCAGCAATCTACCATTGGGGATGATGATAACTCTTCATGTACTACACCGCAGAAACTATTAGATTTGGTGGCCAATCAGAATAGACAAAGCTTGGAACAGAGTAATGAATTTTTGTTTAACTTCATTACCCTGTTCCACATGACTGCGACACATGCCTGTATACTCAATGACTTGATGAGCATGATTGTGAAAGTCCAAGCGAGACGCATTCGGGAACTGTGGCTGGATGCTGTGAAGAATTTCCTGTGTGCGGAAAGTGACTTTTATTTTTGTACTGTGGCATGCGGCTACTATGGCTGGTGTCGGAGCAATGGATTGGCACACATTTTGAAAGCCTTATAGGAAAACATATGAACAAATGACTGTATAAGTGACGATGAATTGCTCCATGACTAGAACAAAGGAGCTTGGTTTGAAATGTGGTGTAACTAGAAAGGAACGGTTTCATAGGCGAGAAAGAATGATAGTCAATCAACTGCGTACTGGGACTGTCAGTCAACGTGTAATGATGGATATATTCAAGGAGAGATCAGAGCACCTATGAACAATGGCGTGTAGTGACAATGATCCAACGACTAACTGCACTTTACCTGTTGGACTTCAGTTTTGTGCAGTGGGTACATATTATCAATCTTCAGAATAGAGTTCTGTTGTTTATAATACAGATCTCTAGTTTAGAACACATCTCGTTTATAATACAGATCTCTAGTTTAGAACACATCTCTTGTTTATAATACAGATCTCTAGTTTAGAACACATCTCGTTTATAATACAGATATCTAGTTTAGAACACATTTCGTTTATAATACAGATCTCTAGTTTAGAACACATACCTCTTGTTTAGAATACAGATCTCTTGTTTAGAATATAGATCTTTTGTTTAGAATACAAAACTCTTGTTTAGAATACAGATCTCTTGTTTAGAATACAGATCTCTTGTTTAGAATATAGATCTCTTGTTTAGAATACAGATCTCTTGTTCAGAGCCACATATAAAATAACAATATAAAAATTATTAAGCAGAGATTTGTGTGTTTGTTGTTAAGTGTTTTTATTATATAGAGGAGCAACATTTACATAGTTTTATTTTCTTTGTATCCAGAGAGGTGCATTTGTCAGTGAACCAGCTATCTTAGTCAAGCGTAAGAACCGCAGCAGCCAAATATGGTCGCTGGAGAAACTCGAAAACAAAGTTATCGACATGCGTGAGATGTATGAGGATCGCAAGGCCAGCGGTGGTCCCATGATGGTAGACGAGTCTTTCACTGATGAGCTAGATGCTTCTATTATCTCTGGGGTTTGTGTTGCATGCTTATTGTTGTCTTCATATATTTAGCACATCAACACAACATCAGGTTTCTGCTAGTATTTATTTCCACAGAATGGATAAAGTTAAGATTTTCATTTGTAAAGATAATTATTTTATAGATATGTATGCAACTTTAACTTCAAAATATATAAATATATATATATATGAGGTAGCTTTAAAAAGTTCCTGGAATTATAGAATTGTATAGAAATAAATAACAATAGAATTATCTTCACTGCATTTCCTTGAAAGTAGTTCCCTTCAGCAACTACACATATTTGTCAACGGTGCATACAGCTGCAGAAAACATTCATGTAAACCCATTCTTTGATCTCTCTTATCTGTATTGTTGCATTGGTGATAACATCATTTGCATCCTAGAATCGCTGTAATTTCAGTACTGATTTAAGTTAGGGAACAAGAAAAAATCAGCAGGTACAAGATCAGGAGAATATGGAGGCTGTTCTAAGGTAATCACATTGTGCTGTACGAGGTACTGCTTTACCAGTAGGAATCATTGTACGAGCTACTGGTTTACCAGTAGGAATCATTGTACCAGGTACTGCTTTACCAGTAGGAATCATTGTACGAGCTACTGCTTTACCAGTAGGAATCATTGTACGAGGTACTGGTTTACCAGTAGGAATCATTGTACGAGGTACTGCTTTACCAGTAGGAATCATTGTACGAGGTACTGCTTTACCAGTAGGAATCATTGTACGAGGTACTGCTTTACCAGTAGGAATCATTGTACGAGGTACTGCTTTACCAGTAGGGATCGATGTATGAGGTACTCCTTTACCAGTAGGAATCATTGTACGAGGTACTGCTTTACCAGTAGGAATCATTGTACGAGGTACTGCTTTACCAGTAGGGATCGATGTATGAGGTACTGCTTTACCTGTAGGAATCATTGTACGAGGTACTGCTTTACCAGTAGGAATCATTGTACAAGGTACTGGTTTACCAGTAGGGATCGATGTATGAGGTACTGTTTTACCTGTAGGAATCGTTGTGCGAGGTACTGCTTTACCAGTAGGAGTCATTGTACGAGGTACTGCTTTACCAGTAGGGATCGATGTATGAAGTACTGCTTTATCGATGTGCTGGCGCATTGTCGTGCAGCACAATCCAGCTGTTTATTCTACCTTTTTCTGGCCATTATGTTCTGTAATGTTTCTGTAATGTTCAGACTGTATCTCCTAGACAGCGGAGGATATCAACATACATTTCCTTGTTAACTGTTCAGCCTTCAGGAATGAGCCATGGTAGACAATACCCTGGGAATAAAAAAAAACTTACAACATAACTCTTCCTTTGTTCTTGATCAAACAAAATTGCTGTGTCTAGGAGATGCAGAAGATTTATATTCTGAGGATTGTACAGAAAGCACCAGGTCTCATTTCCTGTGATTATGTTGTTGAGAAAATTGCTATCTTCATCAGCCATTGTGATTAGGTCTAATGCCAGGGTCAATCTCGTTTCTTTCTGTTTGGGAGATAACATATAAGGAACCATGTGTTGGCAAACATGGTGCATGTGCAAATCATTGTGGAGAATAGTGTTAAAACTTCAAATCAATATTCCAAGCTATTCCGAATTTCTGAGGTTATTTTCTCAATACAAAGTCTTCTGTCAGCACAAACAATGTTCCGAGCACGCTCAATATTTTCAATGTTGATCGAGGTTGACGGTTGTTTACTATATTTTTGACATTATTGACAATTCAAAAAAATGCTTGTGCCATACAAATACTTGCGATTTCTTCATTAAGGTATCACCTTAATGCTTTCTTAAGCAATTTTAGTGTCTCTGAAAGTGGTTTCTCAAGGAAAACACAGAATCTTGTCTCTGAGAGTTTATGTGAAGCTCATATCTGCCATGATCTTTTGTCATGGTCATCACCTTCTAATCTTATAATCTCAAATAACATCATATTTCATTGCAACATTAGTTGACTATTTCTGGAACTTTTTGAAGCTACCTCACATTTATGTAGGCTATAGGTTCCAAATGAGGGTCTTGAATGTAGTATCACTGCAATGGAGATGAGATACATTTTTTACAGTCCTTATACTTTAAATATATAATGAATATTTCATATATCAGTAAATCTATCAGTGAAGTCATTGAAAATTTGAATGGCACTTATGGACGTGGAGATGAGAAGATGGTCTTTAAATAATACATAGAAACACTTGTCGTTGGAAGTGAGTCATTGGACAATCAATAAATAATTAAGCATGAAGACCGCAGATAGATGGTTTTACATATGACTACTGAGAATCCCATGTATAGTGTGTACAGTTAAAGATAAGGAGAAGGGTACATAATCTGAAGTGTGGCAAAAAGAAGAACAACAGAGACTCGTTAAAGATCTCTCTGAGAGCCTTTGAGGTGGACCAAGATACATGGGAAGAACTTGCACAAAATACATCTACATGGCGCTCTACAGTCAAAGGAGGCGCATCATCTTGTGAAAAAACAATAAATGCAGCAACTCAATAACAGAGAGTAGCTAGAAAGTCACGAATAGAACAAAATCCTACTACAGTAGTCATTCTATGCTTGAACTATCTAAGGATATTTGCTGCTTGAATAGGACTTATTATCCATTTATGTACTCATAATCAAGGACATAATCCTAACTGAATTTTCAAAAGTGGATGTAACAAATGGGTCATCATCACTTGAGATAGACAAGCACACATAGTTAAAGAAGCTCACAAGGAGATACTCTAGTAAACTCACAACAAAAGAGTTACTAACATCAGTACTAACTCACAACAAAAGAGTTACTAACATCAGTACTAACTCACAACAAAAGAAAGTTACAAACATCAGTACTAAACTCACAACAAAAGAAAGTTACAAACATCAGTACTAAACTCACAACAAAAGAAAGTTACAAACATCAGTACTAAACTCACAACAAAAGAAAGTTACAAACATCAGTACTAAACTCACAACAAAAGAAAGTTACAAACATCAGTACTAAACTCACAACAAAAGAAAGTTACAAACATCAGTACTAATGTCAGTATTAGAATTATTTGTGTACATTTCAATATTTCAAAATTAATTATTTCATGAAAACATTTTACGTTAAAAATATACCGAGATCTGATGTATCAGGCCAAACAGCATTTATATCTCACATTAGCTGTATACTACATTGCAACATATTTCATTCTCCAGACTACATTCTTTTATCCAGCATGAGTTTGAGAATAAATGAAGGAAATAGTATTTAACACATCTCATTGTTGACAGTAGACATTTTCTCAGAAGTTTAACAGTCTTGTCATTACTTTCGTGCAATACTAGTCAGTTTCTGGAGAATTTTAAATGACTACGTCAAAGAGATTAACCTGAGCTTGTGTTTGATGAATCATAATTTTTTGTTGTTAAATTGTCATTTTATCATCATCATCATGATAATTATATATTTCAATAAATTTCTCAGTTTCTCTAGATTTCTCTTTAGATTTCTCAGTTCTCTGAGCTGATTTTTATAGCATGGTCCATCTTATTATGGAATAGTTTTTTTTAACATTTGAAAATATAATTATGGTTAGTAAAGATAAAATAACAAGAAAACATAAGAACATATGTAATTAGTCAAAAATATTAGTAACTGGATATGGGATACATTAATCAAGCAGGAGTTGGATATGGGATAGATTAGTCAAATAGGAGTTGGATATGGGATACATAAGTAGGGGTTGGATATGGGATACATTAGTCAACTAGGAATTGGATATGGGATAGATTAGTCAAGTAGGAGTTGGATATGAGATACATTAGTCAAGTAGTTTAGTAAGAACCGGATATGGGATACATTAGTAGGAACTGGATACAGGATACATTAGTAGGAGCTGGATATGGAATACATAAGTAGGGGTTGGATATGGGATACATTAGTAGGAGCTGGATATGGGAAACATTAGATATGAAATGCATTTTTATGAGCTGGATAAGGGATACATTAGTAGGAGCTGGATATGGGATACATTAGTAGGAGCTGGATATAGGATACATTAGTATGAGCTGGATATGGGATACATTAGTAGGAACTGGATATTGGATACATTAGTAGGAGCTGGATATTGGATACATTAGTAGGAGCTGGATATGGGATACATTAGTAGGAGCTGGATATGGGATACATTAGTAGGAGCTGGATATGGGATACATTAGTAGGAGCTGGGTATTGGATACATGAGTAGGAGCCAGAGATGGGATACATGCCCATTCTAAGATGTAAGAAAAGCAATAAAATATATCTGATGTTTTTAACTGTCCATTCTTGTACATGTTGAGAAATTTAGGAACATTATACAAATGGAAAAACATAATAAGTTAAGTCAACAAGTAGAACTGTATATCATTGTCAAGAACAAATATAACAAAAAAATGTCAAGAACATAGGTAAACATGATACTAAATGTCAAGAAAACAGTAAACAGGACATTAAATGTCAAGAACACAATATTTCAAGAACAAGACACTAAATAGTGTAGTGTAGGCTTATTTGATGGGAAGTAGTAATGATATCGACATTAGTCAATCATCTTATAAACATTTCACACATATTTTATCATTGCTTCTGGTTCCCTTATTTAACTCAATTTTCTTGTATTTTGTTGGAGACTTCTCAAGATCTTACTGGGTAACATATTTATTGTGGGTTTATTTTTTTATTTTGCAGATTTGCAGTTTGTTGTTGATATATTTTTCAATGTTTATAATATGTTGTTTCAGTTATTTTCTACGGATATTCATTGAAATATTGTAATCATATATCTTATATATTTTTGTATGTTTATCCATTGCAGATATGTAAGGATTATATTCTCAACATTATATATATATATATTATATATATATATATATATATATATATAGGGGGGGATTTGGTTGTGGGATTAGGATTGTGTTGTTGCTTGGTTGTTGTTTTAGACAACTATGGTGTAATATCTCATTTATGATTGCTGATTGACTTGTCAATGTAGGCAGAAAGATAAGGAAGATCAAACAGAAGTAGAGGCGTTGATGCAGATCCAGAAGGGAGCAAAGAATAGCAAAAAACTGTTTATCTTCCATGCATATGTAGGATGTGACTATTGAAGGTATGGACTGGAGTTGGCTGTCCCATCTCACATAGAGTCAACCTGACCTAAAAATCCATGTTGAGGTCAGATGTTCCAGGCTGAATGGCTTAAACATTGAAGCACAGCTGTAGACCATGACACAACACATTCTGTTCTCTGAATATCATGTTATTTTGCAGGAGTTTGAGAATAAACACAGTAGAAAAGGTAATGTCCTGAGTACACAATCGTGGGATAATCATCGACACATAATAGATGAGATGCTAAGTGAATATGATTATAATCAGTGAAGTGAGGCCAATGAGGGAGTGCAGATGAAGTTGTGCTGTAGTTAATGCACATAAAGGTGTGTTACCAACTTCAAAATGTGGCTTCTGGGTCACATTGACCCAATATGAAATGGTACAGCCAACTCCACTCCATAACCTTGAGTCTTACAATATTGTCTGTTTGATCTTTCTTACCTATCTTTCTACATTGATAGGTCAATGCATATGCGATTTCAGGTTCTAAGATGTTATGTTGAGCCAATCCTTCTGTATGGGTGTGAAGTATAGACAATAAACAAAAGAGCTCAAGATAAGCTTGGGACAACTAAGATGTGGTTTTTGAGAAGAATGATGAAAATTCCATGTACAGGCAAGAAAACTAATGTTGATGTCCTCAGAGATGCTGGAGTAAAAGACAAATTATAGAAAAATTAGAAACAGACAATTTTTAGGGCACATAGTGAGAAAAGCAAAACTTGAACATTTAGTAATCACCTGAAAAAATCAAGGGGAGAAGGAACAGAGGAAGACAAGAGACAGAGATTTCTGGATGTGTGGGTTGTCACTGTGATACAAAAAGATGTCACCAACAGAAATTATTAACAACATAAAAGTCAGAGAGTTATGAAGAACGATGATCACCTATGCCACTCAGCATGACACACAAAATAAGATTCATTGAATGACCATGTACAGACACACAAAAAAGACAACCACAGAATGATGTAAAGAACAAGTAAATATAGAAATGAAACGGGATATTATGTACCCTCACCTGATGGGAGTTACAGAAGTGTAGAGGCTAAGTCTCTGGTGTGATGGGAGTGACAGAAGTGTAGAGGCTAAGTCACTCACCTGATGTGAGCCACAGAAGTGTAGAGGCTCTCATCTAATGGGAGCCATAGAAGTGTAGAGGCTAAGTCACTCACCTGATGTGAGCCACAGAAGTGTAGAGGCTCTCATCTAATGGGAGCCATAGAAGTGTAGAGGCTAAGTCACTCATCTGATGTGAGCCACAGAAGTGTAGAGGCTCTCATCTAATGGGAGCCATAGAAGTGTAGAGGCTAAGTCACTCACCTGATGTGAGCCACAGAAGTGTAGAGGCTCTCATCTAATGGGAGCCATAGAAGTGTAGAGGCTAAGTCACTCACCTGATGTGAGCCACAGAAGTGTAGAGGCTCTCATCTAATGGGAGCCATAGAAATGTAGAGGCTAAGTCACTCACCTGATGTGAGCCACAGAAGTGTAGAGGCTCTCATCTAATGGGAGCCATAGAAATGTAGAGGCTAAGTCACTCACCTGATGTGAGCCACAGAAGTGTAGAGGCTAAGTCACTCACCCCACTGACTAGACAACCATGATTTTACTGTTTATCTTCCATGCATATGTAGGATGTGACTATTGAAGGTATGGACTGGAGTTGAATTTACTCAACACTCATCATTTGCTGAAAATATGAGGTTAAACATGACACCAGTATATAGGTACAAAGGCTCATGTTCTGGGAAAGTAAACAAAAATAGAGACATTACTATGGAGCACATCCAGAAATTGAGCCATTACTATCGAGAACATATAGAAATGGAGCCATTACTATGGAACACCAGGAAATAAAGCCATTACTATGGAACACATCACACGAAATGAAGCCATTACTATGGAGCATATGCTGAAGGATGTAGATTTTCAACATTGAAATGAAGCCAAGAGAGAAATCCAAGATCTAATCAAGAGTAATATTCTCAGTAGATTTATACTCAAGAAGCAAAGTAAAACTGTTTGTGATAATGTTCAATATTTATTTGGCATTGCTTTTGATGTTGTTTTGTTGTTTTATTGGCTTCATATATATTGTCAAGTATTACATGTTTTATTATAACAAATAGAGGTAAACTATAAAGTGGTTAAATTATTTTAATTATAACAGAAACTGGCTATGTTCTGGTTACATTAGTAGATTTCTCAAATAACAAAAAATGTTCTTCATGCAGTCCCCAGAGAAATAAGGAATATTCAATCTACTCTGTCTCCCTTCTTTAGAGGTGATATTTCTACCATTTTTTTGTCAAACCCTTTGCATTTCCACTCCTGAGATGTCAGTATATTCAATCCAACATCCTAGATCCAGATCCAACATCTAGTACTAGATCCAACATCCCAGGCATCCATGCAATGCTGATGAAGGTCCAACAGAGATGACCTGGACATGCTCTGTACATGCATGACGAATGCATTCCAAAACATTTGATGTATGGAGAGCTTCTTAAGGAAAACGTGGACAGAAGCAACTTTCAATTATCGTAGTGTCTCTAAAAAGCTTTAAAATTGACGCCACATCCTGGAAGTCTGTGATGCAGTACCACCAGCAAAAGTGCTTCCAGTTGCCAAGAAGCATAGAATCTCAGATGCACAGAGTAAACATACTGCTTGGAAAAACAGAATAACAAACAGATGACAAATTCTGATCATCATCAGGTAGCATACCCTGAACAGGATGTAGCAGTCATCACAGCTTTTTGAAACTTATCTTGATCTAGTCTTCCTGCTTCTGTTATTGTCATGTTCAGGTGGTCTGTGACGTCTTGCATCCATCTTCTTCTTGTTCGTCTCCCTGGCATCATCCCCTCCATTATGGTCTTATCTAGACTATATGATATGACCAAAAAATTGTAGTTTTCTGGAAAGAGCCATGCTGTTTAGCCAGTTTTCTTTTACGTTCATTTCTCTCAAGCTATCTGGTGGAACACACTGCTCATTTCAGTGCTCTCATGACATGTGTCATGCTTCTCTCTCACAGTACACATATGTGATGTTTCTCTCTCTCTGTACAGATGTGTGATGTTTCTCTCTCTCTGTACAGATGTGTGATGCTTTTCTCTCTCTGTACAGATGTGTGATGCTTTTCTCTCTCAGTACAGATGTGTGATGTTTCTCTCAGTACAGATGTGTGATGCTTTTCTCTCTCAGTACAGATGTGTGATGCTTTTCTCTCTCAGTATAGATGTGTAATTAATTGTAATATCCTTATCTAACTCTTTTCCCTCAGCTGAATTCATTCACAGACTTACTGCCAACTAGCAGGAAGTTGTACATAGAATAGAAAGTATTGTTTCATAGTTGACACCTTGACTATGTCTGCACCTTCCAGTCTGACTACAGCATGACATTTTTGCTTCAACTTTGACTTCTTATTGGAGCTAACCATACACCAAAGCCTTCTTAGCCACTTCTTACTACATACAGAATGTCCAGCTTATCCATCTTTATCACTTCTTTCACAGGAATCTTATATTGTAGCCAATGATTCATTGTACTCAGGTTGCCTCGTATATACTCTGTCTCTCTCAACACAGCTGCACACTGTCAACAGATAATATAGTTCACAACGCTTAACGTCTTAGCTTCAAGTTATAATCTACAGAGATCTATTTTTTTAAATGCACATTGCAAGCAAGACACTGCAAGTGGAATTCATATTGCAATCAAGACACTGCAAGTGAAATTCACATTGCAAGCAAGACACTGCAAGTGGAATTCACATTGCAAGCAAGACACTGCAAGTGGAATTCACATTGCAAGCAAGACACTGCAAGTGGAATTCACATTGCAAGCAAGACACTGCAAGTGGAATTCACATTGCAAGCAAGACACTGCAAGTGGAATTTGAACCAATGAGCACAAATTGAACAGCTTCACCACTATACCAGAAATATTCCCAGTCAATGATTGCAGGCTTCCATGGCAAATGTTAGTGAGACAGTCTAATAATCTCAACCTGTGTGAACTAGCTTGAGGTTAATTCACAGTGAAAGTCATGCCGTTCATATTGCACTGGTCATACTGGAATGTAAAAGTGGTCACGAAAATTCAGTAATAGTTGAAAACCAATATCCAGTACAGGATGTGCTTTAGTTAGGATAAAGATGAAGATTACTATTCTATGGTTCTATGGTTATTATTTTGTATAGAATGTGCTTTAGTGATGATGATGATGATGATGATGATGATGATGATGAAGATGATGAAGAGTACTATTCAATAGCTTATTTTCGTTTATTCTGTACCGGAAATAGTTCATGCAAAGTATGAATTTTTCCTAAGGCGTCACCATGACCATTGCTTTAGTACGGGACTTGTTTTGAAAATCTATCTGGATAAAAGTAAAAGCAGCAAACAAAACAAGAAGAGATCATGAGTAATGAAGAGATTACAAGAACTGTCAAATATATTAAAAAGAGACTGAAATCGTTTGGCCACTTAATTAGGTTGAACCATTACTTGCCAGCGGCAGAAGCATACAACATGAAAATAGAAACTGCAAGATACAAAGGAAGATATATCTATAAGAAGGTGTATTGAAGAAATTACCAAAATTCTGTGAATTCACAATATTCTAACGGTACATAAAGCAATCAATCGTGCCATAGCCCGAAAACCGATCATCATGCAGTCCTATGATACCTTACAACAAAAACAGAGAAAAGACAATAGATGGATAGATAGAGTGTTAATTGTTTGGAATAGTTAGTATGATAACTAGCAACTAATGTTAACTGTTTGGAATAGTGAGATAGTAAAATAACTGGTAACCAATGTTCATGTTGTGAGGCCACTAACACTGCACACCTTAAAATGTTACTTGTTATGGTTACTTTAACACTTGGTGAACTTCTGAAACTTTTCTGTATTTGATATCTACAAATTTGCTTATGTTTGATCAGCTTAATTACATCTTTCATGTCAGGATCTGGGTCCACCAATGGTAGGTGATCCCTTCTACGAGTCACAAGAGAACCATAATCTGATTGGTGTGGCCAACATCTTCTTGGAATGCCTGTTCCATGATGTTAAATTGGATTACCATGTCCCAATCATCAGCCAACAAGGAGAGGTAGGTAGATCCAAAGCATATTTAAAGTAGGCAGAATTCTTTACTTCTCTTTTTCTTATTCTTCTTGTTTCTTTAAGCAGAGTCCTTAAAGTAGGTTCTGGTCATTAATCTGATCACCTTGTGTTACCCTAAAGGACCTTTATCTCCGTCACTGATTTTCTTTCTGTGTGAAGTTACCCTTGGTCACGATATCTTACATATTAAGTGTGACCTAGGTGTATATGCTTAGGGGACTGTGTAGCACAGGGGTTAGCGCACTGACTTCACATATGAGTAGTCCTGGGTTCATTCCCCAGCTGAAGCAGAAATGTTTTTCAGATTGCAACAGCTCCTGGGTCGACCCAGCCTTAATTTGGTATAAGGTTAATCCGGGAGGTAAAGACCACTTAATGAGAATGGAGAGGAAGAGGAGACGGCTACCACCCTCATATAACAGAGCCACTGAAATGTAAGGTCGCTAACATTTCACAACCTCACTGCATTAATAAATGCTGTGTGTGTGAGGGAGAGGAGATGGATACCGCCCTCATATAGCAGAGCCACTGAATTGTGAGATTGCTAACATTTCGCACCATAAAAGATTAATAAATGCTATGAGTTAATTTTACTTTTACTTTAGGTGTTTATTGGACCCTAAAGTCTGGTTGTGAATATCATAGACCTGGTACCTATTCTGTTTGTATATATAGCTCTACCAATGTGTCTAATTTCATTGAAATTTTGAAATTGCTGAAATTAAATGAAGACTTCTAAATACCATCATAAGAAGGAAGCTATAGTATTTTGGACACTTACAGCGACATGATGGTATCAGGTCAGAGAAGAAGAGGAAGACCAAGAAGACGATGGACCAGTGGCATAGAAGAATGTATGCACATGTCTTTGGCCAATGCAGGCCTGCTTGCCCGGAACAGAGAGGCGTTCAGAGTATCCACAATGAAGACAACGTTCAGGAAAGAATATGTCACTTTATATAATGTGTCTAAGTCAACTTCAGAAGACCTGCACGTTTTTAAGAATGGCACTGTGCTGACAAGAGTAACATTACTCATCAGCATTTGGATATCGACAACAACATCAATGTGTCTCTATGTTCATGGGAGAATCTTGCACAAGACAGATCTGACTAGTGTCACAGAATCAAGAGTGGTGCTGCAGCTGCAAAGAACCTCTGACACCGAGCTGCACAACAAAAATGTGCTAGAGTAAAGGCAAGAGCTGCTCAATGGCCCACAGACTTCTTCCACACATGCTCATAGTGTGGTACACAATTCCGAGCACACATTGAGTAGTCACAGTCAGGCACACCACAGACATCATCATCTTCATCATCATCCTAGTTGAGCTGAATGGTCGTCGTCAACTTCGGTGGACGAACAAGAACAACACATTCATTTTTCACCATCCATCCATTTATTCATGTTATCTCAAGTTCTCTGTATCTTATCCAGTTTCAGTCTAATAGATTCATTGGTCCAAATTATACATTTGGTATCCTTACACTCTGACTTATCAATGCTGAAATCATTATATATTGTTATGGATCTTATTCAGCGCAACAAAGGTCACACATCTGGCCTTGGAATGACAACTATGGCTCCCACCCCACATTTAGCAGCAAGTGTGAATACTATCACCCATCATTCACCTGGCAAAAGACAATAGATAATGGATCTTATTTAAAGTTTAATATAACAAATTTGTGACAGTGTGGATGTGTATTATTTCTCCCAGTTTGAACACGCTGCTACATTAAACATTTTTCTTTTGTCAGGTTGCTGGCAAGCTGCACATTGAGATCTCTAAACTTGGTGGAGCTGTGCTTGATCGCTATGTGGACATGACAGCTGACAATGATTACGATAACGCTGTACCCATGGGTGCACCATTATTGATTCGGGTAATAGTCTGATTATAGCAATATTTAACTGATGTGTTTGTTTTATTTTGGTGTGCTGTATTTGGATGAAGATATTTTGGCAGACATATTTGTGTTGATGATGAAATTTTGACGCCCTAAATTGTGTACAACTGTTTATTTTGCCATTGTTATATTAGACTCATTCTGAGAAGAAAGCTTCACAATTACTGAAAACTACTTCCAGTAGAAAATTTCTGGATTGAAAGGCAAGTGAAACATGAAAACAGGGTAATAAAGTTTTGCTATCACTGGAAATGCACAGTATAGCACACAAAAATCAACATTTTGATTGAAAGGTCGTTATAAAGGCCACTATATAACATATGATATTATGTTGCATTCTAGGTAAAGACCTTTTAGTGAAAACGTTGATTTGTGTGCGTTTCCATAGATTAGCACAACTACATTACATGTTTCCAAGTTTCACCTGTTGGACTACAGTTTAGCTGCAGTTGTTACCTATTGTTGATTGTGTGTGACAGACAATTGTGGAGAACTACCTTCCTCTCCTCCCACCAGCACAGAAAGGGCCAGTTCGTTTGTTTGTAACTTCTGATGAATGAAGAAAATTTGCCTGAGAGCTCATCTGATCACTGGTTTGATAATTGGTCTGATCACTTGTATGAGAATTCATCTGGTCTCTTTTCTGAGAATTGGTCTTTTCACTTGCCTGAGAGCTCATTGTGTAACTATCTGAGCACTGGTCTGAGAATAGATCTTTTCACTTGCCTGAGAGCTCATTGTGGAAATATCTGAGCACTGGTCTGAGAATAGATCTTTTCACTTGCCTGAGAGCTCATTGTGGAAATATCTGAGCACTGGTCTGAGAATAGATCTTTTCACTTGCCTGAGAGCTCATTGTGGAACTATCTGAGCACTGGTCTGAGATTTGAACTGATTCAATTTAGTAATGATGAGAAGACAGATTTATATTTTTATTTTAACCCTGTTCACCTATTCCCAAAACTCCCACTCCTCGAGGCTCCTGTGTAGGAAATACACAAGAAGCACACATAAGTAGAATCTAGTTGCTAAATCTATTACATACACAATACAAACATTATTATTTCTTACCTTAGTTATTTTCAATGTACACATTGATCTAAATACATTCACAAGAAAGAAATCTGTATCAAATTTATGTGATATGCTATGTACCACACACATTATTTTCAGTTACTCTGAGTGCATCATAATTGGTTACTCTGAGTGCATCATAATTGGTTACTCTGAGTGCATCATTATTGGTTACTCTGAGTGCATCATTATTGGTTACTCTGAGTGCATCATAATTGGTTTCTCTGAGTGCATCATAATTGGTTACTCTGAGTGCATCATAATTGGTTACTCTGAGTGCATCATAATTGGTTACTCTGAGTGCATCATAATTGGTTACTCTGAGTGCATCATAATTGGTTACTCTGAGTGCATCATAATTGGTTACTCTGAGTGCATCATAATCAATCCCAGATGTGATCACTATCACAGCTATTGATAATGTAGGTCCAACTAATTCACTGATTTCAACACTAAAATGATCATCCAATTTGATTTCTATATAACTTTCAGAATATTCACCATCAAAATCTAATTAATCATTCTTTGAATCAGCTAGCACAAGTTGAACATTTTGTTCTGTTGTTAGCCTTTTAGATCATAAACTTCCCTGCTTTGTTGAGAACATTAACATTCCTGCTTTGTTGAGAACATTAACATTCCAGCTTTGTTGAGAAAATTAACATCCTAGCTTCGTTTAATTTTGAAAATAATTCACAACCAGAAATTATCAACAAATGTCCACCATTTTGAGGATTTTCTTCTATTGAGTGCAAACATTTATGTCCATGTTTGTAAATAAGATGATGGATTTTATTGATAAGCAGGCATTGTTTTGTGACATTAGAGTCCTGTGATTGGGTCTGTCCTATCGTTAAAATATAGACAAAAAATTCATGATGTCTAGTTTAAAATATAAAAAAATTTCAAATACTGCATGTTTTCCCATTAGGGAGTTGCAGTGAGATGGTATTTGTAACTTTGTGATAGAGACTGATTGCCCTTGCTGTCACCACATCATATGCAGGGTGATTTTTACATTTTTCCTCCGAAAGAAAATAAAACCCAGTCCTTACCAGGAGTCGAACCCTGGACCTCACGAATATGAGACTAGTGCTCTCTAATTTCTCGGCCATGGGCCCAACATCCTTTTTAATCTGGTCCTTTCAGTTGACACCTCATAATTTAGGCAGCATTTTCCCTCCATCGAGGACAACTTCTTGAAGTGGAGATGGTGTTTAGTTCACATAGTTCAAGCCAACATAGGCTGGAAACTAAGATTGATCTTGACATCGAGCAGAACAACAGTCCTGCCAAATAATTACTTGTGATGAAGTCTGAGATACCAGACCAAGATACTAACGCTGGTATTTTTAAAAAAAGTTATACTATATTTTTTCCCATTAGGGAGTTACAGGGAGTATTCAAGCGGCTTGTGTGATATAAGCCACATGCCCTTGCTGTCACTACCCCATGTTCAGAGCGAGTTTCTTAATTTACACCCTACAGAAAAAAACCATGTACCCACCAGGAACAAACTCTAGACATCATATGCCATTATGTCCTGCAGTACGACTAGATTTTGTCTTATGTCTTCTCAAGTAATAAAAAAAGTCAGCATTTTTTTAATTTTGCAAATACACATGTTTGATGTCCAGTTCAAAAGTTTAATTATTGTCCATTTCAATTCTAAATTTTAGGTATTAATTTTTTTTTCTGTGTCCATACAATATGTTTAATTTTTCTGTAAATCCAATCTGAAGTTCATTTCAGAGAATAGCACTATATTCATTATGGACTAATAATATTCTGATCTAGGTATGCATCAAGGAAGCCCGGGGTCTGCCCCTAGCACTCTCCAACTTTGTGTTCTGCCAGTATTCTTTTTGGGGAGAGTCAGAAGCATGTGTTGTACCCCCTGAGATCAACCCAGATTCTATGTCAAGAAAGGACGATCACACCCTGAATTTCGTCTTCAACCATGAGAAAGTAAGTAAAAATAATTGTCTCCAAATATGAAAAATGAAAATGTCTCCAATTATGAGAAATTAAAATGTCTCCAAATATGAGAAAAGAAAATATCTCGAGATATGAGAAATTTAAAATATCTCAAAATATAGAAATTAAAATGTCTTCAAATAGGAAAATTAGAAATAATTGTCTTCAAATTTGAAAAATTAAAATAATTGTCTCCAAATATGAGAAATTAAGATATCTCCAAATATGAAAAGTGGAAATAGTCTTCAAATATGAAATATGAAAAAATATGAAAATATGAAATAAAATTAGAAGTGGAAATAGTATATTCAGTTATTCGAAGTGGAAATAACTGTTTTCAAATATAAGATTGTATATAGTTTTGTTTTCACACATGAGAATTTATGTGAAAATATATGTTTTGAAACATGGGAAAGTGGGCACACTGATGGAGAAATTTATGTGGATCATAGATCAATAGATGAGATGCAGGTAGATAGATCAGCATCATATGGATGCACCTGGAAAATCAAACAACAGTGTTGCAGTATATAAAACAAATAGACAATTAAATGATGATAACTTAAATATTAACAGCTTCACTCTACGGTACAGGTCAAGTTGTGCAGCTTCACTCTATGGTACAGGTCAAGTTGTGCAGCTTCACTCTATGGTACAGGTCAAGTTGTACAGCTTCACTCTATGGTACAGGTCAAGTTGTGCCTCTGCCTTCACAAAATGTCACAAACACATTTTATTAGAAATTCAAATCATCTATTTGTAAACAAGTGCAAGCGAACATATTTCGGACACCTAAAGAGACACAACGGTTTAGAAAAATTAATCATAGAGGGGAAAAGTTCCAGGGAAGAGAACAAGAGGCAGACCAAGGATACAATATGATGGATACATGACATCAAAGACATTATGAACATGATACTAGAAGAAACTGGGCTATTTGCACAGAGCCGAGATTCTTACAGAGTGGCAGTGAGCACATTGTTCTGTATAGGACACATTATATAGATAGATCTGTAAACATTATATTTAGGTCTAGACCAGTGTTTTCCAACTTTTTTCTACCATGCTCCACCTGTCTCTCTAAAATTATGATACATATTTTGTAATATTCAAAAATGGAATTATACCCAAAAATTTAGGAAATAATTGCCCCCCCCCCCCTGAACAAATTGCCACCCTGTGGGGTGTGGGCCCCATGTTGGGAAACACTGGTTTAGACTCTGTAGTGAAAGTTTTAATTACAGTTTGTAGCAGGGAAGTGTCATGATGAAGAAATCAGAGATGTCTTCCACTTCTGTTTCTTTCTATTAATTTTCTGGAGAAACTAATTTGTTGGTAGTGATGACATGTCACACCACATTTTTATCTCTCTTGTTTTATTGTGATTTGCAGCATTTTCGAGTTCCCATTACTGAAGAATTTATAGAACATTGTTCAGATGGAGCCCTATCTATTGAAGTCTGGGGTCATAGGAGTCAGGGCTTTGGAAAAGATTTGGTGATGAGTGCTGCTGCACAGACCAAGTCTAGATCTGTTGCCGACAGGTGAGTTGTTACTACATGTACTTACAGTTGTAAGGAAAGGTGAGTTGTTGCTACAGGTACTTACAGTTGTAAGGACAGGTGAGTTGTTACTGCATGTACTTACAGTTGTAAGGACAGGTGAGTCGTTGCTACAGGTACTTACAGTTGTAAGGACAGGTTAGTTGTTGCTGCAGGTACTGATAGTTATAATTACAAGTGAATTGTTGCTACAGGTACTGACAGTTATAAGAACATGTGAGTAGTTGCTACAGGTACTGACAGTTATAAGTACAAGTGAGTTGTTGCTACAGGTACTGACAGTTATAAGTACAAGTGAGTAGTTGCTACAGGTACTGACAGTTATAAGTACAAGTGAGTTGTTGCTGCAGGTACTGACAGTTATAAGTACAAGTGAGTTGTTGCTGCAGGTACTGACAGTTATAAGTACAGGTGAGTTGTTGCTACAGGTACTGACAGTTATAAGATTAGTAACAGCACAATTATTTGTATGTTTAAGAATGTTCTGTATTCTCATTTGTTTTGCCAGTACTCTTCCTTCCCCAGTCACCATTAAATGAAAAAAAATAAGTCTTGAGTGAACCCTGCACATTTTGTGATGCAGCTGTAAATTATCCACACGAAGGCTATTGTAAGGTGTTCCAGGCAATATTCATACTTTTCACAACTGCTACTACAATTCTATGCCAGTTTGTCTTTGTTTTGTCTCATTGAGCATTCTGGTGTTTATGTAGCAAGTCTCTCCTGAGGATATGGCTCATGCAATTCTGAAGCAGAGCTATGTTGTTTTTTTTCATATTCATATACAACTTCTCTGTTTTCCTCTGAGAATATGAGATGAGTTTTGATGGTTGTTGATATTGTTAATATAAAATGTCCTAAGAATTTCTCTTACTGGATAGGTAGTTTATTTGAAATTATGACAGAGTTGGCTACTTTGTTACAATTATGACAGATATGGCAATGTTGTTACAATTATGACAGATTTGGCAATGTTGTTACAATTATGACAGAGTTGGCAATGTTGTTACAATTATGACAGATATGGCAATGTTGTTACAGTTATGACAGATTTGGCAATGTTGTTACAATTATGATAGATTTGGCAACATGATTAATTTCTAACATTAATTCTTTTTAAAGATTTCAGAGAATAGCAATGCCACAGTTCAATAATACCAAATATCATTCACCTTTTTTTTATTATTGGTCTTAATTGTATTTATTTTTCCTCCACAATTTTCCAGATGGAACGAGGTGATGAGGAAGATTGAGTTCTGGGCAGAAATTCATGAACTCAATGACCAGGGTGATTACACTCCTGTTGAAGTCACACCTAAGTCTGATGTACCCTGTGCTGGAATCATGCAGCTCAGACAAGTTAGTAAAGTACTGTTTGTTGTTTCTTCTTCTTCTTCAGCGTTCATTCAAACTCCCGCTGGATCTCCCATGTAACAAGACCATGGTCCTGCTAGATTTCAAGCAGGATGTAGTCCAGAAAATGGAAATGCGTTGTGTCACCGTTTTATTCGTGCCAATGGCCCAACACATCCATCTTCAGTGGAGTTTGTTGTTTGACTGGGAATTACATCACTTCATATTGACATATGAAATTTTGAAAACGGAGATAGATAGATCCACCCTCAGAAAGTAGATTGACAACATAATAAGATAATTGCTGGACTGGAATCCAAAGGCTAAGAGGAGAGTCTGAAGATCAAGAAACACCTGGAGAAGAACAGCAGATAAAGACCAAATCATTAGGGATCTCATGGACATAGTTTAAGATGACAGCACAATACAGAAATCGTGAGCAACAGTTACATTCAGTTACGTGTTCCACAGAAAACTGAAAGGAAAGAAGAAGAATGTTTGTGTAAAAATTGAGACATCAAGAGAAACATAATAGATAAACAAAAAACACTGATAAATCAACATAGAACTGGAACTGTCAGCCGTTGGAATCATTGAGGTTGAGATCATAGCACCTATGAACTTGTTGGGTGTGTACTAATGAGAACCTGCACTTCCAAATAACTCATACATTCCTTTGACTTTTCTGTAAATTGTATTTGTGAGTGAAAATTGTACATAGAAGGATGATTTTATTATTATTTGTATTATTATTATTATTGTACTTAACACTGAGATACTGGAAAGAACAGATATTATCAAAGTATTGACAATACTTAGTTTGTAAAGACTGCTACAGCTGGGGATTACACAAGGAGAGTTGTGATGTGACAGAATACTGAAGGACCTCCATTACAGAAACTTTCTCTTGATTTAAGGACCAATTATATTTCGGTACAAGGATGTGTGAACGAGGAACATGAATGCAGGCAATGAAATGGAATCATGGGGAAATGATGCCATAAACATTCTTATATAGAGGAGAAATCTCAGAAATAGAATAGACAAAGGAGAAAATGGTAGCAAATATAACAAAAACTATATTCTTAAGAAGATGCAATGCAGCATAATAAAACATCATAAGTGGTGTCATGAGATTCAATGGGCATACTGTAAAAAAGTCTTTGCAGCTAGGATTGACTTCATTAATTACATTGGCTGTCCTCATGCACTGCGATGCATCTATCAATAGCCACAATGACATAATTCATCAGTGTCATAAGGGGTACTGCATTGGACTCATCAACATTCAGTCACGGTAAAGGAGTACTGCAATGATCGCATCAACACAGATTCAGGGTGGTATTATATTGGAACCATCGACACAAATTCAGAGTTATTGCGATGGATTCATCAATGCTGTCGTGGTAGAGGGGTACTGCAATATATACAACAACATACAGAGTCATGGTATTGCAATAGATGCATCAACACACAGAGTCAAGGCATGGGGAGTGCTGTATTGAATTCATCAACAGTCAAGGTACAGGAGCACTGTATTGGTAAATACACAGAATAAGTGAACAGATGTTGTTATTTCTTTTGTTTGGTGGTGGAATATGCACTGGCAATTCTGACTCTTAGCCAAACTCAGATCGAAAGACTGAACAGAATGCAGCAATGCGTATCATTCTTGGGTGCACAAGAGACACATCAACAAGAGTTATGCAGTACCTACTCAACTGTCCAACGGCAGAGCACATTGCCTTGCACGGGCGTACCTTCAAATACATGCAGACAAGGAACACCCATTGCATTCCGGAATACAGAAAGTTAGAGGTAACAGACCTAAGAGAGGGAAGTCATGGATGAGACATGCTGAGGATGTCATACAAAGCGTGTGCAGATTGCAAGATGTGGCAGCAATGGATACTGTCTACCCACAGATTTCAAAACTTGTTTGGGAGTAGTAATAACACTTAGCAGGGAATGCAGAGAGTGGTGTCTCATGGCTATGGAGCAAGAGGTGCAGGCTTTGGTCAGTTAGAATGCCAAAGAGGGGAATGTGATTACATGCACTGATGGATCTGTAATTAGACATGTTCACAGTGCTTGGGCCTTCACAGATCAGCACACAGGTAAAATAATCAGGAGGAGAGTGACGCTTTTGCTGTGACTACGAGTAGCATGACCATGGAGATTATGGCGGTGTCCAGGGCATTTGAGTGGGTAGGCATACAAAAGGCAACACGGGTCTGCATCTTGAGCGACTAGGAATGAGTATAATTATGATTAGGAAGGCACAAATGAGTCTTGTTCGTGAACAGTGGATTGAGGCCTTGAGAAATGTGAGGTTGAAAGTAGTTACATTTATTTTCATGCCAGGACATGTGGGTGTTCAAGGTAATGTAATCGAAAAAAATCAATTATCATCATGCGAGATTGTGGCACAAGATGATGGGACAGTGGATTGAGTTGATGTTTTGAACTCCATAAGAGATAAAGCATGCGAGAGTGAGACTAGTGTGGATGATGATTCCTTTTCGTTGGTTGGATTAAAGAACAGGGTTTGAAATGTGACATTGCTAGAAATGATGCCACTTTTTTGAAGGGCGCAGAAGAATGATGGTCAACTAGCATAGGACTTACTGTCAGCAGAAGTGAGATTGAAGTAACTATTGACGTGTCCAGTTTGCAGTGATGATGATCTGACGACTAAGAATAAGGGTCGTAGGATACAGCATCAGACTGGGTCTTTTGGAAACACATATGAAGTACCCCATATTTGTGTATATAATAAATTGGCTAAAAGTTCACACAAAATGATGTCTTAGACATTGTAAACACTGCTATAGCATATAAACAACATTCGTGCTGTTATACAAGTATCTATAGGTGATTGTAAATACTTATACAGTAGTGTGAAGTAAAGGTAAAGGTAGGTCCCATGGCGTCTGCCGTCAGGGATGAAGATAACTCTTCATGTACTAAGCCGCAGCAACTATTAGGTGGGGTGGCCAGTTCCCTTCCTTGCTGTTTTTTACCTTCCCTAACTCATGCGTCAGTTACTCATTTACAGCTGAGTCGACTGGTGGAGTGGTCGTGTCAAGTGAGAAATCACAACCCGGATTGATTTTTTTTAATGTCCGGACGTGGTTTCGAACCTGGCACGCTGTAACCAGATGATAGCAAGCAAGCAAGCTCACTATCCACTAGGCTACCGCGCTCCTCAATTGTGAAGTAGTGTTGTAAAATACAGAAGTGATTTTGTATATCAAAAAGTCAGAAAACATTCAAACGTCACAATAAGCCTAGCACAAAAACTTGTTCACACAACTGTACATAACCAAGATTTGAAAAGGCCCAACTATTCTGAATTCTATATGGTCATCAACTAATCTTTTGTCTAGTGCTAGAAGTCTGGTGAAACTGTGCTGTTACAAATACCTAACCTTTACCTTGACAACATTTGCTGCTTAAATACTGTCACTTTATTGATGTATGGAAGTTGTAGAGTTTTGAATGATTATTATTTCATCATTACTATTACTTCATTATTGCTATTACTTTATCACTGCACACTTAATCATTTCCAGACTTAATTACTTTTAGTTTTTTATGTACATGTTGACTTTCATGATCATGGTAACTCTTGAACTTTGCTTCCCAGGGTCACTCCAGGAGAGTCCTTGTTCGAGTCCGCCCAGTTGCAAACTCTGGAACACTTCCCCTTATTTGTGAGTCCATCACTTCTGTTGCCATAGGCTGTGTATGTGTGAGATCCCGCCTCCAGAAAGGTTTGGACTCTTACCAGGAGGAGGATCTTACAGTACTCAGAGATCATTGGTCAAAGGCTCTTGCACGACGTAAGAAATATTTGGATGAGCAGATACAGAAGTTAATCAACAAACAAGGTACTAGAGGAGCAGTTTGTATTATTGTCTATATTTTATCTGGTTTTTTCTTGATTCCGCTTTCTGCTTCTGTATCTTAATTTTCTGCTTCTTAGTCATCTGCTTGCTACACAGACATGTACAATGCCAAGAAACTCATACTAACCACAAATATATCTTTTCAATGGAAATATGTGGTTGTGAAACATGGGCAGTAACATCTGCAATGGAAAAGAAAATATCAGCATTTGAAATTAAATATTATAGAATGGTTCTAATAATATCATGTACAGAAAGACAAACCAACACAGACATCTGCAAAGACCTGAACATAGAAGAAGAATGGCTCCTCAAAATTATGGGAAAAAATACAAGCTAAAATATTTTAGACATATACAGAGGCACAATGATTTAGAAAGATTAATCGTGGAGGAAAATGTTACAGGAAAAGATAACAAGAGACAGACCAAGACTACGACAGATGCAGGATTATTAAAGACCTTCTGAACATGACACTGAAAGAGACTGTGCAACATGAGGCTTACAGAATGGCAGTGAGAACAGAGTTCTGTAAAGGAGACTTCACATAGATAGTCTTCTGCTATTTCATTTGTGTGTACTTTCAGAATTCAAATGAGTAACGGCAATCCTTGAGTCCAGTTTAGTGGCCAGCATGCATACCATAGGTTATATCTGCTTTGCTGATAAGATGATCATGGCACAAGTTCATTTGCTACTCATGGTTTCTAATAAAATTCCAATGATCAGCCCAGCCACCAGGATATGGATTAAGCACTGGGAATGACACTATCGTTACAGAGTATTTACTGAATACAGCATTAGTCTGTAGTTGCTGGTCAGTCACAGAGTAGACAATTAGGTTAAAGCCATGTGCAATGATACTGATTTATATATAATTACGACCTTGATATATCATCGATTTACTAGGTTCTTGTTTCGAACTAGTTCCCTCCACTATTTGATTATTTCCCTTAGCTTAATTTCCCTTAATTTAAGTATTAATTTTTTTAGAGGGTATAGATAGGGTTAGGATTAGTTATGATTTACATAACTAACCCTAACCCTAAATAAATTTATGTTCAAATGAATAAATGATAAACATAAACTGACAACCATTGCCAATGGAATATGGAAATTGCCAATGGAAATAATCAGATAGTAGGGTTCGTATTCCAACCAAGAACCCTTTACTACCTTGATATATCAATCTTTGCTACCGGGTTTCAACTTTGTTGGGCTGGTCACACCATCCGTATGTCAGACAAACATCTTCCAAATAGACTGTTCTATGGTGAACTGTGTACTGGTAGGTGTTCAAGCAGAGCAAGAAGAAATTCTTCAAGGACTACATGAAGGCATCTCTCAAAGCCATTCAGGATTGACCCAAGCTCTTGGAAAACTACATCTCTCGAACGTTCAACCTGAAACAGTCAGATCTGAGCGGATATTAAAAGTTTTGAACAGGGTAGAACATTACAGGTGATTCAGAAGAAACAAATAAGAGACAAAAATAAATGGAAATAGACTGTTTTCTCTCATTTTGAGACCTACTACATTCCTGGTCACATTGCAAGGTCTTTCAAAGCCCAGATTAGACTCATCAGCCATCTGAAGACTCGCAAATAATTCAACCAAACTTGACCCTTTTTAATTCCATGCCCATCTTCACTTGTGAGGGAGGAATATTACCTTGATATAGGCTCTATGTTTCATGTATGCAATATGTACATCACATATTTTATATGTGATTATAAGGGCCTATACATAACATACCCAGAGGAAGACCATGGAAAAGATGGATAGAAAACGTCAGGGACATCCTGAACAAACACGGTCATAGCACAGCCGAGGCCACACATCTGGCTTAAGAACGCAAGCTCGAGCTCCAATCACCCCTATGATTAATGGCGTTAATCGAGTGGATAACAAACCATCTGGGGATAAACAATACATAACATATGTATTTGATATCTGCTTATGTACATAAAATATGTGAATTTTCATTAACTGCTGTTATTCTTGCAGACAAGTCAGAAGCTGATTCAGAAAGGGAGAGAGCTCTGATTGAACAGTGGGTTTGCTTGACAGAAGAGCGCAACGCTGTTTTAGTACCATCCCCTGGAAGCAACATTCCTGGGGCACCTGCAGACTGGTATGTTTAGTTTAATATTCTTCAATATTATTCTTTAATATTCTTTTATGTAGACGTTATTAGAAAAGGCGTTGGGCATACATCGGTCACGCACTCAGAAGGAATGAAGACATAATTTCATGTCAAGTCATTAAGCCAATGGGTTTGCGTGAGTATCATGTAAACTCATGACACGTGATCTGGTCTTCAGATTTCTCTAGATAGCTGTAGCCTCCTAGATGTGGTCTTCAGATTTCTCTAGATAGCTGTAGCCTCCTAGATGTGGTCTTCAGATTTCTCTAGATAGCTGTAGCCTCCTAGATGTGGTCTTCAGATTTCTCTAGATAGCTGTAGCCTCCTAGATGTGGTCTTCAGATTTCTCTAGATAGCTGTAGCCTCCTAGATGTGGTCTTCAGATTTCTCTAGATAGCTGTAGCCTCCTAGATGTGGTCTTCAGATTTCTCTAGATAGCTGTAGCCTCCTAGATGTGGTCTTCAGATTTCTCTAGATAGCTGTAGCCTCCTAGATGTGGTCTTCAGATTTCTCTAGATAGCTGTAGCCTCCTAGATGTGGTCTTCAGATTTCTCTAGATAGCTGTAGCCTCCTAGATGTGGTCTTCAGATTTCTCTAGATAGCTGTAGCCTCCTAGATGTGGTCTTCAGATTTCTCTAGATAGCTGTAGCCTCCTAGATGTGGTCTTCAGATGTCTCTAGACAGCTGTAGCCTCCTAGATGTGGTCTTCAGATTTCTCTAGATAGCTGTAGCCTCCTAGATGTGGTCTTCAGATTTCTCTAGATAGCTGTAGCCTCCTAGATGTGGTCTTCAGATTTCTCTAGATAGCTGTAGCCTCCTAGATGTGGTCTTCAGATTTCTCTAGATAGCTGTAGCCTCCTAGATGTGGTCTTCAGATTTCTCTAGATAGCTGTAGCCTCCTAGATGTGGTCTTCAGATTTCTCTAGATAGCTGTAGCGTCCTAGATGTGGTCTTCAGATTTCTCTAGATAGCTGTAGCCTCCTAGATGTGGTCTTCAGATTTCTCTAGATAGCTGTAGCGTCCTAGATGTGGTCTTCAGATTTCTCTAGATAGCTGTAGCCTCCTAGATGTGGTCTTCAGATTTCTCTAGACCTAACTGCAGCCTTCTTGGATGTGACTTACACATAATTACTTCACCAATTCCATGATAATAAATTATATTGTCACAATTTATGAATGTATTCCTGATACATCTGAGCTTTGACAGTAGTGATGTCATGCTCTGTGACAAAACACATAGGCCTACATTAGTAATGATATAAATGATCTGCCATAAAAGACATAGGCCTACATCAGTAATGATATAAATGATCTGCCATAAAAGACATAGGCCTACATCAGTAATGATATAAATGATCTGTCATAAAACATAAATGTGTGTAGTGATGCCAATCTCTAAGATGAAACACTTTCTACAGTAGTAATATGTTCTGTGATGAAAAACATAAATCAGTGGTGATATAATGCTCTGTGATCAAACACATGCATCATTAGTGATGTCATTATCTGCGATAAAACACATATGGTAGCTGGGGGTAAAGTGTCGCAAGGGGTAAAACGTCGCAGCTGGTATTTTCCAAATCTATGGATTTTTCCAATACCACACATGACTAGGTCAGAAGCCAACATTACAATCTTTGACTCAGCGAAGTTTTATAGATCAAGGACAAGTCAATTTTCAACAAAGTGGAATAATATTTTTTCACTATGTTTCATTTATTTAAAAAATTTTTTTGCAACTTTGCGCACTCTGTCAGCTGCTATCATTAAATTTGTGAATTTTTAAATGTTTAAACTGAAATGTATGTTGTTTTGTTAAGTAATTAAGCACATTATTTTGTCGGATTACTTTGTTTTTTTTCATCAGAATTTATGATAGTTGCTAACAATGTGATTTGTGGTAAAGTGTCGCACGTTTATTGGCAAAGTGTCACATTCAAAATGTATGAAAAAAATGCTGATATCATAAGGAAGATGCCAATATAAAGCTGGGAGAGACTGATATATATATATATAGTTATAATGATCATCCAACTTTATAAAAACAATGTTAGCTTTAAAGCTGAACTTATGAATTTTCTAAATCCAAACTGTTGTTTTTCTATTAAAGTTGCGAAACTAGGTCTATCTATTTATTCAATCTATTCTTAGAACACATTTACACACTGCCGGTGTGCTTGACCTATCTCAGTGGCAATCTTCCTCAATTTTATAATGGTTTTATCACTTTTTTGCCTGCAAAACAAGTTTTTTGTTTTATATATGTTCATACGTTCTCATTCTACTATCTGCACGTAACTGTATGTTTTCAATAACCTCACAAATGTAAGATGGATAAGCTCATTAGATGGTCTCTCATATAGTTATGTCTAGTTGTCAGAATATGCTAAAACATGAAAAGTGTGACACTTTGCCCCCAGCTACCCTACATCAGTAGTAATGTAATATGTAGAACAAATAATAGCTAACATTAAATTTAAGTGAATAAATCTCCAAAATAAATATTTTTTTCTTGTTTATCCAGGACTCCTCCTCCAAATCTAGAAGAACACACACCTGTTCTATTCCTGGATCTCAATGGTGAGTATTGGAAAATGACACATAATTCATCTATAGATATAGAATGCTATAAGAGAAATATGTGTTTCTTGTATGATTTCACAGTTACACATATGATGTAAATATTTCACAGTTACACATATGATGTAAATATTTCACTGTTACACATATGATGTAAATATTTCACTGTTACACATATGATGTAAATATTTCACAGTTACACATATGATGTAAATATTTCACAGTTACACATATGATGTAAATATTTCACTGTTACACATTTGATGTAAATATTTCACAGTTACACATATGATGTAAATATTTCACTGTTACACATTTGATGTAAATATTTCACTGTTACACATATGATGTAAATATTTCACTGTTACACATATGATGTAAATATTTCACAGTTACACATTTGATGTAAATATTTCACTGTTACACATATGATGTAAATATTTCACTGTTACACATATGATGTAAATATTTCACAGTTACACATATGATGTAAATATTTCACAGTTACACATATGATGTAAAAGATGCAACCACATAGTTGAGTTATTTCCCTTGTCTATGTTTGTAAATGTAATGATCATCCTTTAATAATTTAAATATTAATTTATTTTAGGTTTTGGGTTAGGGTTAGGATAGTTGTGTTTTACAAAACTAACCCTAAATATTTCGATTGTTAAATGATGAACATGAAATTTACAAACATAGATAAGAGAAATAATTAAGCGTGTGGTGGCAACTACTTGTACTATACCACAATGAATTAATAAAACCCATAAACCATCAGGGTTGTAGGGGTGTCATATTGAGACTTTTGATGCAGTAAGATCTCCACAGATCTCTACCATCCCGATAGTTTAGAAACTTCACACCCTGTCCAACCCTTGATATTATACACCCATGTCTTCTGGCCACCTCATCTTCTTCGATCCTCCACCATTATCTTGATAAATATCTTTTGTCATCGAAGAATGTCTCATTATGTGCAGTACCACCAGAGTGTACACAGTTTTATGATTGTTAACAGTGTTTCTTGATGACACCCTAATACATTCATTTTATCATACACAAACACATTGGTCTTATGTTATCTGTAATAGGTAGTAATTAGGGAGGGGGCTGCGTCACCCAGTGGTTAGAGCACTGGCCTCACATATGAGTGGTCCTGGGTTAATTCCCCAGTTAGGCTCCCAGGTCAACCCAGCTTGAAATGGGTACCAGATTAATCCGGGAAGTAAAGACTGCGAGGAAGAGGAGATGGCTACCGCCCACATATAGCACACCTTCACTAACATCTCACACCCCTAGGCATTACTAAATGCTATGGGTTAACTTTACTTTACTTATCTGTAACAGATACCCAACACATGTCTATAGCATCTGTTTTCAGGCATCTGGATCCTTCTCTCTAAGTCTGCAGTTGCATCCTGGTAGTTGCTATGGTAAAGTGGTATTTATTACCACAGTTAAAATGTTAAATCTTGCTTGAATGCATCCTGATTTTTCTTGCACTTTTTAACATAAGCACAATGCAGCAACAATATTTCAACACACATATATATATTCTGTTTGACCTTCTACATTCTATTTTCAGCTGATGACATGAGTGCACCAAATGCCAAAGAAGGTCTGCAAGCAGTAGGAATAAATTCCATTCTACCCAAGGAGCACAGCACAGATTATGTCCAGCTGCCCATTATCAAGTGTTACACAGAAAAAGACAATGTATGTGTCAAACTAAAGATGAAAGACTAGCACATGTTTGACAAGCTTTTCTTTAACTATGATTCTATGCTGAGACCATCCCTATTACGCTGTCTACTAATAGCTCTGTTCTCTTTATACATTGGAAGATTTCATAGCAGTGCACCGATGCTGAAGTGTTGGCAAGGATTCTCGATTTAATGTCTTAATTTTATAAATTGTTTAGCAGAAATTTGTATCATTTCGTCATTGTAGTTTTCTGATGTACTTTAATCTTATAAATAGTTTTAATTTCTCACCTTTGCAATTATACGAGGCGTGTTCAAATGAAAACGGGACTTGTTACACCACGCGTGATAGAGCGCACTGATATTGATGACATTTTGCACTAGTAATGAGTATCCAATAATTTACATACGGTCACGTGTTCATCTTCCCAGCATGCATATGTGCTGCAGAAGACTGTTAACAATATGGCGGGTGTGATTCCGAACCCGTCCAAAGTGAATCAGCGTGCTGTGATCCAGTTTCTTTCATTTGAAGGATGTCAAGCAGTAGACATTCATCGGAGAATGAAGGCAGCATATGGTGACAAATGTTTGTCGAGGACCAGAGTGATGGAGTGGGTGCGTATGTTTAAAGACGGACGTGAGTTAATGGCAGATCTTGCACGGCCAGGTCAGGCGCATATTGTTGCAACAGAAGAAGCCATAGCCGTGCTTGATAAAGCAGTACTGACTGACCGTCGTCGGAGCATTCGTTCGCTTGCAGAAGAATTCAGTGATTCTTCTCCACGACAACGCTCGTCCGCACGTCGCAAAAATTGTGCAGGAAACATTGGCAAAGAAGAATTGGGAAGTTCTTCATCACCCAGCCTATAGTCCCGATTTATCCCCGTGTGATTTCCATTTGTTTGGACCGTTGAAGAAAGCACTAAAGGGACAGCGATTCAACAGCGACGCAGACGTGAAGACAGCGGTGACCACATGGTTCAGAGAACAGCCACGCAACTTTTTCTCGGACGGCATTCGACGTCTACCTAAACAGTGGGATGCTTGCCTAAATGCATACGGAGATTTTTTCTGATGAACCCAGGTGCATTCTTATTCACAAGTGGTTGCTTTGTTCAATTCCGTTGAAAATATTAAATTGCGTATGATACTTTTTAAATAAATCCACAAGTCCCGTTTTCATTTGAACACGCCTCGTACTATATACTAGCAAAGTAAAATCTTTACATGTGAAATGAAGTATCTAAGAAAGCTGCAATGGTTACAAACTAGACAAAAACTAGACATGCTAGACAAAATAAGAAATGAAGAAATTAGAAAAAGAGTAGGTGTAATATCATGTATTGAACATATCTCCACCAAAGACAGATGTATTGGCCCTTTTTCGCAAATAAAACTTTGTTGAGTTAAAATATAGACACTTCTCTTTGTATTGTTCCCTTAAATACTCCCTTGCTACCAGTTGTCAGTACACAAATGTTTATTTAGCGCTACTATGTCCCTCTCTTACTGCCAATTGTCTGAACACAAATGTTTACTTAACTTTATAATGTCCATCTCATACTAATGCTTGTCGGTACACAAATGTTTACTTAACTTTACAATGTCTGTATAAATAGGTAATGTCTCTCTCTTACTGCCAGTTCTCTGTACACAAATGTTTACACTACAGTGTTCTTCTATTTGTTTCCCTTTGCAGGTTTGTGCATTTGCATCTTGGGATTCATCATTGCATGATTCAGTTCACCTGAACAGGGTAGCACCAGCTAATGAACGGGTCTACATGATACTGAAGGCCGTGGTACGTTTGAGCCATCCAGCAACTATTGAGTTGGTTCTGAGGAAACGCATCTGCATCAACATCTACAAGAAGCAGGGATTGTCTTCTTTTACTTCCATGCTGAAGAACAGAATTGTTGGTTCGGTGAGAGAACATGTCCATTATCCTGTAGTCATTCTGTAGGTGGAGAGTTCAAACTTATGGTTATGAAGTTTTATGAATTGATACAAAGACAAAAAACAAAAGTGATGTCTTGTTTTTGTGTGTTTTCTTGTGAACATATATTTGAACCTAGCACTTCATGTAAGCATCATCAAGTGCTACGCTGGTTGGTAAAGGAGTTCATAAGATCTCCACATTTCTTATTACCAGTGTTAGCTATTAACTCCACTGCTAAACCTCTTCTATATCACTTCAGTAGAATGTCCAGACTCTCATCCCAAGGATTGTATATGTTGCTACTTTTCTCTACACCACCTCTTTCTATAAGTGCTCAAACAAATGACTGTTTCTTTCTGAAGTTTTCAATAGATATTGCTCTTGTGTAGCACCACCTTGTTGCTTACATTAGCTGCACATGGGAACATGTTTCTGTAACATCACATTCTCTGTTGCATCCAGTGTTCTTCTTGAAAGATATACTAATTTTCCAAGATTTCTAAAAAATTTGAGAGCACCTGTTCTCAGTTCTAGTCATGAGGACTTTTTGCATTGTACCTACCTTTGAGCTTTTGAAAGGCTGAAAGGTATGCTGTAGATACCCATATCCATAAGCCCATAACCTGTCAGAGTTGTGGGATATCTCATCATCAGAGTTCTCCAGTGATATCTATCATATCTTCAACAATGTGGAAGATTGAAGAAATATTTGTCATTTGTTCAGTCATTTATGTTATCAAACCATGCTTTTCTTTTTCCTCCTCTGCTTCGATTGTTCCGTTGTGTTTGGTTTTTGACACAGAATTATGTCGGAATACATGTCCAAACCATGCAAATTTTCATTTCACTATTGAAAGTAATAGCTCTTGTAGACCTTTATTTATCTCTATTTTGTTTCTTACGTACACATTTTTCTTATGCTCTCTATAGGATATTTGTATAATTCCTCTGTAATATTTGTATTTGAAGACCTGTAATCATGTCTGCAGTATGTCCAAGTCTCGCAACCATATTGTACAATAGAAAACACTAGTGAGTTATATTCTCTCTGTGTGGAACTACATGTTTTCTTAAAATATGACTGCATCAGAGAAGGTAGCTTTACAAACCACCACATCAGAGAAGGTAGCTTTACAAACCACCACAACAGAGAAGGTAGCTTTACAAACCACCACATCAGAGAAGGTAGCTTTACAAATCACCACATCAGAGAAGGTAGCTTTACAAATCACCACATCAGAGAAGGTAGCTTTACAAATCACCACATCAGAGAAGGTAGCTTTACAAATCACCACATCAGAGAAGGTAGCTTTACAAATCACCACATCAGAGAAGGTAGCTTTACAAATCACCACAACATACTGAATGTACATGACCACTAAAAAAGCCTTGATCACAACAAATTGTAAGATTCTATCTCGAGATAATTTGTTTGAAACAATCACTTAGAAACAACACAACTAATGTTGAAGCTAATTATTTCTAACTTGTGTCTTTCAGGATTACCTGTATGCCAGCGGTGTCACTTATGAAGTAGTTTCAAACATGCCAAAGGTAAGCTATGTCAGGTAGAACAGATAATATGTACTAACTGCAGTAAAACTGAAATCCAACAGACAAATCTTAGAACAGGGTCATGAAGTTAATCACTTGAAACACACAAAAATAACACACACAAATTGATGTTTCAACCAAAATGCCTTTATCAAGACTACATGCACAACAAAAAAATGATGAGAAAGAACAGCACAAATTATGTTCACATAGCTGATATAAATATGGAGATAACCCGGAAGGTTTACAAACCTTGGCAACATGTGATCAAAACATCTTTTCGAAAATTGAGCTGGATACTACAAGTTAAATGATTGGTATATCAAGACAATGTTGTTTTTTAAAAGATTGGTATAACAAGACAATGTTGGCTGGTAAAAGATTGGTATAACAAGACACTGTTGGCTGTTAAAAGATTGGTATAACAAGACTTATTTACGCTTATATTATTTTTGTCTCTCTAGGGATCAGAGGACCTTGAAGACATGGAAACCCTTGCTCAAATGGCTGCTTCACAGAATGAGGTCTCAGCTGTTGATGGGGAAACTTACATAGAGAAATACATCAAGGGAGTGTCGGCTGTGGAAAGTATCCTGACACTTGATAGACTTAGACAGGTACCATCAAATAGTTTCTGTTGATTGTGGTGATGAAAATATTTCTTGCTGTAGATGATGTAGTGGAAAAAACCAATATAGGTTGTAGAATAAATATACAATCAGAAAACTATCAGAGTACACCACCTGGGTAAGAAACATACAGACATCAGACTGTCACAGTACACCACCTGGGTAAGAAACAGACATCAGACTGTCACAGTACACCACCTGGGTTAGAAACATACAGACTGTCACAGTACACCACCTGGGTAAGAAACATACAGACTGTCACAGTACACCACCTGGGTAAGAAACATACAGACTATCAGAGTACACCACCTGGGTAAGAAACATACAGACATCAGACTGTCACAGTACACCACCTGGGTAAGAAACATACAGACTGTCACAGTACACCACCTGGGTAAGAAACATACAGACTATCAGAGTACACCACCTGGGTAAGAAACATACAGACTGTCACAGTACACCATCTGGGTAAGAAACATACAGACTGTCACAGTACACCATCTGGGTAAGAAACATACAGACATCAGACTGTCACAGTACACCACCTGGGTAAGAAACATACAGACTATCAGAGTACACCACCTGGGTAAGAAACATAAAGACATCAGACTGTCACAGTACACCATCTGGGTTAGAAACATACAGACTGTCAGAGTATACCACCAGATTATGAAACACAAACAGCAGGCTGTCAGAGTACAACATCCACATGGCAGACTGCCAGGTATGATAAGAAACATACGCCCATGTGTTGCCAGGGCCCGAAAGGGGAGCAAAGAATAGCAACACTATTTACCTTCCGCGCATGTTGCAAAAGGCGACTAAGAAGGTTATGGGATGGAGTTGGCTGTCCCATCCCATATAGTGTCAGTGACCCAAAGCCATGCTGAAGTCAGATGTGTCAGGCTGAAAGGCGCAGATATTGCAGCAATGCTGTAAACCATGACACAACGTATTCCGTTCTCCGGACTACATCCTGCTAATATGCAGGAGTTTGAGAACGAATGCAGAAGATAAGAAACATACAAAATATAGACTGTTAGAGTACACCGATAGAGTAAGAAAAATACAAACAGTAGATTTTCATAATAAACAACCGGGATAAGAAATACACAAACACTAAATTGCTAGAGAACATCACCAAGATAAGAAACATACAAAATGTGGATTGTAGGAGTACACCGATAGCGTAAGAAACATAAAAACAGTAAACTGTCAGAGTACACTATGGGCAAGAAACATGCAAACAGTAGACTGTTAGAGTGCTCCATATGGGTAAGAAACATACAAACAGTAGACTGTCACAAGTGCTCCATATGGTAAGAAACATACAAACAGTAGACTGTCAGAGTACTCCATATGGGTAAGAAATATACTGTTTTGGCGAGATCCATTGCTGTCAAACTTCAATATAGAGATTGTTTTAACTGATTTTGCCTTAAAAACAGCACTTTTAAAACACTGTATTTGTTTCTGAATACAGGAAGTTACAGTGAAAGAGATGCTAGCACACACTGGCCGTCTGGGTTCAAACCTCAGAAAGACTACTAGTGTTCCAAACATTAATCAGGTTTGTATTTTATTCAAATATGCATTGCTTCTTTCAGTTATTTCTACATGAACAAGAAAATTAGTGGATATCTTAATCATGAAGGAAGCAGGTTTGACTTCCAGTACTTGCAAGTTTTTGTTCTTGTTTTGATCAACTGTGAAATTAGAAAATTCAATGTGAACATTGTGTTGTGACAGTCTGTACCTTTAGTCCTCAACCAATCCCTCCACAACCCCTTAACTGGAAAACCTCAGTGAAACATGTGAACATTGTTTTTTCCCCGCACGTATGTGTTTGCACTATAGAGTTTCAAACTCGTGTTCCCCAGTTACAACAAGTATCTTTCTATCAAGAAACAAACTAGTTTTATCACAGAATCTGTGTTTGACATTAAAAATGGTAACCTATGTTTCCATTTATGTTTCTTTATCTAGTGAATGTATAATGTTCTATGGTAGCTCTCTTTATGCCTATACACAATATGTACCTGCGAATCAATTAGGAGTAGGCCGTATGTATGTGTTGACCTATGTAGTATGTTGATATCTTTAAACAGTAACAACTTATAACTATCTGAGACTGGTTCACAAAGCAACATCTTAGACTCTTCTCCTCTCTTGTAGCAGAACAATGATCTTGCTAGATTTCCAGCAGGATGTAGTCCAGAGAATGAAAATGCGTTATGTCGCTGTTTTATTTGTGCCAATGGCCAGACACATCTGTCTTTGGCAGACACTGGACCATATATAATCAGCTCAGACCGCAAATTATAACATAATTATATTATCATAAACTGAAAATATGGGAACATATGAGACTGAGCCTCCAAGGAATATTTTAGACACCCACACATGAATATTTTATTCACAACTGCAGATGGACATTTTAGTCTGGACCACACATAAGCATCTAAGACTGGACCACAATGAACATCTAAATCTGGGCTGCAAATGAACATCTTAGATTACACTATAGATGACATTCAACTAATAGTGGAAATTTCTTCAGCATTCATTCTCAAACTCCCACTGGATCTCTCTTGCAGCAGGACAATGGTCCTAATAGAATTCCAGCAGAATCTAATTCCAGAGAACTGAAATGCATTGTGTTGCCATTTATTTGCGCCAAACCGACACATCCATCTTCAGCTGGAATAGTGGAATAAGTTGACAATTAGAAATGTATGCAGATGTTTCGATCATATCATGTGTCTGAAGTAAAAGTCTCCTTTCCCATTTAAGGTGCATGGGAAATAAGGGTTTCTAGGCCCATGTTTTCTGGTGACAATATGGTCAGCCTTCTGCTGGTCACTATTTTCCCACATTCTTGATTCTTGATTAGAAACTGATCTCAGAGCACGTGGGGCATTCCATAAGTGCTCCGCCCTCTGTTCCAGCAGCCAGCTGACTTGATGGTGTTTCGAGTCTAATGTTGCCAAAACAGACGTCGATATCAGGGCACAACTCTGGTCCTTGCGACAGGTTTCTTTGTTGTTCCGCCAACCCACACCGTGCCCATCCTAGTTCAAACACAACATCGGCCTGTCGGAACAACATTGTAACTGTTATCGAAGGTTATGACTACAAGATTGTATAGATGACATGTCATGAAGCTTCTATAAGAAGATAACCTCAATATAAAGGCATGTCATCTACTAAGGCTTCTGTTGCATGGGTGGTTTGTTAAGTGAGCCATTGGTGAGACCCACAAACACAACTACATTTGTATTGCAAATTTCCCACATTTATTCTGGTGTCCATTTCCCAAGGTTGTATCTATCTCAAAGCTTCTCTCTGCCAAAAACATTGTTCTCAACATGAAATCAAACTATGGACAACAGGGCTAGTACACCAATGCACTATCCACTGTGCTTCTACAACTCTTGTGTGTTGTTTCTTATTTCTTGTTACATGTTTTTGTGTGTTCTAAGTGAATAAACATGTTATCTTATTGAAGAATGGTTCTGGGATAGTTGCTTTATTATCATCATCATATACTAGAGCATTGAAAGTATTTCTTAGTTTTAGAACCATGATTTGAAGATTTTTTAAACTTAGGTAGGTCTTCATATTTTGTAATATAATTTGTAATTTTAAGTAATTAACATTTTTGGCGTTTATTAGCTTGGGTGATTGGAACTAATATTTTTTGTTGTTTCATAGCTTGGGTTGGATCTGATATTTTTTTATGATTCTTAGCTTGGGTTGGAACTGATATTTTTGGTATTTCTTAACTTGGGTTGGAGCTAATGTTGTGCTTATTTCTCAGTGAAATGTGTACAGATAACTGTGACAAAAGGTGAGAAAATCTCACAAACTTTGCAGAAATGAACTTGAGATTCATATTACATTGAAGTCGGCCATTCATGTAACGCAAAGCTACTGAATGTATAAGTAAAAATCAACAATAGTTTGAAAGTGGTCCTGCACAAGCTACACTTCAATTTTTATATGTGTCAGATCTAGTATTTTACACATTTATTAGTTTTGGGCAATAACTGAATTTTTCAGTATTCAGATTTAATTAATAAAACTAACATTCCAAATATTTCTTATCTTGTTAGAGGTTATTATTTTCAGTTATTATCTAAAGTTTTTACCCCACATGGGTAAGAACGCATATGTTTCTGTGTTTATTAGTTCAGGAATGTTGTTCATGTTTAAATAAGAACTTCACAATATAAGTGATTGTATAAACAGACAGACATTAATACATTAGTTCTGGAATGTGTTAATGTTTAGACAAGAACTGTACACTATAAATCAATGTATGAACAGATAGACAGACATTAATACATTAGTTCCCATGCTGTAAGATTGGTGATTCTTTCTTCTTATTCAATCGTAGTAAGAATATAAATAAAACCACTTTCTTCAGACTTTCTGTCTATAATAATTTCTGACAAAAATTGTGTCTAAGTTACTCAAAATTCTCAATTATTTTGGACAGTTAACAGCTAATTTGTCAGCGTATAATGTTATCACGACGAGGTTGCACATGTAAGTTAGACAATTGCAAGGTGGGCTTGTTAAAAGAGTTATGAGGAACAAATTTAAGAATAAGTATTTATAAAAAAAGGCGGACTATATATATAAAAAGGAATGTGTATTGATAAAATAGGGAAATAAATAAGAAATTAATAAAATTGGAGGAGCAGATTGGATATCTTATAGATAAGAATGAGAATTGATAAAAATAGGAAGCGGGTAAATGTGTAGGAAAGTAGTAGTAACACCACTTCCATTGTTTGTCGCATGTGCTCTTTATGATTTTATTGTTTTTATGTGAGGTGATGGAGAGCAGTGTTTGTGTGATTCTAGACACTGAGTTACTAATTGGTAGGGGAGCATGGGGGGAGGCTACTTATATTTTTTTTTTCCATGAATGATTTCATGTTTAAGTAAAGGGCAACATGGAAATGGTAAGTTTAAGGTTCATGTCAGTTCTAAGAACAGGCAGTACCAAACAAGACTTTGGAGGTTCATGTCAGTTTTAAGAACAGGCATAACCAAGTAAGATTTGAAATGGTCATGTCAGTTCCAAGAACAGGAAGTACCAAAGTAAGACATGGGGAGGTTCATGCCAGTTCCAATAATGGACAATATTAAGCAAGACGTAGCTAAATGCCTTCAAAATATATGGCTTTTGCCTGGAAAGTGGTTTCTAGAATGTCTGCCTAGAAAAAAATAAGTTGTCCAGAAAAATGTGTGATGGAATGATAGATACGCTTTCACTAAGGAGGGGCTTATATTTTTTTATTTTAAAAAGTTGATTGCTTTAATTTAGTTGGGTTTTTAATGATTTTTGGGAGCAAAAACCATTATTTGGGCATCCCCCCCCCCCCTCAGTAATTTACTTGTTTTCCGTGCTAAAAGTGTCATGTCCTCTTCTCCTAAAGGGAGGGGGAGTTAAATGCTACAAACACACGCATCATGCTATCCGCGGGTTTGTGGGTTGGTATCTTAGAGGAGATGTAGAAATTACGAGAGGTGTTGAAAAACACACTTCACGTAAATTGTAAAATATTTTTAGAAAACATGTCTCATAGAAATAAGAAGTTGTTAGAATAATGGTGGTGGTGTGCCTAGAAAACCATTGTTACATTGAAATTGTGTGGGGGGAGTGAGACAAATATAAGAATGCCTAGAAAACCATTGTTACATTAAAATTGTGTGGGGGGAGTGAGACAAATATAAGAATGCCTAGGAAAGGTATTAATGATTCCATAAATGACAGTCTGTGGATGCCTAGAGCACATGGAGTTTTGTTTTATAACATGTGGATGCTTATAATTATGGAGTCTTCATAAAATGTATGGATACCTAAGATTATAGAGGCTTGTATAAAACTTGAAGATCGCAAGAATCATAAAAGGAGCATCTGAATATAAAAGAGATCAACAAATTTTGAAGGAGCTTGTAAAAGTAGAGGATACCTAGAAATCATGGAATATTGTGAGAATATAAGAATTCATGAAGCATCGTCATGTGAAAACATGGCTGTGCTTATAAATCATGGATATGTCAAACATTTTGTAACTCAATTTAAATGTTTAATCTCTTCATGCGTATAGAGTTTGTAGATGAAAATAATGGCTCAATGTGTTTTGTAACTAAAATATGGCAATTAATATTTTAGTACTCAAAATTTATTACTAAAACCATAGCCCAATAAGTGAATAGTTTGGAACATACACTATCATGTTACTATTTTGCTGGGTTTTTTTTTTAAGTCATGGTAAAGTTTCTGATGGTATCGGCTTCCAGGTCGAAGGTTTGATTTTCAGTTCAACTGCACATTTTTTTTATAGATCACCATCCATTGATTCCTGGTTATTCCAACCTAAGGAAATTGATGATATTCTGAATAAGTAATGG
This sequence comes from Meghimatium bilineatum, assembly GCA_034231615.1. Classification (NCBI taxonomy): domain Eukaryota; kingdom Metazoa; phylum Mollusca; class Gastropoda; order Stylommatophora; family Philomycidae; genus Meghimatium; species Meghimatium bilineatum. The sequence continues at coordinate 21,574,293 of CM067306.1, forward strand.
CATGATGTTGACCAAGTCATCCCTATGTATTCTGTTAGTCAATTAAAGCTGCAAGACTACCAGTATATATCCCTCCAAAATACACTTTAATGGGGGGTTAAAAAGAGATGGTATAATTTCCTTTTACTAATAAGTAGAATTTATTCCCATGTTTAGACATTAGATTTCTGCTCTCAATATTAACATGTTCTAAGAAAACACTTGCAGAGATTCATTTAATATTTTTTATATATTGGTAGCATTATATATTGGTATACAGTATGTAATCATCAACGCAGCATTTTTTGGCTGTAGTGATTTTCTTGACAGTATTTTACATTTAGTAGTTTGCCATTGCTTTCTGAACAGTCTGGATACAAAATTGTCTGAGGTGGGTTTCGATCACGGATCCTTGGTCATCACAGATGCGCTCTGTACCATGCCGCCACAGAGCCGGCTCTTTATCTATACTTAAGTATATAAGGCTTTGTTAGACCCCAACGTTGACTAGGCAGGACTTAGTGTAACCACAGTTACCTATAAAATGTCTTATCTAATTTAATAGAAACCATGGCTGCAGTATAACTGTGACCCAATAGGTGAAAAGTGAAAACACAGGAGAATATAAAATTGTGAATCACTAAAAACACATACAAATTAATGTTTTGACCAAATTGCCTTCATTATGCACAGAACACAAGACAAAACAGCAGAAATTAAATTTGGCTGCTTAGAAAACACAGAGACTTTTATAAAACATGTGCATACATAGAAGCATTTATATTCCATCCATGGACATTACATGTGTGTTGCGATCATTTATAGTATTTATGCCCATTGTGTTCTGTGTGTGATAAAGGCCTTTGGTAGAAACATCACATGTCTGTTAGTTTTGTCTTCTTTAGTGATTCATAAAACATTGCTACCCTATGTTTGCATTTATTAGAACAACCCAAGTTCAGCTTATTATTTTTCTAACATCTAGACTAACATTTAGACTAACATTTCATGTGCAAATAATTTGAATCTGAAGTTTCAATATTTTCTCCAAAATTTTGCCTATTTTCCTCACAAAAATTTCATGACACTTAATAATTCAAACAACACAAAAGCTTATGATTCAATTGTTTATTTTAATTACTCAAAATTTTCCACTGAAGTACATCACATGTATTTTTACTATTTCCATGTTGGTGCAGTGCAATGCATGATATGTCACATTGTTACCAGCTTATTTTCCTAGTTTTGCACCACTAATGTAGCTTATTTTGTGGCATGTGCTAATGTATTCCAGATTGGCTACTCCCCCAGTAAACTGAGCTATCAGGTATGTCAAAGGACTTAATGATGCACTTTAGTCATCAGATTTTCAATGTGAAATATTAAGTAAACATGTTTGCACTAACTGTGATAGATTATATGGTGTATGTGTTCTTGTATTTCCCATTTAAAAATATCTATTGTTTGTAAATCTACTGTTTAAGTACTCTACTGCTGATTCTTTCAGCTGTAGCCCAGTTGAAAAGGAATGAGGTAAATCTTACAGACAACATCAACCTCCTGGGAAGGGAAAGACCAGAGTATCATTTTCAGACTTTGAACTCAACGTGTACAGCTTAGCAATCACCTGAACATAATACAACCACAACACACTCCAGGGGACCGGCTGTGCACACATCCCTATGAAACTGTTGACCACCACCTTTTTTAATGTCCAGCACTGAATTACATCAAGAAAATGTTTCTCCCTCCAAGGCCAGATAAATGGAACACATTATATGGAACAAAACAACAGCTCACAAATGTATATGTCACACAATGGCATTGGGTCAAAGGACATGACCCATGGACCGCTGGATCAGCAACCAACCAATGAAAAGGAATGAGCACTATGCACCCTAAGTGTATTAACCTTGATTCTCTCCTGTCTCTCCCAGGGCATAAAATAACAAGAAATGAATGATTTCCAACTACAGTATGATAATAGGAATGACCAGGACTGCATTTAATAAGATTAAATAGATGTTAGTATCCATACTTGGTGGAAATTATGGGCAGCTGGTTGGCTGTAGTGATGATGAACAGCCTTTGGGTTGTAGGAATGATGTAGTGCAGCTAGTGGGCTGTAGTGATGATCATAATGAGCAGCTAGTGGGCTGTAAGTAAGGAAGATAATGAGCAGCGTACTCACTGTAGGTAGTGATGAGGTACATGTAGCAGACTACTGGTATCCGGGTCTGGCATGCATAAAAATGCAAACATCAGGGCTTACCACTCATAGCCGACTGCTAGCATCAGGCCTGCAACTCATGGCATACTTCAGGATATCCAACAATATAGAGAGTGCCGTAGTAACAAAACTAAGAAAAGATAACAACTATGATATAATGTATTATTGTTACTGTAACAAATGTAACTAATAGTTAGTAAACTAATGTCAATTAAAAGTAACAAAAAACAAAGGAATAAAAAGTTTTTGAAACTTAATCAAGAAACAATGAACCAGAAATAAATTGTAAAAACTGTCAATGCAAAGAAATAATCTCACAACCCAAAAAACAACCCAGATTGCTAAAAACTGAACCCAGACTTCCGCCTATGTGGAATATGGGAAACCCCCTAATCATCATTATCATCAAGTGCCGTCTTTGCAATGAAGGTTGGCTGCAACAGATCTCCAACCATCCCGTCTCTTGTTTTGGTGGTGCAATCTGCTAGACTTAAACCTGTCCATCTTGTCATGTTACTCTCCCACTTGTATATCTGTCTACCTCTTGTTTGCTTCCCTTTGACTTTACCCTCAAGTAAGGTCTTCAATAAGGTGTCATGTCTTTTAATGTGTCCAAAATATTTTATTTGCCTGATCTTTATTTCTCTTAGTAATTCTTTCTTCATATTAAGTGTTTTAGCACCTCTTTATTTGTTTTCTTCTCTTTCCACGATGTTCTCCCTATTCTCCTATATACCCACATCTCAAAGGCATCAGTGCTGTCTAAACCCCCTAATATGGTGTTTCAAATGTTCTGTGGCATTTGAAAGAGATGATCTCTCTAATGCAATGAGATTTAAGAATGACAGCGTTAAGAATTTTTTCATTATCCTCATGCTTCTGACTTGAATTTACTAATGCAATGAGATATGGTTGTGAGACCATCTCCTTTCATTAACAGTTGTGTGTTTATTTCTGGTTCATTTTTTTATTTCTTGATAAATGTGCCTATTGAACCGTTAGTGGAAAAATATCATGTTTAATTTTGTTTGTATTTCTCTTGGACATTAGTTTTCGTAAATGTACAGTGACTCTTACTAGAGCAGCTCCTAGAATATGAATTCAAGTATGTAACTAAGATAATTGATTATTTTTAAGTACCTCTAAAAAAAAATTCATTCGTAAATAAAACATTATAGTCTTATTTAAAATGAACAGCCTTATGAGTACAAAGTAAATGGCATCATCACTTTGCTATTATGGTCCCCTAAACCACAAAATTAAACTTTAACAGTTGCTTAGTTGCTGTTTTAAAAAAAAAAATAATTTCTAACATTTGTAGTGTGCTTATTTACACTTTTATTTTGGCATTCATATTATTTTTTTTTGCCTGTGTATTAAACAGGTTACTAAAACACTTACCTTGCCTATTAATAAAAATATATTTTAAAAAGTAGATATAAAAAAACATACAATAAAACTAAACAGGACAATTATCCACGTATCGGCTCAAATTAAACCTTTTTCAAGAGACAAACAACAGAAAACAACAAAATAAAAAACAAAATAGATGACTAGATACGTGGAGAATTGTCCTGTTTAGTTTTATTGTATGTTTTTTATATATACTTTTTTTATATATTTTTATTAATACGCAAGGTAAGTGTTTTAGTAACCTGTTTAATTCATTTTGCTTGACTATTTGTTCATTAGGTTACTGCGGCACCATCAACTTTGTCGGACACCCTCTGACCATTTGAACAAATAATAGCAGCGCTGTTACCAACCATGCATGTCGTAAGAGGCAACTAAGAAAGTTGTGGTGTGGCGGTTGGTTATCCCATCCTATAGATCAGTATTCCCAACATAGGGCCTACGCCCCACAGGGGGGGGGGGAAATAATACAATTTTTGAATATTAAAAGATATGTGTATGTTACGTAGGGGATAGAGCATCAGAATTTTAGAAAGAGGTGGGGGCATGGTAAAAAAGATTGGGAAACACTATAAATGGTCAAAGTGACCCAGAAGCCATACTGAATTCAGATTTGTCCGGCCAAAAAACATACATATCATAATTAAGCTGTAAGCCATGGCACAATGCATTCCTTTCTCTGGACTACATCCAGATAACCTGCAATATTACTTATTTAAAATGTAAGGTTGATTAGCTTTACAGTGAACACAGATATGAAAAATACAAATAACAGTATAAAAGACAAGTTTCAACTATAAGGTCTTTATCAAGAAATTGCAAGACAAACAGTAAAAATACAAGAAATACTACAAATGCATTAAACAGCAAAGACATCCAAGGAAACAACGTATACACAAGTATTGTTGTAGAGACAGGCATTTAAAAAATATGGAGAATGAGAACAAAATAAAACAACTATGCCTGAAAAATAACATGAACAACAACACAACAAAGGCACCAAAATCTCAGTAAATGAATTATCTGTATTAAGACCAAATGACTTAACGGTACCAATCTGCTGTTTATAGCCATTCTTTCAATGGTGTACCTAGTTCTATCGTCAGCATAGCTGTGTGTGGATTTCTCAGCATTCTTCTGTAGTACTGCAACTTTGTGGCTTCTAATTTTCTACATATTTGCTTATTTATTTGTTGATGATTTGCTTACTCCCTAAAGAGACTTGAGACTTTTTCCCAGCTTGGAAAAAATTACATTAATAGTGGAAGCTCTTTATGCTGGTAATATATCAGCACCATCCAAGATACGACAGATAAGTAGCACCCAATAAGAGACATGATTGTTTAAACATGCCCTTTATTGCGGCGAATTCATCCAGAATGGTGAAGAATTCAGAACATTCATAAAGAAGACTATCTTCTGGAAAAAATATGTCACCTGAATAAGCGATTTGCTACTATATGGCAGAAGTGGCTCTATGTAACACATGCTACCATACGGCAGAAGTGGCTCTATGTAACACATGCTACCATACGGCAGAAGTGGCTCTATGTAACACATGCTACCATACGGCAGAAGTGGCTCTATGTAACACATGCTACCATACGGCAGAAGTGACTCTATGTAACACGCTACCATACGGCAGAAGTGGCTCTATGTAACATATGCTACCATACGGCAGAAGTGGCTCTATGTAACACGTGCTACCATACGACAGAAGTGGCTCTATGTAACACATGCTACCATGCGGCAGAAGTGGCTCTATGTAACACATGCTACCATACGGCAGAAGTGGCTCTATGTAACACATGCTACCATACTGCAGAAGTGGCTCTATGTAACACGCTACCATACAGCAGAAGTGGCTCTATGTAACACATGCTACCGTACTGCAGAAGTGGCTCTATGTAACACATGCTACCATACTGCAGAAGTGGCTCTATGTAACACATGCTACCATACTGCAGAAGTGGCTCTATGTAACACATGCTACCATACGGCAGAAGTGGCTCTATGTAACACGCTACCATACGGCAGAAGTGGCTCTATGTAACACATGCTACCATACTGCAGAAGTGGCTCTATGTAACACATGCTACCATACGGCAGAAGTGGCTCTATGTAACACATGCTACCATACGGCAGAAGTGGCTCTATGTAACACGCTACCATATGGCAGAAGTGGCTCTATGTAACACATGCTACCATACGGCAGAAGTGGCTCTATGTAACACGTGCTACCATACGGCAGAAGTGGCTCTATGTAACACATGCTACCATGCGGCAGAAGTGGCTCTATGTAACACATGCTACCATATGGCAGAAGTGGCTCTATGTAACATATGCTACTATACGGCAGAAGTGGCTCTATGTAACACATGCTACCATACGGCAGAAGTGGCTCTATGTAACACATGCTACCATACGGCAGAAGTGGCTCTATGTAACACATGCTACCATACGGCAGAAGTGGCTCTATGTAACACTGAAGGACTATCTTGCTTAGTTCCATTGATGATGACCTGTTGCACAAAATGTTTTTCATTTTATTAAAAACTGCTTATGCTTGTTATATTCCATTTCATGTTTCTGATCTGCTTTTTTTCCATGTGCTGTAATCAAGGTTCTCTAATATTTCAGTTCGTGAACATGTTATAGTGTCAAGCTGTTCACGTTGTTGTTGTATGCTAAAGCTTGGCTGCTTTTTAAAAATAAGAATCGCTTCTCTGTCTTTTTGTTGTTTAGGCAAGTCCTTTGTTTTTTAAATTCTTTATTGACCAGATGTTGTATATTGTCTTCACTCTTAGCAATCTTGAATGTGCTATCAGAATATCTCAGGTTCATTATGATGTTTATGAATCTCATGATCCATTTCACTTACAAGGATAAGTGATCAGGAGCTGTAATACATTTCACCTACAAGGATAAGTGATCAGGAGCTGTAATACATTTCACCTACAAGGATAAGTGATCAGGAGCTGTAATACATTTCACCTACAAGGATAAGTGATCAGGAGCTGTAATACATTTCACCTACAAGGATAAGTGATCAGGAGCTGTAATACATTTCACCTACAAGGATAAGTGATCAGGAGCTGTAATACATTTCACCTACAAGGATAAGTGATCAGGAGCTGTAATACATTTCACCTACAAGGATAAGTGATCAGGAGCTGTAATACATTTCACCTACAAGGATAAGTGATCAGGAGCTGTAATACATTTCACCTACAAGGATAAGTGATCAGGAGCTGTAATACATTTCACCTACAAGGATAAGTGATCAGGAGCTGTAATACATTTCACCTACAAGGATAAGTGATCAGGAGCTGTAATACATTTCACCTACAAGGATAAGTGATCAGGAGCTGTAATACATTTCACCTACAAGGATAAGTGATCAGGAGCTGTAATACATTTCACTTACAATGATAACTGATCAGGAGCTGTAATACATTTCACCTACAAGGATAAGTGATCAGGAGCTGTAATACATTTCACCTACAAGGATAAGTGATCAGGAGCTGTAATACATTTCACCTACAAGGATAAGTGATCAGGAGCTGTAATACATTTCACTTACAAGGATAAGTGATCAGGAGCTGTAATACATTTCACCTACAAGGATAAGTGATCAGGAGCTGTAATACATTTCACCTACAAGGATAAGTGATCAGGAGCTGTAATACATTTCACCTACAAGGATAAGTGATCAGGAGCTGTAATACATTTCACCTACAAGGATAAGTGATCAGGAGCTGTAATACATTTCACCTACAAGGATAAGTGATCAGGAGCTGTAATACATTTCACTTACAAGGATAAGTGATCAGGAGCTGTAATACATTTCACCTACAAGGATAAGTGATCAGGAGCTGTATTACATTTCACTTACAAGGGAAAGTGATCAGGAGCTGTAATACATTTCACCTTCATGGATAGGTGATCAGGAGCTGTAATACATTTCACCTTCATGGATAGGTGATCAGGAGCTGTAATACATTTCACTTACAAGGATAAGTGATCAGGAGCTGTAATACATTTCACCTTCATGGATAGGTGATCAGGAGCTGTAATACATTTCACCTACAAGGATAAGTGATCAGGAGCTGTAATACATCTCACCTTCAAGGATAAGTGATCAGGAGCTGTAATTCATTTCACTTACATGGATAAGTGATCAGGAGCTGTAATTATTTGGTATTTTTATCAATCTCAATTGGACTGAGTGAAATAAAGAGCTTCTTTGCAGGTCTGTAGATGAGGATTCTTCTTGAGCATTCATTCTCAAACTCCCACTGGATCTCTCTTGTAGCAGAACCATGGTCCTATTAGATTTCCAGCAGGATGTAGTCTAGTGAATGTAAACGTGCTGTGTCACCGTTTTACTTGTGCCAATGGCCCGACACATCCATCTTCAGTTGAAGATGGGAATTCAAAACCCCATTCTTTTAGATAAATAGAACATATATGAATGTAAGAGAAATGCTTGCATGTCCTCCCTCCCTGATCACACCAAATAGACATATTATTTCTAGCCAGTAAAGTCCTCAAACAAAATGTAAACCTTTTTATTTTATGAAAGTGAACACCTTGATTCCTTCTTGGATATAATAGTATCTATTCCCTGCACAGAGAAAACTAGAAACACAAATTAAATCCTGGAATTGGATTGATCATATCCTCAGAAGAGATCTTATACCATAACAGAACTGTTATTCTTTTATCTTATACTATCAACAGAATTGTTATTTTTTTTTATATCCTTGGAGAGAAGCAAGAGATTGACAAATAACATCTACTTCATACATTAAGTGTGGACGACTAGAAATCAGTCAGTTCCTCATAAGAAGGCAACAAATAATTTAAATGGTGGCCCAACCATTTGTATAAATGAGTAACCAAATAAATAAAAAATAACAGATAGCATACAATTTAATGTCACTTTCAGATAGAATACAATTTAATGTCACTTTCAGATAGCATACAACGTAATGTCACTTTCAGATAGAATACAATTTAATGTCACTTTATAAGCCAAATGGTGCTATACCAAAAATCAGAAAAGAGAATCATATCAGTGTTCATGATCCTGTCAGAGGATAAATAATTGATTATTTTTGCCCTTATCAGTGCTCCCACAAATAAATCACGAATAAATAAAGAGAAAAGGAGAGAATTATTGCCGCAATAAACACAATTTTGTACTGGAATATCTTGAATGAACATATTTAATATGTACATGTTGAAGGACCCTGGTGTTTAATGATAGAGCAATCTTGAATGAACACCTTCATGAAGCACATCATAAAGGGCCTTTATTTTCAAATTTTTAATTTTTGTGTGTGAAGATGTTATCCAGTCGTGTTGCGTGATTCCATGGTTGCTGGTATACCTCTCATCCTAGTATTTCCAAAGTCACCAGTGATTGCTTGGGCATGACTGTTGTCTTGCTCAACATTAGGGATGACCTGACCAATCTTAGTTTCCAACCTCTATTCACTGGACTAAACCCAATCTCCACTTCAAGGAGCTGGCCTTGATAAAGGTTTATTTAATGATATAGTAGTCTTGAATAAACACATTTAAGAATCACATGTTGAGGTGCCTGGTTTGTTCAATGATGGAGTAATCTCGATGAACATATTTCATACACAAATGTTGTTGAGCCCTGTTTTTTTAATGTTAACAAATTTTTACAAGTGTATATTTTTGCAAGGAAATGCTCTTCAAATGTTATTCGTGTATCATTAAGTACTCACACATTGTTTCAGAAATTATTTTATTATTTGTTTTAGTTTCGAGCGGATAGCATCCATGACCTCTCACACTCCCTGAATGAAGGAAGTCATCACAATAGTACCACTCGTTCTCCCAGCTTTCCCGGTGAGCTTTTTCGTCTGAGGACAAACTCTGAAGCTGATGAATCACTCGCGGCAATGGCTAAAGTGGCATCACAGCAAAAACGACACTCGTTTGGATTAGGTGTGTTTTTGTTGTTATCTGTATTGTCAGTCAGATTGATGGTATGTATGATGTTTTTGATGTCTCAGCATTGTTTTTGTATCCTTGATGTGCTGTTCATTTTGTTTCCTTGATGTGCTGTTCATTTTGTTTCCTTGATGTTCATTTTTGAGCTATTGTATTTATGCTTTAGTGTGTTCACTACAGATATTGTTGTGTCACTGGCAGTAACACTGTTATTTCAAAATTGCATAGATTGTAAATAGTATTTTAGTTTGTGGAGTTCATGTTAGTTCTTATTTTAGATAACTTATATTTGGTTTCTGTGCTACTTTATCAAGAAAGTTCAATATAGATTCAATATAGTATACTAGATCCTAGGGTAAATGTCCCCTATATTCCAAAACAAAATGTGAACATGAACACCAAAATAACATTATACAAAACAATGTAGAAGATATATAACATATATCTCATGTCTGTTTTGGTGTAGCTTCCTGAGATATATATTATATAAAACACAAATTGTACTACAGATGTATATACCATATCAGAACCTAGATCTCCCCTCCTCCTATTAAATGTTGTATGGCAGTCTCTCATGCTTTTTGAACCTCACAAAAGTCACATATAACAACTGATGTGCATGCTAGTTACACTTTGACTGAGCTAACAAGTATTCAAATCTAACCTTTCAGTAAATAATATGAGATACAGAGAAATGTAGGTACCTATATCTAGAAATAAGCAAATCTGGTGTTTAGCTTAGACCTAATATCCAGCTGGACAGATCTGAACTAAAAAATATGAGCTAAAGAGAATTGTAGCTATCTAGAGATAATAAAATTGGATTTTTCTCTAGCTTTATGGCATGTAGTAGGTCTGTCAGCTATTGTGTGGTGCATGGCAGAGATGTAGTCGATCTCACATCCATGAGGTCCGGGGTTTGATACCAGGTAAAACTGGGTTGTCTGTTCAAGCGTAAATTTTAAAGCTCACTTGTACATGATGTGGTGACAGCAAAGGAATGCAGCCTTTATCACACAGCTACAAAATCCCTCCCTGCAACTCACTAAAAGGAAACATGCAATTTTGAAAAATAATAATTGGGGGGGGGGTTTAACAGTAGGTCTGAAGGTCTCATTATTTTCCTATAAGATCAGCTATTACACAAGAGTAACCTCTCAGTAAATGGCATGCGAATAAAGTGAGACTTTTCTCTTGTGGAAACCCCACAGAATTTCATCTATACAATTATGTTTCACATTTTGGTGCAACATTCAGAAAACTCAGCATTGCACATCTGGGAGAACTAGATGAGCTTCAGCCCTTGACCATAACCATAACCATGATCCTGTCAATGTGTATGTGGTTCACTGGCTGTAACAGCTGGCACATGGGATGTGATGAAAAGCAACTCGGTACAGGACGTAACAGTGCCTATTATATGTTAGAACTGCATAATTGAAGATCCCTCTTGGATAGCGGGGAATGCATAGCTGGCTGCCTCACTCATCTCAGTGATGATGGTCTAGAGCTGCTGTGCTATTGACACCTGACAGGAAAGGACGCACGGCAGCGGAACTTCAATTTTATGACTCCAACTCGGTATGCTGCAGGAAGGTAGTAAAGTCACTTACCCTATAAATTTATCCCCTCTGAGTAAGTGACTTCTCACATCCCCTAGAATTGATCCCCTCTGAGTAAGTGACTTCTCACATCCCCTAGAATTGATCCCATCTGAGTAAGTGACTTCTCACATCCCCTAGAATTGATCCCCTCTGAGTAAGTGACTTCTCACATCCCCTAGAATTGATCCCCTCTGAGTAAGTGACTTCTCACATCCCCTAGAATTGATCCCCTCTGAATAAGTGACTTCTCACATCCCCTAGAATTGATCCCCTCTGAATAAGTGACTTCTCACATCCCCTAGAATTGATCCTCTCTGAATAAGTGACTTCTCACATCCCCTAGAATTGATCCCCTCTGAGTAAGTGACTTCTCACATCCCCTAGAATTGATCCCCTCTGAGTAAGTGACTTCTCACATCCCCTAGAATTGATCCCCTCTGAATAAGTGACTTCTCACATCCCCTAGAATTGATCCTCTCTGAATAAGTGACTTCTCACATCCCCTAGAATTGATCCTCTCTGAATAAGTGACTTCTCACATCCCCTAGAATTGATCCCCTCTGAGTGACTTCTCACATCCCCTAGAATTGATCCCCTCTGAGTAAGTGACTTCTCACATCCCCTAGAATTGATCCCCTCTGAATAAGTGACTTCTCACATCCCCTAGAATTGATCCCCTCTGAATAAGTGACTTCTCACATCCCCTAGAATTGATCCCCTCTGAATAAGTGACTTCTCACATCCCCTAGAATTGATCCTCTCTGAATAAGTGACTTCTCACATCCCCTAGAATTGATCCCCTCTGAATAAGTGACTTCTCACATCCCCTAGAATTGATCCCCTCTGAGTGACTTCTCACATCCCCTAGAATTGATCCCCTCTGAGTAAGTGACTTCTCACATCCCTTAGAATTGATCCCCTCTGAGTAAGTGACTTCTCACATCCCCTAGAATTGATCCCCTCTGAGTAAGTGACTTCTCACATCCCCTAGAATTGATCCCCTCTGAATAAGTGACTTCTCACATCCCCTAGAATTGATCCTCTCTGAATAAGTGACTTCTCACATCCCCTAGAATTGATCCCCTCTGAGTAAGTGACTTCGCACATCCCCTAGAATTGATCCCCTCTGAGTAAGTGACTTCTCACATCCCCTAGAATTGATCCCCTCTGAGTAAGTGACTTCTCACATCCCCTAGAATTGATCCTCTCTGAATAAGTGACTTCTCACATCCCCTAGAATTGATCCTCTCTGAATAAGTGACTTCTCACATCCCCTAGAATTGATCCCCTCTGAGTAAGTGACTTCTCACATCCCCTAGAATTGATCCCCTCTGAATAAGTGACTTCTCACATCCCCTAGAATTGATCCCCTCTGAATAAGTGACTTCTCACATCCCCTAGAATTGATCCCCTCTGAGTAAGTGACTTCTCACATCCCCTAGAATTGATCCCCTCTGAAGAAGTGACTTCTCACATCCCCTAGAATTGATCCTCTCTGAATAAGTGACTTCTCACATCCCCTAGAATTGATCCCCTCTGAATAAGTGACTTCTCACATCCCATAGAATTGATCCCCTCTGAATAAGTGACTTCTCACATCCCCTAGAATTGATCCCCTCTGAGTAAGTGACTTCTCACATCCCCTAGAATTGATCCCCTCTGAGTAAGTGACTTCTCACATCCCCTAGAATTGATCCTCTCTGAATAAGTGACTTCTCACATCCCCTAGAATTGATCCCCTCTGAATAAGTGACTTCTCACATCCCCTAGAATTGATCCCCTAAGAGTGACTTCTCACATCCCCTAGAATTGATCCCCTCTGAGTGACTTCTCATATCCCCTAGAATTGATCCCCTCTGAGTAAGTGACTTCTCACATCCCCTAGAATTGATCCCCTCTGAGTAAGTGACTTCTCACATCCCCTAGAATTGATCCCCTCTGAGTAAGTGACTTCTCACATCCCCTAGAATTGATCCCCTCTGAATAAGTGACTTCTCACATCCCCTAGAATTGATCCTCTCTGAATAAGTGACTTCTCACATCCCCTAGAATTGATCCCCTCTGAATAAGTGACTTCTCACATCCCCTAGAATTGATCCCCTCTGAGTAAGTGACTTCTCACATCCCCTAGAATTGATCCTCTCTGAATAAGTGACTTCTCACATCCCCTAGAATTGATCCTCTCTGAATAAGTGACTTCTCACATCCCCTAGAATTGATCCCCTCTGAATAAGTGACTTCTCACATCCCCTAGAATTGATCCCCTCTGAGTAAGTGACTTCTCACATCCCCTAGAATTGATCCCCTCTGAATAAGTGACTTCTCACATCCCCTAGAATTGATCCTCTCTGAATAAGTGACCTCACATCCCCTAAAATTGATCCCCTCTGAGTGACTTCTCACATCCCCTAGAATTGATCCCCTCTGAGTAAGTGACTTCTCACATCCCTTAGAATTGATCCCCTCTGAGTAAGTGACTTCTCACATCCCCTAGAATTGATCCCCTCTGAGTAAGTGACTTCTCACATCCCCTAGAATTGATCCCCTCTGAATAAGTGACTTCTCACATCCCCTAGAATTGATCCTCTCTGAATAAGTGACTTCTCACATCCCCTAGAATTGATCCCCTCTGAGTAAGTGACTTCGCACATCCCCTAGAATTGATCCCCTCTGAGTAAGTGACTTCTCACATCCCCTAGAATTGATCCCCTCTGAGTAAGTGACTTCTCACATCCCCTAGAATTGATCCTCTCTGAATAAGTGACTTCTCACATCCCCTAGAATTGATCCTCTCTGAATAAGTGACTTCTCACATCCCCTAGAATTGATCCCCTCTGAGTAAGTGACTTCTCACATCCCCTAGAATTGATCCCCTCTGAGTAAGTGACTTCTCACATCCCTTAGAATTGATCCCCTCTGAATAAGTGACTTCTCACATCCCCTAGAATTGATCCCCTCTGAATAAGTGACTTCTCACATCCCCTAGAATTGATCCCCTCTGAGTAAGTGACTTCGCACATCCCCTAGAATTGATCCCCTCTGAGTAAGTGACTTCTCACATCCCCTAGAATTGATCCCCTCTGAGTAAGTGACTTCTCACATCCCCTAGAATTGATCCTCTCTGAATAAGTGACTTCTCACATCCCCTAGAATTGATCCTCTCTGAATAAGTGACTTCTCACATCCCCTAGAATTGATCCCCTCTGAGTAAGTGACTTCTCACATCCCCTAGAATTGATCCCCTCTGAGTAAGTGACTTCTCACATCCCTTAGAATTGATCCCCTCTGAATAAGTGACTTCTCACATCCCCTAGAATTGATCCCCTCTGAATAAGTGACTTCTCACATCCCCTAGAATTGATCCCCTCTGAGTAAGTGACTTCTCACATCCCCTAGAATTGATCCCCTCTGAATAAGTGACTTCTCACATCCCCTAGAATTGATCCCCTCTGAATAAGTGACTTCTCACATCCCCTAGAATTGATCCTCTCTGAATAAGTGACTTCTCACATCCCATAGAATTGATCCCCTCTGAGTAAGTGACTTCTCACATCCCCTAGAATTGATCCTCTCTGAATAAGTGACTTCTCACATCCCCTAGAATTGATCCTCTCTGAATAAGTGACTTCTCACATCCCCTAGAATTGATCCCCTCTGAGTAAGTGACTTCTCACATCCCCTAGAATTGATCCCCTCTGAGTAAGTGACTTCTCACATCCCCTAGAATTGATCCCCTCTGAATAAGTGACTTCTCACATCCCCTAGAATTGATCCCCTCTGAGTAAGTGACTTCTCACATCCCCTAGAATTGATCCTCTCTGAATAAGTGACTTCTCACATCCCCTAGAATTGATCCCATCTGAGTGACTTCTCACATCCCCTAGAATTGATCCCCTCTGAGTGACTTCTCACATCCCCTAGAATTGATCCCCTCTGAGTGACTTCTCACATCCCCTAGAATTGATCCCCTCTGAGTGACTTCTCACATCCCCTAGAATTGATCCTCTCTGAATAAGTGACTTCTCACATCCCCTAGAATTGATCCCCTCTGAATAAGTGACTTCTCACATCCCATAGAATTGATCCCCTCTGAATAAGTGACTTCTCACATCCCCTAGAATTGATCCCCTCTGAGTAAGTGACTTCTCAAAGCACCACTGAGATTTAAAAAGTTTTCCGAGTATGAGAAACCACCCAAAAGCATAGGGCATATGGAAAGTTAATTGCTCATAATTCTTGGTTTTTGAAACAATAACACTAATCTGACAAAGTTGGATGACCAGATCTTCTAAACTATACAATAGTAACTAAAGAGAAATGTAGGCATAGCACATTAAAAGAGAATTGAATCTGTATAGGAATGCACTGTGTGGAATGTTTCAGTATAGTTTATTCACAAGTGAATCTAACTAGACATAAAGTATACTGCTAATGACCTTGTGTAGGTCATCTTCATCGACAGTATAGTTATCTGTTATGTATATTATAGATATAAAATTCACTTTTGGATAGTATATGTTATCTTTACTAACAGTGTACTTAACATATAGGTATAATCTATAGTATAATCTATAGTATAATCTAGGTAGAATGTGTATATACTTTGAATGATCCTGTGTATGTCATCTTAACCAGTAGTGTTAGTTGTATCTTTCACTTTATTAAACCCCATTTTTGTTTTGTTTGAAGGATTTGTCAGACATGTATGGCAACATGGTAGGTCATGTTTCATTTTATTTCCTATTAAACATCTTCAACACTGGCACAATCTTGATCAAATTTGGACAGGAACAACTGTTTCTTCTATTGTGCATCTTGATAACAGTTATTAGCTTGCCTCTAATCATCTTTAATGAATTAATATCTTGGACATGCATTTTAACTGTAGGTACTTACATGCGTTGTCAGTCTTAACATCCCCAGTAATGCTTGCACCTTTCCCTTGGTGAACCTGGAAAATCTTGCATATTATTTTTCCCCTCCAAATTTGTAATTTTTCATTATTGTTTGTTTCACCTAATGCATGTTCATTGTGATAATATTATCAGCATAAACATTATCTTTTCTGTTATGTTCTCTGTCCGTGTTCATTTGCTAATTATTTTATGTTTTAAATTGTGTAGTATTCACTTACCTGTGACTTGAGTTCATTGCAACCTAGTCACTTTAAACTCCCTCCAGTTCTCTGATTCTTTTCCATGAACTATTTTTATTATATATAATTAGAGTTATCTCATTCTTCTTTTTTGTATTCTTCTTTTGCTTCCATGAATAAGTCGTCTTTCATGGTTAAATCATACCTTGAATAGTTTACTTATACATTCCATGGTTGTCATAGTTCACTTATACCTTCCATCGTTAATCATACCTTCCACAGTTAAGCCATTCCTTCCACAGTTAAGTCATACCTTCAGCAGCTACCTTTCATAGTTAATTCAGAATTTTGACAGTTAAATTCTTGTTATTTATTTAGTTCACATCTTTTCTTCCTTGTGGAGCATTTTAATAAAGCTATTTATTATGACTGGTCAATTTATCCTGACTTCCCACATCTAGTTGTGTATGCTGTTCTATGTTTTGTTTATGTTTACTATGCTGTAATTTTATCAAGATTGATTTGTTGAATTGACAATCAATTATAGGTAATAGTACTGCAGCAAATCTGTATAAAAATAGTACTTAGTAGAACAAAGTTAATGAAGTCTTACTGGATGAATTTGAAGACTAACAAACTATCAATGGTGGGTGCAATCATGAAAAAATACAAATGATACACGGAACATAATCATACAAATAACAATACACCAAATCAATGTTTCGACTAGAAGGCCTTTATCAAGATGACACTCACAGAACATCAAAACATGATGAATGGAAATTATACAACAACACACTAACATGTTCGAGTGAAATGTTCGATGGGAGATGCCAGAAGGATAGGAATAGGAAATACATAAAAATGTAAATACATATGGAAACAACACAAACAAAACGATGACCTAAATGATAGAACAAAATGAATAAAAACAAGGACCACACCGACCGAGAACTAAACAAAAGAGTGGTCAGAATTTAATTCAAAAGGCTTGAGGGTACCAAACTCAAAAATGTAATGATTTTCAAGAGCATACCTAGGTCTATCATCATTGGTGCAGGATCTAATGGCATTGACCTGAATATCACGAACACCACAGTGGTCATCACCGTTGGAGTGTGTGGCCACAGGAGTAAGTGTACTGCATTTGATGGCATGAAGATGATTGCAGAAGGGTTGCTCAATCTTAAGCCAGTTTCACTAATATACTGCTTGCCGTATCATGGTACTCTTGATATTCAGGTCACTGCCATTAGATACTGCACCAATAACAATAGATCTACGTATGCTCTAGAAAATCGTGTTTTTTTTAGTTAGGTACCCTCAAGCCTTTTGAACTGAATTCCGAAAACTCCTTTGTTTAGTCAGTCGGTGTAGTCGTTGTCTTTATTCATTTTGTTCTGTCATTTATGTCATCATTTTTTTCATTTCATTTCCACATGTATTTATATGTATTTTCTGCTCCTATCCTTCTGGCATCTCACATCCACATTTCACTTGAAAATGCTAGTGTGGCTTTGTGTCATTTCCACTCTTCGTGTTTTGAGGTTATGTGTCATCTTGATAAAGGCCTTTTAGTCGAAATGTCGATTATGCCTTGTGTATTATTATGTGTATGAATATGTCCTGTGTATCGTTTGTATTATTTCACATTTGCATCCGCCATTGATAGTTTGTTAGCCTTCAACTTTGTCCAGTAATACTTCATTACCTGTTTTCTACGTAAGTATTATTTGTTAGATTGATAATTTTCAGAAATCTGCTCAAGATTTATTTAAAAGAAAAAAATTGTGAGGATTTAGGAAAACAGTTGATGCACTGGACTCAGTCATAAACATGTAGGGTTTAGTTCTTGGTATATAGGTTATTATATTAATAATAAGACCCATAAGCCATCAGGGTCATAGAGGTGCCACTCTGGAGACTGACACACAAAAAAACTCTCAAAAACTGCATGTTTCACATTAGGGTGTTGCAGGATAGGATTTTGTAGCTCTGGAGACATCAGCACAAAAAGCCCTCCAAACAGCTCTGTCCTCAGCCATTCTGAGGAGTGTAGAAAAATCATGCCCAGATCATTCCTTGATGTTATCAATCCAGGATTTTCTTTGTATCTTCTCCTTCCGCTCTTGACTGTTTTTTGAAAAATAATTTCAGAAAGTGTGTCATGTCTTGTTACATGTCCAACCTAAACAAGTGTACTCCGTTACACCGCTGCTCTAAGTTATATTCCTTAATTTAACTTACTGGGTAATGTAACTTTAGTACCAGGACTTTCTGATTTAGGGGCAAACTATATAAGTACTACAACATGATAGTTGTTTGCTACACAGAACTGAGCATATATGTGCTGAGTTCTTGATATTTATTTTAACAAGAGTTTAAACAAGGTAAACCCTATCAAGATTGATTTGTTAAATTCACAATCAATAAATGGTAATAGCACTGCAGTAAACCTGTATAAAAATAATACTTACGGGGAACAAAGGTAATGAAATCTTACTGAACGAAGTCGAAGGCTAACAATCAATGGCGAGTGCAATCGTTAAAAAATACAAACTGTAACCTGGACATAATCATACAAATAGCAATACACCAGACATAATCAATGTTCTAGAAATAACAATTTATTTCAAAAATGTATGTGGAAATATAACCTAGAGCATTGGCTATGTTGTCTTAAGTACCAAGAACAAACCTAAATATATTTAACACTCGCAGTCAGTCTAGCTGTAGAAGAGTAACTCACTGAAAATTGGGAGGGAATAAGAGTGAAGATTATGATAGCAATAGTGAAAATTATGATAAAAAAGTTGTATGCCTCAGTATTAATATAATAAATGATTTGAGATGGAGGAGAGGTGTAGTGGGATAACAATTCTATAACCTGTTCTTATTTGTTTAGTCACATGTTCTGTGAAAGCGCTATATGAATTTTCAGTTCTCATTGTTGGGCTGAGCATGATGAGATATTTTAACTGCTTTATGTGTCTGTGATGTGTTTTAAGATTAACAACAATCATACGTTTCTGTTTGTTGTAACATTAACAATAATCATGTGTGATCATTTAGTAATATTAACAAAAATCATATATCTTTTAGTAACATTAACCTTTTAATCTTTTCATAACATTAACAGTAATCATGTTATCTTTTAGTTACATTAACAGTAATCATGTTCTTTCAGCAACATTAACAGTAATCACGTGTTATCTTTTAGTAACATTAATAGTGATCATATGATCTTTCAGTAATCATGTGATCTTTTAGTAACATTAATAGTGATCATATGATCTTTCAGTAATCATGTTATCTTTTAGTAACATTAATAGTGATCATATGATCTTTCAGTAATCATGTGATCTTTTAGTAACTTACCGTAATCATATGATCATTTAGAATATTAACAGTAGTCAGGTGATCTTGTAGTAAAATTAACAATAATTATGTGATCATTTAGTAACATTAACAATATTATCTAAGACTGTTGTAACAATAAACTTCTAGGACTATGTAACTGGCTAATTATCTCTAAAATATAGTCCTAGTACTGTGAGGCTTCAAACATTTTGCAACCCTGTGTCATTAGATACTGTGACAAATTTAAGGTATAGGAAAAGAGATGACAGAAGTAAAAATTAGTGAATCAAGGCTGTCTAATACCCTCAGCTCCACTCTCTCCAAGCGGTGCCGATGGTAACAGTCTGTATTACTACAGTCTGGCTAAGTGAGAAGAGATTAAAGAGGGAAGGCAAAAATTGACCCAAAATATCTGTACGAAATACACATGTGCTTGGTAGTAACTGAGTCTAGAGGACCAAGTTTGACATCCAGTACAGTTGAAAATTGTTGTGACCACAAATAACTCCCAGGTTGACTAAGTATAAATAATAGTAACATATTAAATCTTGGAAAGTGTTGGTAATAGATGTGATATTGACCACACCATTCCTATTGTGTTGTTACTCAAAGAAAAATACAACAGAACTAGCAGCTTATTCCCCATAGACCTGAACTGTGTGAAAATACCCTTATACTCGATGTTTTATATCTGCAACTATATTTCAAACATACTTGTAAACTAAGACAGTGTTCTTATTTACTTCTATATCTGCAACTATATTTCAAACATACTTATACACTGTGACAGAGTGTTCTTATGTAATTCTATGGGAAATAAAAGTTTCCATATTTTTAAATTTATCTTTATTATACAATTAAGAGTCAGGTTCAGTGGTATAGTGGTTAGTAGGATACGACTCACAAACATAACTTGGTTGAATTTATTCATGGTTCAAAAAGTAATTATCTGTATTGTGCTGGCAATGTCATTTTATGTATTAATTGCACCACCGAAGATAGATGTGTTGGGCCATTGGTGCAGATAAAACATTGATACAACACATTTCCTCTTTCTGGACTACATCCTGCTGAAAATATAGTAGGACCATTGTCCAGTTATAAGAGAGAACCAGTGGGAGTTTGCACTCTGAATGAACTTTGAAGAAGAAGAAGAAATTATATTAATTGCGCCTAAAAATTCAACAATAGTTGACAGTCAGTGCCCCCTTATTAAGAAATTCTTCAATTATTGGGACAATTAAGACCAGCTGACAGAAGAAAATATACAGTACATATTTATATAACCAAACAAGAACTAACCAAAAAATTTCAGTACAGTTATATATAAACAAAACAGAATTAACAAAACTATACAGTACAGTTTTATATAAACAAACAAGGTATACAAAAATATTACTTTCAGATTAGAATAATGAGAATAATGTAGTCAATTTGTTATGTTATTGGTAGCCAAAGTAAGAAGTGTACATGTGTAGAAAGTTATTAGCCATGTGTACGTCTCGTTTGAGTTTCTATGTCGTGTGGTTGGGAAGTAACGCTGTGTCGTATAAATGTGTATTGTAATGACAGTGTACTTTGCTGTTGATGCCGCTTTTGCCACTACCCAAGGATTTGATGTCACCTTTAGAGTTGGACCAGTTATGTTATACTTGAGTGATTGCTTTTTGTTTAAGAAGTATCTATGATTTGTAATCACAGTTCAATATGTAATGTTTGAGAACTTAATTTTAAAAAACTTATTTAATTAATTTATAATACTTACAGGAGCTGGGTTAATGTAATATTAAATCGATTTCCCGCTGACCAGCAAACAAGGGTTTCAAATCCATTAATTTTTCATGGTTTGAAATAAAAATTGATCACAGAAATCAAAGAAGCCGCATGAATAATTTGACAAACAGCACACAAGAAGACCATCTCCAGAAAACTCTTCTACCCTTGACGCCGCAAGGCAAACAAGTGGCACAGTGTATAGACAGATAGAGATAGAAAATAAAAATTACTGCTGTGGCTCACCCAGCAACCAGGAAATAGGGTACCAGAGCTCATGCTCTGGGAAGGTCACGGAATGACGCCATTGCTACTGAGCAAGTGAAATATGTGATGCTAGCCAGGCAGTTTCTGGTCAGCCTCTGATTAGGCAGCTGAGCACTTATGAAAAACTGTGTGCTATGATGCTGGTTCATAATCTTTATCTTTATAATACTTGCCAGTGCAGTAATGGAGAAAAGCCCTCTATGTGCTAAGGTATTACCCTTTCAACCATGGATACACATCCACTCCGGTTATATCATAACATGAGCATTCACAAAATATGGGATATCAAAGTTCAGGGAATTCTGTCACAAAACAACAAATGTATTTTTTTAATGTAACTTACCCATTTCTGTGATATATCCTAAAGCACACTTTACTTTAGGTACCTACTCTACTATTCTTCTCCTTGCAGCTGTGAGTCTTCCACATTTATACACTACTTGAAGTTTTTGTGACAGTCAGCAACATGGCAACTGTCATAGACATTATTCTAGAAATAACCCCTAGTTTTTGTATTTAAATCCCAAATTACGAATATAGAGTTTTTTACTACAGGTAAGTAATGAAGGTCATTACAGGTGAATCCCAAGTAGGCCTATTATTCTTTCTTAACATATGAAAAATCTGTACACATTAACCGGTACACCCTGCAAGGTTGCCACATTTGGCGATTTCATGACCAAGTTTCATAAATTTTAACATTTTTGAATGTCACTGGCCAAGAAATGTAAGTTTTGCACATTTTTATGTTTTTGGTCCATTTACAAATAATAAAGAAAGAGTAAAGTTTGGCCGTTTTATGACTTATGTCAGTATAATCAATTTCAACTATCTGGCAACACTGATGCCAGGGTCAGTCTTCCTGCACAACACATGCTGTAGCACCAGTCATTGTCAAATGATTATTGACCAGAAAATTTCTAGTGTTGTGGGAATATTGTGTGAACAGCACGGTCTCTTGTTCTGTCATTCTTCAGCATTCTCATGCATAATATTAATAGTACATCATCATATTTTGAAGTTCCATCTCCACAACCAAGGTTGGTTGCACAGATCTCCAACATCTCGTCTCTTTTCTTGGTGGTGCACTCTGCTAGTCTGTAATCTGTCAATCTCGCGATGTTACTGCCACATTTATTAATAGAACAGAAATCTGGTATAGATTAATCTTAGATCTGGTGTTATAATTAAATACTAAGGTAATAAAATATTAGTGATTTGCTGTCAAACCAACTACCATTGATGAAGATACACACAAGAAATTGAAGTATTTATACATATAAACAGAAAACATCAAGTCATTGAGTTTTACAGTTCATAAAATGAATAGACAGAGTCAATGTTTCCAGGAAAATGCCCTAATCAGGACAATAAGGCAAATAATAAACTGGTGTTCTATTGATAACAAATTTTGAAATTTAGTAAACTATTCTCTCTCTCTATATATACATATATATATATATATATACATACATACATAGATACAAACTTACTCACACACAGACACACACATTGGTTAAGATCACAAGGACTTTTAACAAAACTTTTGATTAGTTTTGTTATATTTTTGTACACTCAAAAATAGATTAATGAATTTATTTGTTTTCTCTTTTCATCTATTGGTGTGTAGTTTTACTGAAGTCATAATTCTAGTTTCACATTATATACCATCATACATAATTGATTGTGATTCAATCAAGGTTATATTTATTTAGTGTGGAAGACTGAGCAATAAAAACCTATCTGGAGTTTGTCATCATTCTGTTTGTAAGCTTTGATGTATTCAACTTAATCATTACAGAAGAAAATCATCTAATACTTTCTGCTCTTTAAAGTCATGTCCTCAAGATTAAGGCAATGTTGTCCTGACATCTTTCGGTTATCTATTTCATATTTCTTCAGCATGATTCAATTGGGCTAATTATTACAGTATACAAGCTGTTTGTTGAAAATTGGACTGGAATCTGGTTTTGTGTTTCTAATTTATTTTTATATACTTTTTAGTGTGTCTGAATAATATTGTTTGTCAGTGTAAACGTAAAACACTAAAAAATAAGCTGTTTGTTTAATCAGTGTGGATAGTATTAACTAATCAGGTAATAAAATTATTAGGTGCCACACTTTCAAATGATGGTTAAACATGTGAATGATGGATATCGAAATCTACAAATCTATTCATGAATGTGAACATTCACATTGAAATCTACAAATATATCCATGGATATGAACATTTAAATTAGGTATGCTGATTATCATCTTCACACACTGGACACGTCCATAGGTGCTCCGATGTCCGCTTCAGTAAATAACGGCTGATAGTTCCGGTTCTATGTTGGTTCACAACTCTTTTTGAAATCTTTGTCAGGGGGTTCTCTTCGGGCTATGCCTCACTCTCAATTCTTGCATTCTTGACATTGACTCATGCTTATTCATCTCAAAATCCTCGGATCGTGAGGACTCATGAAGAGCAGTGCGTTATGTCTGCTCGGTCCATAGGCTAACCGTCTGTTGTGGTGGCGAGACTAGCTAATATGTAGGCCCGTTCGTTTCCCTCCACAGCCGGATGTCCAGGGACAAAAATAAGCATGAGTTTTCATAGTGATGCCTACATTTTAGCTCTCTCTAATGACTCCAATTCACATTGAAATATACAAGTCTATCCATGAATGTGAACATTCACATTGAAATATATAAATATGAGTGGAAGTCAATAAGTAATTTACAAATGGCTGGTTTAAAAAATTTGTTAAATGTAAACATGAAAACTTTTATACAGACATTATTCCTTAGTTTCTCCACATAATCTCCAACAACATTGATGCACTTATCCCACTGATTTATCAGTGCAGCAATATTTGCAGTATACAAATATTTCATCAGTCGGGTACCCATACTGAGCATACATTCCAAAATTTCAATTGGTCATGTATTGTGCTGTAGGTTGAGACATGTAAACACCCTATGACGATTGGTCTCCAGTTCACAATTGTTCACCTGTCAGCTCAAATTATTGTCTCCACCCACTGCACATTTAATTCTATTGCATTTTCAACAGGATGACCAGGTCACACTTCATCAGCAAGTGATGCACATCCTTGTTAAAATTAATTTACCCACTTATGCACAGTTACGAAATAAACAGTTCACATCATAAACAGGAACCATCTCCTTATGAATGTTATTATCAGAAAGCTCTTTTGCCCCCAAAAAATACTTCATGCTGTTCATTCCTTGTACATTTTGTAGCATGTGTGTGCACTGTGCCGTGCATGTACAACAACTAGTGTGTACAACATTGATCACATACTGCGCTATGCATGTACAACAACTGGTGTGTACAACATTGCTTGTACATTTTTGTAACATGTGCACTGCGCCATGCATGTACAACAACTGGTGTGTACAACATTGATCACATACTGCGCCATGCATGTACAACAACTGGTGTGTACAACATTACTTGTACATTTTTGTAACATGTGCACTGCGCCATGCATGTACAACAACTAATGTGTACAACATTGCTTGTACATTTTTGTAACATGTGCACTGCGCCATGCATGTACAACAACTAAATGTGTACAACATTGATCACATAACTAAATGTTGTATCCTCATAATCAAACTTTTAAACAATTATTAATTATAATTCTATTCTTGGCCACATTAGTTTGTGACTTAATTATTTACGTTCCCTCGTATATATAGAGTTGCGTGTGTGTATGTGAAATGTTAATTATTCACTTTCCCGCATATATAAATATAGTGTGTTGTGTGTGTGCATGCGTGCAAGAAAATTTTTCAGTTTCACCCACACATATATATATATATATATATATAGAGTTCTGTGTGTGAATGTTAATTATTCACTTTCCCTCACATATATAGAGTTCTGTGTGTGAATGTTAATTATTCACTTTCATTCATGTATATAGTCTGTGTGTTCGTGAATGGTTTTTCATCACTTGAGAAATGAAAGGCAAGTGTGGAGAAAAAAAACAATACAAAATTAAGATCTCTCATTTTTACTATCATTTTTTACTGTTTCCCAACATTCTACTTACAGTTACATCTCGGATTGCGAGCGAAATTTGTTTTAGAAACTTGCTCGTAGTCCAAAAACTCAATATATTGAATTGAATATGGCCATAAGAAATAATGGAAACTCAGATAATTTGTTCAAGAACACCCAAAATACATGTGCATGTTTTCATATAAAAAATTGTTATTATAAAATACAGAACAGTAGGCCTACATATAACATTTTATATTTGTATTACATGTACAAATATTTTTATTGAATATAAAGTAATCAAATATATTAGTTTAATTATGGTAAATCATGGCCAGTGTAATGAAAATATCAGAGGCTAGAGAATGGTTATTGTGTTGGAGGACTTTCACTGTTACTAGCTGAATCACTGCTGTCTGTTGTGTTGGAGGACTTTCACTGTTACTAGCTGAATCACTGCTGTCTGTTGACTCATTGAAATCATTTTCTCTCTCTCTCTCTCTCTCTCTCTCTCTCTCTCCCTGTGTGCATGCCTGTCTGTTAGTAAAGAACAGGTCAAGGTCACCCTCTTGGACACAAATTTTTAAAATTATTTATGCACACATAGGTGGTCAAAAAACAATAAAGTTATACAATACATCACACACACACATGCAAGCACACATGCAAGCACACACGTTGACTATATGAGTCATATCCAGAAGCAAAATAGAAAGAGGAACCATTGGCTCAGTTGGGATCATGTGACACTCAGCAGATAAAGTGCTCATATTGCAAAACTGCTATTTATCGAATCAAAACTTGTATAAATTATTGTACCTGTCTTGCAAAATACTTACACACAGTTATTCACATCCAAGGTTCCACTGTATTTCTATTGAATTTTTCATTATTGTATTTTGATTGTGCTTCACTGCTGCTCGGTTACCTTGTCAACCTGATCATTTGATCTCTGGGGAATTTTATTATCTGCTTAAATGATATGATGATTTCAACATTTTAAACAAAAGATATTACTTTGGTCAAGTTCTATTTTGACTTCACTTACATCACCCTTGACTCAATCCATTCTTATTTTGGTATTCTTAAATTTCTTACTTTATTTCTTCTTCTTCTGTGTTTGTTCTCAAACTCCTGCAGATTAGCAGGATGTAGTCCGGAGAATGGAATGTGTTGTGTCATGGTTTACAGCATTGCTGTGATATCTGCACCTTTCGGCCTGGCACATCCAACTTCAGCATGACTTTGGGTCACTGACCCTATATGGATGGGACAGACAACTCCATCCCATAACCTCCTTAGTCGCTTCTTACGACATGCATGGAAGGTAAATAGTGTTGCTATTCTTTGCTCCCTTTCAGGCCCTGGAAACACATGGGCGACTTTATTTCTTACTTTGGTATTAATGTATTCTTACTTTGGTATTAATGTATTCTTACTTTGGTATTCTTAAGTTATGAATAAAGGAATTAGCATGACAACAAATATATTCATTCTGGAATAGATTATTCCAAAAAAATACTTATACTTTAAGTGGTATTTAATTGATGTAAACTTACTTGGTTTGTTTGTGTAATCAGACACGGTTTGTATGTGTAATCAGACACGGTTCACTCTCTGAAACTATTTTGCAAGAAAAAAGTGGAAGGTGGAAGGAGAAAAGGTGGGAAAAAATGTTACGGCAATATTTACACATTCAGTACACAAATCCACTAGGAGCGGCTTGAGAACACATGAAATATGGTTGTAATTTGCTCAAAGTGGCTCCACGATAAGAATTGGTAATGAGATGTATAATATAATGAATCACATTTTAAAAATATTGAAAATTTTCAACAATATCCTGAACAGTCTTTCTGTTGTGTGGTAAAGATTGATAGATTAACTGTCAAATTAATTGTTTGCATTTTCCAAGTTTCTTTTCAAGTGGCAGGTGGCCTGCTTATCAAGACAACTAGTAATGTTGTCACAAAAAGATAATTTTCAGCCAGAACAAATGCTAAATAAGTTATAATTTTACTAAATCTGTGGTCTGATACTTCCAGCGGTGAGAAATTATTGAAAATAAGGTGTATCCAATGTGACGTATCTATGATACTTCCAGCGATGAGAAATTATTGAAAATAAGGTGTATCCAATGTGACGCATCTATGACCCTCACGAGTTATGGGTGTTATTACAGTTCTTCAGTTTACTTAATCTATGTTTACTTTGATATTCTTAAGTGAGTTTAATCTATGCTTACTTTACACTTAAGTGAGTTTAATCTATGCTTACTTTACACTTAAGTGAGTTTAATCTATGCTTACTTTACACTTAAGTGAGTTTAATCTATGCTTACTTTACACTTAAGTGAGTTTAATCTATGCTTACTTTACACTTAAGTGAGTTTAATCTATGCTTACTTTACACTTAAGTTTACTTTTACGTGATACATTTTACATTTACTTGATATATGATTATGTTACCATAATGTTACATCTGCTTTATCTGTGATTATTTTGCCATAAGTTTGCAATTACTTGATCTGTTTTTATTTTACCAAAAGTTTACATTTACTGAATTTATGTTTTCCTTAGTATGAGTAAGTACATATTTACTGATCAATTGCCTCTAAGATTTATATTGCCATGTTTCTAACAATTCTGAAGTTATCCTAGGTGTATGGTTATTAAAATCTGTGTATGTTGTAATAGTAAGTGTGGAACTTCAGGTAACTAGGTGTACATGTCTAGGTAAATTGTGAACCTAGTACATTCATGTCATGTAAGAGGTATAATAAAATATAGGCCTAAACATGAACAAGTAATGTTCTGTAATGTTGGTTGTTACATTTTATTTTTATTAACACAATGTCCACAACATTGTTTTTAGGAGTCTGATGAAATTATTATTTTGAGATTTGGTTTTTGTTGCATCTCCATCACAGGAACAAGAAATAGTACCTACTTCTAAATATATTTATATTATAAATATATATATATTTAACAGAATTGGACAGAGAATGTGGTTATCGCAAGTTTATTTTGAACTAGGCCTATCTGAGTTTTTATATTTTAAAATATGAAATATAATGTATAACAATAAAAATAACGATCATTTCTGACAAGAAATGTGAAATCAATACTGTATCAGTTTTGTAGATAATCTAATAACAGAATTACAGAATATATAGTATTTAGGCATAGTGCTTCAATTATGTTTGTTATTCACGAAATATCAGAACCGGTTGTCTGGAAAACTCAAGTTAGATCTAGAACTGCAAATGACATTTTTCATAGAAAATTGTGTTCTCTAAATACATTTGGCAAGTTTAAACCTTAAAAACTCCACAGAGAGGCATAGGCCTATGTATGTTATCAGTAAATTCCTAGTTTGATTAAAATAATTAATATGGCCAAATAAATAAAATAGCTATAGGCCCTATACCTAACACAGAAACTTCTGTAGCTTGATTTTGTCAAGTCTGGAATATTATGATGTATTGCTTTTTAAGTGCAGCTTTTTATTTGTAACTCTGATTTAGAAATTGCAATGAATTTGAATAATGGTTTGAAGAAATTTTCAGTTAATCAGGTTGTAATTTGTTGTTCGTAAAAGCATTAGCTCTGATATTTAGTTGAATTTAAAATTAGCTATTCATACAACTATTGTCTTTTATGTTGTTCAGTGATGGAACACTTAAGTCTTGATCAGTTTATGTGTTATGTCTAGACATGAGAACTGTTTCACATTTTAAATGCATTATGCTCCTGATTTTCCTTAGGTTTGATAAACACGGCTAGTTCCAGCTTCAACACGTTTGGTTTGTTTGCATTTTTTTTCACTGTTTTAATGCTTACCTGCTAGATGTTTGTCCCTGACTTGTTTACTATTATTTGTCTTACCGAAGCTTACTGGCTTGTTCATGTTTCATCTTGTTATCATGCTCATTATTTACATGTAAATTTATCAAAAATTAATTTTAAATTCAATATTATTTATAAAATAATTTGTAGGGTTACCATACTTGAAACGGAATTCACAGGATGTATTGTACTTAAAATATTATGCCATGTTGTGTACCATAAGTGTACATTAATTATTATTGAGAATAATGTGTGTATATAATGTGACACATCTATTTTGTTTATTATCATAAACAATTAATATTTTGTACCATACACTAAAAAGTAATACAAAAAGCTTATTATTCTTGAAAGTTACTTCATGATGTAAATGTGCTTGATAAAAAAAATGCAAGATGTACAATACCAAATAACTGATACAATTGGCATATCATACTTGGAAATTATTTCTTGGTGTGAACCATGATTGAAAAAACAATGCAAAATGTACAATGCCTAATACCTGATTCAAATGGTACATCATACTTGGAAACACATTCAAAATATTCCAAATTTATAAAAATTTATTCAAAAAGTACATATTTTATAAGTGATTTCTGTAAAGACGTGTTTGAGAAATGAACCAGGGGCCTATGTAAGTGAAAGAGTATTTGAAGAATTAAGTTTTTTCAATATTGTACAATCTCCAAAAGTAGTTTCTCTTCATTTGGTGGAGTTAAAAGTTAAGATATTAAACTGATTTTATTTTTGGTTTTGTTATAAAGGGATAGCTTATCCATGTCCACCAACTCAGTTAATAAAAGTTATAAAGTAATTCCCAATTATTTATTTGAATATTAGTAACAAAGTATCAATATATTTTAGTGATTTTTTTTTGCGTGTTTTTGATAGATGAAACTAATTTTGGATTTGTGTTTATCAGTTCATCAATTTTTTCAGTATCGTGAATCTGAGATATTATAGAAAAAAATATTGTAAAATTGGAATTATCTTGCTTTGTATTTTAGCGTTTCATTTTCCGCACTGTCCAGTTTTTTATTATGATTGTATATGCTCAGCCATATGTTTATATGTTCTTATTTTGAATGCAGAGTTCTGTTTAATTAATTTCATTGTTCTTTTGACTGTGCTCAGAGCTCCTAGGCAGGCTTGACAGCTTATCAATTATTAGATCAGGGGTCTGGGTACTTTTTGTATGTATAACCTCAAATTATTTTTGTTTGCACGGATATTATCCCTGTGAGTTAAAATTGGAAAAAAAGACATGTCTACTCTCCACTCGAATCTGACCATTTGAGTTTGACAAATAACAGCCTAAAGTCAAAATGTCAGATAAATTTAAAAAAAGCACCAAAAATATAATCATATATGCATTTCAAATGATATAAAATAGTATATTCTTCTTCTGCTGCATTATTTTTCAAACACCTGCATATTCCCTCCAGAGAACGGAATGCATTTTGGCATGTTTTTCATGATACATGTGAAGGATGCTACACAAAACATAGCTCTCTGCAATACAAAAAAATGCAGCATTTTGCAGAAAATAAAGGAGAAATGCAACAGCGAAGAAGCCAGACAGAAAGACAAGGGCAGATCAAGCACCAACTAAAATTATCATTCCATGCCCAACCTGTCAAAGATTATGTCATTAGAGCTATCTTGGCATTGAAATAAAGCCTGAGCATCCAAGATCTCTGAGCCAGCAAATGAACATCCTTAAATTCTTTTTCTTTCTCCCTAATTACTTCATCATCTAGCATTATCTGTTATCTTTTTGACATCTCTGATTTGTTAACCCATTGCTTTGCTTGTGTACATTGTTGCAGCTCGTCCAAAATTTCTGAACCTCCCATTGTCACGCTCAGGTAGTGGCAACTTCCACTGCACATCTTCATTTTTCTCCCGCTCAATTGTGCACTATGGTAGTGTATATACTTTTTTTGTATGCATGTTTGGCAACTTTTTCATCACTTGATGTAGCTCCAGCAATGTTTATTCTGCTAGATTTTGTTCTTAAAACACAATTTGTTGTTTGTTTGATAATTGTTTATATGGATCTTGATGTTGTCAATAGTTTCATTGAATTCTCTACATTATTACTTTTCCAATTGCTATTCTATTATTATATTATTGCAAAATTATTTTGCAATTTAATAAGACTGTCTTTTTCTTTTACTGCCACCACAGCACTCTTCTGTAAGATCCCATTGTGTTTCTCTTCTGAAAGATGAGATCTTCCAGAAGTAACAGACATTATCCTATAGGGGCCTATATATTTTATCAACAATCCAGGCTTCTATTTTAATCAAGAATCCTAGGAAAATGTAATATAAAACTAAATAATTGAAGGACAGACTAGGTCCAAAGCCTAGATTGGCAGCTGGTCTACATAGTAAGTCTATATTGGCAGACAGAGTACAGCTCTGCTTTTGTGAGGTAGCATCAAAAAATGTTCAGGAATTAATGGATTATATAAAAATAAGAAACAATAGAATTATCTACACTATATTTCCTTCAAAGTAGTTCCCTTCAGCAATTACATACTTTTATCAACATGCACACAAGTGCTGAAAACATTAATGGAACACATTCTTGACCCCTCATCTTTCTTGTCACATTTATGATAACGTCATCTCCTTGAATCACTGTCCTTTCAGTGATGATTTCAATCGAGAAAACATTAGCCAGAACACAGTCATAGAGGCTGTTCCAAGGTAATCACATTGTGCTTTGTGAAGTACTGCTTTACCATTACGGATCGATATTCTGGCTCATTATCATGCAGCATAATTCAACTGTGTGTTCTTCATTTTCAGATAGTTTTCTTTTGAGTGCATGTCTTAAGTGATGGATACTTGTGATTTCTTCATTGCAGTATTGCTTTATTAAGCAATGTTAGTGTCTCTGAGGGTGACTTCTCAAGCGAGACACAGAATTTGACATTTGTGCTTTGTTCAATCAAGGACATTGTGAATTCTGACACACACACAAACATCTGCATCTTCTCTTTGAGAGTATATGTGAAGGTCATGTCTGCCATATTCTTTCATCAAGGTCATTACGGACTTCTAAACTTATAATCTCCATAACATCATCTTTCATTCAAACACAAGTTGACTATTCCAGGAACTTTTTTAAGCTACCTTGTATAGTTTGCCTTGTTCTAGATTTATTGGTGTTACCTCTCCATTGAAGTTAACAAGGTAGGCAGAGAGAACGGTCAGCCTACATGGACAACAGTCTCTACAACATTTCTGTGTTTAATCTATATTTAATCCCTGAATTTTAGTGTGGCAGTATGACAGAATCATGACGTCCTGCCAGAAGTGCAGCATATGTGTCTGGACCTACTAGTTGTTGATCATTCTTCCATCAGATCTTACTTATTGTCGATTTTTCTGAGATCTTATGACCTATCAGCAATGATGGCACAGCTAACATTCCCCACCACAACAGGACAAAGGTGCAATATTCACTGGCATCCATGAGGACCATTTGACTGAAGACAAAATTAAGAAATCGAGGCAAGACATGCAGTGACAAAGATTTTTTCACAGATGACAGGTTGACAGCAATGTTCCCTCAAATTTTCTTCCGTTATGAGAAAATCTGAAGGTTTCTGAACAGAACATATTTCCATGCAGGTATCTGTTATCAAATAATACATTTTTAATAGGTCTTTCGCTAGCACTTTATGTGCGTGGACAGTACATTTCATGAATGGTACCTTCTACTGATGTGCGCGGCAGCACACCCATGCACCTTAGATGGAACATTGATTGTCAGCCCATCCCCCAGTTGTCTTAGACGCCTCCTATGACATGCCTAGAACAAAAACAGTGGCCTTATTCTTTGCACCCAGAACTAGAAGTCCAGGACCTGGTTGCTAGACTGAAGATAGCCATATTTAGATCAGGAAAGAAATTTCAAGACAATTTGGTGAAGAGCTGTGGAGATTTATAGGAACAATAATCACCATTCTTTAGAAATTTTATCAGAACAGTCACAGACAAAACAGAGTTATGTTTATTGATACCTTGTTCAAGATAACCTTGAACAAACATGGACTAAATGCAACCATGGTGACACATCTGGCCTTGGAGCGACAGCTTAAGCTCCCACCCCTACGCTTAGCGGCAAGTGTGAACCATCATTCACCTGGGGATAGACAATAGACAATATTGCATGATGAGAATCTTTGA
Source organism: Meghimatium bilineatum (assembly GCA_034231615.1). NCBI lineage: Eukaryota > Metazoa > Mollusca > Gastropoda > Stylommatophora > Philomycidae > Meghimatium > Meghimatium bilineatum. The sequence continues at coordinate 21,608,070 of CM067306.1, forward strand.
GGCCTGGTGTAATCAAATAGTTGGAACCTGACAAATTTTTTAGTTTACATTTTGTTCCTTTTTTTAAAAAAAATGTTTTTTATATATTTATTACTATTAGAGCTTATATACATTGTGCAAAGGCAATAGGTAAAATAAATACTATTGATGTTGTATATTGTATTTCACTCAGTGTATCACAGCCCCTCAGTTTCCAAGATGACCACATAATTTCTGATCTCTGGATTGAGATTATTCTCTTACAATTTTTTTGTTCACCTGTTAATTTATGTTGTGTATTTCAGATACTTTATTGTACTTTTGTATGTTTGAATATGTACTTTATTGTACTTGTGTATGTTTGAATATGTACTTTATTGTACTTGTGTATGTTTGAATATGTACTTCATTATACTTTTGTATGTTTGAATATGTACTTTATTGTACTCTTGTATGTTTGAATATGTACTTTATTGTACTTGTGTATGTTTGAATATGTACTTTATTGTACTTGTGTATATTTGAATATGTACTTTATTGTACTCTTGTATATTTGAATGTGTAATTTTGGAAGAAACATATCCAAATTGTGATGCTGTTAAAATGTAAGCATACCCACCCTCACAAACCCACATTTTGGTAAAAATATGGCAACAATATGAACAGATTTTGTGTAGAGTTGTCATGTTTTTATAAGATCTTTTTATACAAATTAATTTCTTTTGTGCATGAGTTTGTTCTTTGTTCAACCAGTGAATTGAGTTTCTTGTTTGAAGTTCCAAAATGTATATAAATATTCATGTCAAAATAACAGTGGTATTATACTTAAATGAGAATTGTTTCTCTGATCTATTTATTAACAACAATAACACTACATATTTATGTTTCCAAATATAACGGTCATGGCTATAAATACCAGCACTAGTTATAGAATGTTTAGTTCTGCTCTATAGCTGGTGCAAGTATAGTTCTTATGTTATGTAAGTATATTTATCAAATAAGAAACCAAATACCAAATTTGTGTAGCTAATTTATTATATATATTTTACTTTTGAAGTGCCACAGAATTCTGGAAAGAGCATGAGTGCGTATTGGGTGAGGTTGCGGAGCACTGCTCTAAACTAGTCTTGATACACTATTTTATTTGCATTTACTACACCTAGTTACAAGGTGTAGTCATGTAATTAGATCAAGCTTCACAGATAAAAGAGGAAGGTTTCTTGGTTTCTCTATATTTCAGTTGTAAATGGTTATAGAAACACTGTGGGGAACATACATTGATCTAAAATAAACCATTCTGTCTGTATCTATCAATACGCTGTGACTCTTTTGTGCCTCGCTGCATGTAAGAGGTAAAAGAGTTCTCTTCTCTGACGATGGCCTCTTTGTGTGCTGTTTGTAGACTTGTTCCAGTGTTATATTCTGTATATGATCAATACGAGACTAAATGCTTAGTTCTCTTTCAATGGCCTCCTTGTGTGCTGTTTGTAGGCTTGTTCCCGTATTATATTCTTAATCAATACTGGACGAATTGCTTAGTTCTCTGGCGATGGCCTCCTTGTGCTCTGTTTGTAGACTTGTTCCAGTGTTATATTCTGTATATGATCAATACGGGACTAGATGCTTAGTTCTCTGACAATGGCCTCCTTGTGCTCTGTTTGTAGACTTGTTCCAGTGTTATATTCTGTATATGATCAATACTGGACTAGATGCTTAGTATCTGATGTATTCAGAAGAAGAAGAGACTGAATATGTTAACACAAAAGAAAAGTATACTTCTTACCTTTAACTGCTTAAGTCTAGTACTGCATGATCTTTGAAAGATCACACTATTTGGACATTATTTTTGTCTCTTTTCACATTATGCCCCATTACGCCTTGCAGCGTCAGAAATATAAAAGTTCTCTGGAGATGGCCTTTTTGTGTGCTTCATAAATGCTTGCTTTCATTAATTATTTTATTTCTGTGATCCATCTTTGGCATGGTCTGCACCTGGTCTTGTATTCATCGTCTCTGTATAGCAATGCTTTTTGAGGGGCACTTTCTGATGGTAGTCTGGAAGCATGTAAGAACCACTTAATCTGTTGTCTTCTGATATAATCCAGGATTGGCATTGTGTTTGTTAGTCTTCTGATGTATTAATTTCTGATTCTGTCTCTTATTGTTACTCCGAAAATTCTATGTAAACCAGTCATTTCTGTTGTAACAGGTTTGGGAGGTTGTTACGGTTGTCTTCTTAATTGATGTTAAAAATTTGACATATACAATCGATATATGTACCGGGTAATCAATAGCAAGGGAGATAGAACACATTCTTGTCGCACTCCAGAGTCTTGAACTCTTCACACTATTTGGACATAATATGCTGCAATATTACTTTTTTTCCTGACTAAATACTAATCTGTATTTCTTAATTCAGAAGCCCTTACTATAAATGTTTAGTTTCCTTTTTTTTTTTTTAAACTGCTTACAGAAGTAGAAAAGAAATAGATAATATGTACTATAAGGGACTTTGATACATGCTGAAGGCACATGACAAATATAGTCTTTGTTTTTCTTTAATCACTGGCATCTTTGGGATGATGCTGATTTCATGATGCTGGTAGCCTTTTATTTTCAAGATTTGTTCTGGTACCCATTTCTATGGTCAGTGCTAGAGTAATTTCTGGTTAAATATATACTACCTCAACTGAGGATTGAACCATGGCTCGCCAAACTAGGAAACCAAAGCACTATCCGTTGATCTATGGTGGTCCACAATTCATAAATTATAGTCATTTGGAACATGAATCAATAATAACATTTGTAACATGAATCAATAATAACATTTGTAACATGAATCAATAATAACATTTGTAACATGAATCAATAATAACATTTGTGACATGAATCAATAATAACATTTGTAACAGGAATCAATAATAACATTTGTAACATGAATCAATAATAACATTTTTGATGAAATCCTTGACATGGATTTGTGTCTATATGTAATTTGTATCACTTGATTATTGCGTATTTGACATAAGGCACATGCAGATTTTACTTTAAATGTATCTATGGCGCATGACGGGGAGATGTGACCATACCATGTGATTTCATTCCAACCTTTTAATATTATGCTTGATTTCATAGAGCTTTCATGACTCTGTGATTAAAAACTTGCAGCATATTAATTGATCTGCGTGCACTGAGAGTTCTCCCTCCGCCCCGAGGATCAACCGGGGGAGGGGGGCATCTCAGTGCATTGCATTAGTTTATTTTGTTAAATAATGTTTGGTTTGTTCCATTAAAATGTGGCCAAATCTCCACATAATGAACCATGTCTACAATTGCAGGAAAGACTTTTATCAAACTACACACACACACACACAGAGTATTAGAAGCTGTAAATATTTGTTTATGTCACACACACAGACACTCATATGAAACAAGAAAAACTAATGTGGGTCAACACAGACTAGGTTGTAAGGAAATTATTAAATGCAGCACATCAGCTGTTGGACAAAAGACTCAAAGCTTTAGCAGCTGGACATATTTAAACAAGAGAAACTTCATTTAAAACTTTTTTATTTGCTAATTAAGGGGTTAAAAGTTCTCTGTGCTGAGACATTCCTGTTTGGTGATCATAGAGTGAAGAGTTCTGGTTAATGTTATGTATTGTTATGTAAAATTGTTATGTATGTGTATATAGGCTATATATAACTGTGAGAATGTCTTTTGTTATTTTGTAATTTCTATAACTATTGCTGCCTCTGTTTAGCTACCCCAAAGTCATTGTTAAGTCCCTTGTCATCTGCGGGGAAGGCCATCATGAAACCCATGCGTACATTGTTGGAGGAGCAACAGAGTAAACCATTGTTGCGACGTGATACTGATGAGGTAAGAGAGTTGTTTGTTCTAGGCCAATCATCACTTATAATGAATTTGTTTGTTATTTTTCTTTTACTTCTTATCATATATACCATTTGAGAGTATAGTAACAGTAATAAACACAATCTGATAAAATAATAACAGTAACAAAGACAATTTCAGAAGGACAACTCAAATATTTTTTTTTAAGTTGTTGTTTTTACCAGTTCATTACTGTTATTATATTCTCTGATGGTGTATTTTATGTTAATTATTTTTTTCAGATGGAGTATTTTACTTTCATTCTATTCTCAGATGGTGTATTTTATGTTCATTCTATTCTCAGATGGAGTATTTTACTTTCATTCTATTCTCAGATGGTGTATTTTATGTTCATTCTATTCTCAGATAATGTATTTTATGTTCATTCTATTCTCAGATAATGTATTTTACTTTCATTCTATTCTCAGATGTTGTAATTTACTTTTATTCTATTCTCAGATGTTGCATTTTACTTTCATTCAATTCTCAAATAACATTTTATTTTCTTTATCTATTGCAACTTGAGCTTTGGTTTCTATACATTATTCCTCTGTTTTGTATTTTATATCTATAATGATGTGATTTTTACTTGTAAAAATGTTTATGAATTCAAGTGTTTTAAGTGATGGCTACCTGCCAAAACTAATTTAGAAATGAAATGCCTAGTTTTCTGATGATGTGATTTAAATTATGAAGGAAGAGAACCTCTAATACTAAAGACTAGAGCTGTGATGTTTGAAACACTTCAACTTCTTGTCCCACTTTGTTGTCTTGCCTATCTTAGCATTCCAACTTCATATCATATCTCACTCTGTTCTTTTACCCCAAAATAGAGCGACAATTTTTTTTACCCCAAAATAGAGCAATGATTCTGTTCTTTTACCCAAAATAGAGCTACGATTCTGTTCATTTACCCAAACTAGGACACCAATTTTTTTTCATTTACTCCAAAATAGAGCTACGATTCTGTTCTTTTACCAAAAATTTAATCCATGTTATGTATGAAGAGTATTTCACTAAATTTAAATACTAAATATCATTATTGAAATATCAATGAAGCTTGAGCATTTTCTGCACAAAACATAGAAAATCTGTACTAGTTTTTTTTATTTAGTTCTGTGGATTATCATCTTCGTACACCGGACATGTCCATATGTCATGACTTCAGTAAATCTCTCAGGGTGTAGCAGCTGATGTTTCTTGTTCTTTGTTGGTTGAGTGTTCTTTTAAAAATGTCTGTGAAATGTTCTCTTCATGCTATGCCAATACTAACTCCCAATCAAAATCCTTTGATCTGCAGACTTTCACAGATCATTGAGTATGTCTTCACTGTCCATATGTTGACCATCTGCTATAGTAGCAGAGCCAACAATCTTGTCTGCTTGCTCATTTCCATCCACACCTGCATGTCCAGAAGCAAAGATAAAAGTGATTAGTAGAGATACTTCTGGTAGAGATATCTTCTGCAATACCAGTTCTGGTAGAGATATCTTCTGCAATACCAGTTCTGGTAGAGATATCTTCTATAATACCAGTTCTGGTAGAGATATCTTCTGTAATACCAGTTCTGGTAGAGATATCTTCTGTAATACCAGTTCTGGTAGAGATATCTTCTGTAATACTAGTTCTGGTAGAGATATCTTCTATAATACCAGTTCTGGTAGAGATATCTTCTGTAATACCAGTTCTGGTAGAGATATCTTCTGTAATACTAGTTCTGGTAGAGATATCTTCTATAATACCAGTTCTGGTAGAGATATCTTCTGTAATACCAGTTCTGGTAGAGATATCTTCTGTAATACCAGTTCTGGTAGAGATATCTTCTGCAATACTAGTTCTGGTAGAGATATCTTCTATAATACCAGTTCTGGTAGAGATATCTTCTGTAATACCAGTTCTGGTAGAGATATCTTCTGTAATACCAGTTCTGGTAGAGATATCTTCTGCAATACTAGTTCTGGTAGAGATATCTTCTATAATACCAGTTCTGGTAGAGATATCTTCTGTAATACCAGTTCTGGTAGAGATATCTTCTGTAATACCAGTTCTGGTAGAGATATCTTCTGCAATACTAGTTCTGGTAGAGATATCTTCTATAATACCAGTTCTGGTAGAGATATCTTCTGTAATACCAGTTCTGGTAGAGATATCTTCTGTAATACCAGTTCTGGTAGAGATATCTTCTGCAATACCAGTTCTGGTAGAGATATCTTCTATAATACCAGTTCTGGTAGAGATATCTTCTGCAATACCAGTTCTGGTAGAGATATCTTCTATAATACCAGTTCTGGTAGAGATATCTTCTGTAATACCAGTTCTGGTAGAGATATCTTCTGCAATACCAGTTCTGGTAGAGATATTTTCTATAATACCAGTTCTGGTAGAGATATCTTCTATAATACCAGTTCTGGTAGAAATATCTTCTATAATACCAGTTCTGTTAGAAATATCTTCTATAATACCATTTCTGGTAGAGATATCTTCTATAATACCAGTTCTGGTAGAGATATCTTCATTATTTCATTGTTCATTGTTTTATAAAATCAAATCGGTTATTTCTATGTTTCTACTGACAAAGTGACTCCACTTTCAATGTTTCATCTTCTCTTTATTGGTTTTTCTTTACATGATGTTGCTTCCAGGATCTTGATGATGAAGAGCACACTGGTCATGTGTCTTCTGCCCGAAGACGCCTTGAACCAGAGGGAGATTCTCACAGTGTGGACTCGGACGAGTATCAGGACTATGAGTCAAGTCCATCACAGCAAGTATCTAAGGGGGGCAGGCTTCCTATCAACATGACACCATCTTCAACAGGAGACAGCTTAGCAGATGCTCATGCCAAAGGTCAGTCCAACTAATGGATTTCACTGTTATAGTTTGTGAAATATCACAGTTAGTGCTTGAGTGACTGGCTATATGATTGAGTTATCCCTTATGTGAAAGGTCATAGTGGATGCTTGAGTGACTGAAATCATAACTGAGCTAGTTTTTTGAAATATCAGTATGTATAGTTAGGGATTTTAAAGATATTTCATACAGATAAAAAGAAATACATCTGATGGAAATAACATTGTAATAGCATTTTTTACTGAGAAATAAAATGTAACATTGGGAAACAGCCTTACAATGGAATACTAGGAAAGTATATGGTTGTTGGGAGGATCCTTACAGTGAGAGACCATGAAGTGTTGCTGGGAGGATCCTTACAGTAAGAGACCATGAAGTGCAGCATTGGGAACAGTGTTGCAGTAGGACACGGGAATGTGTTATCTGACATTTGATTATGACTTTGTAATGGGGCCTTGAGAAATAGCATGATGATATTTTATCATAAAAAGAGTGATAATAACATTTGCACTGTTGAAATAAAATATTATTTTTGAGGTAGAAAGTGTCACTAACACTAGTACCATATTTATCACTGTTTATCACACAAGATATGGGGGGAGGGAGGATTGTCAAGAGAAGTGTTAATGTAATTTATGACAGCAGCACTTTCCTTTCTCTTTCCAAGATAGAAAAATAAATTGTTCGGCATTATATTTGCAGTTGAGCATTTTTTTGTTAGATGTTGCTGAAAGCTCACCTTTCTTTTAACAGGTTACACTCCAAGCATGACATCCAGCGGTTACGGATCCCAGGCAGTGTCCACTCTGACTTTGTCCTCGGAGGACTCTGTTAGTATCAAGAGTATTGAAGAAAATACAGAGCACAGCCGGCAGAACAATGTATTGCAGAGCATTGACAGCGATGACCTGCATGAGAACCATCGAAGGGAAGATGATGACAAAGATGTTAGCGAAGAACATGATGGAAAAGGTGATGACTCTGGTGATGTCATGACATCTGACATTAGTATCAGAATTGATGACAAGCAAAATATCATCTCTCCTGCACAGAATCCTCTAATTTCAACTTCTGATGCTAAAGATGCTGGTAATTTTGATGAGCAGAGCAACATTGACATGAATGATGAGAGAAGCAATCCAAGGGATGGTGAAGATGACACACTGATAAATGATCTGAATGAGGCAGAAAACCATGAGCTGTATGTCGAGGGAGATAGCGATCCATATAGTGTTGATGCGATGGAGGAACTTGAAAAGTTAGGTGAAGATGAGGAAGAGGACGAGGATGATGATCTTGAGGTGTCTGGCAATACAAATATTGTTGAATCGAAAGTGAAAAGTCACACTGTTCAGAAGCCAGTAGCCAGTCCAAAACCCAACCAAAATGATGGAAAAGTATCTGTGTCTCCTCCAAACAGCACAGTTGCTGACTCACAAAAAGATAAGAACACAGTTGCTGACTCACATAAACATAAGAATACTGTTGCTGACTCACACAAAGATAAGAACACTGGAAATAAAAACAGTACAGTGAAATCCTCAATTTTGTCACAGTCTCCTCTGAAAAATGAAGATAAAATTAACTATGAAAAAGGAGACAAAATACATGGTGACAAGAAGATTGTGCACAGCAAGAGAAAGGGGTCAGGGCTCAGACCACGTCCAATGTCTATGATTGTGTCCCCTCATGTAGAAATGATGACCAAAGCCTGGCAGGACGGGGGATATTGTGTGGACAGGAACAGCTCTGAGGAACATTTAACTGGTATTCATATTTCTTATTTTACTTTCACTTCTTCAGTTTTCTGCCATCTCACATTTTCTTTTCAATGTTCTTACATTTGTTCATCACATTTTCTTGTCAATGTTCTTACATTTGTTCATCAAATTATTTCACTATTAATATTATAGATCATGACAAGGGTACCTCTTTATTTGAAAACATCATGTTCACAGTAGATGTTCCTTCCATGGAGGTGTACACTCGATACCTTCCCTGTACAATCCCAGATTTCTATCAATTTATGTTTATCTTATCCCACAGCATACCCTACTTTTCTGTGAACTAACATGATTATAGTTGTCATATATGACATAATTCACATGGTTGTAGTTATCATTTGTCACATAAATCACATGGTTGTAGTTGCCATATAGCACATAATTCACATGGTTGTAGTTATCATTTATCATATAATTCATGTGGTTGTTTTTGTCATTTACCACACAATTCACATTATTTTAGTTATCATTTATCACATAATTTACATGGTAACTATCATTTATAATTTATAACTAAATATTTAAAATAATTAAAGAAATTGGAAATCAAGAGCAATACATCTGTGATTGGTCTGGCAGATTTTCTTTATTTTGCTGATGTATCTGATTGATCTGGCAAATTGTCTTTATTTTGCTGATGTATCTGTGATTGATCTGGCAGATTTTCTTTATTTTGCTGATGTATCTGATTGATCTGGCAAATTGTCTTTATTTTGCTGATGTATCTGTGATTAGTCCAGAAAGAGTTCAGATCTTTACATGAACATTTTCTCAATGAGAACACTAAACTAGAAGCAGATATGATATTGCAACTTAATAAATGTGGAATTATCCCAGGGTGAGAAGATTGATGGGATGTTTAAGGTTTGTGTGTTTGCCAATGAGCTACAGGAACCATCAGCATGCATACTCTTTGTTATATGCTCAGAGAGGCTGAGCACCTATAGGTTTGCCAGAGTGTATCAACGTCAATTCAGAAATCTAAAACAAAAGTTTAGAACAAATTTTGTGCAATCAAGTTTTAGCTGAAACATATTTTAGCAGCAACAAAACATGGGATCCAAATAAGCTGAGATAATTTTTTTATTTAATCTTCATTCCTTCGGTTTTTTTTACTGCCATTCATTTCCTTCAGGTATTCTTATATTTTTTATTTATTGTACTCATTTCTTTTTTATCATTTATTATGCTCATTTCATTTTTATCAATTATGCTCATTTCATTTTTACTCATGTTATGTTTTTATCTTGGTAATGGCCTTTTGGTAGTTTGTGTGTGCTTGTGATGATTCCTAATACTTCTTACACACTGTGTTTTTACTAGTTTTGTGTGTGTGCTGTGTTCTTCTTCTTTGTTTGTTCTCAAATTCCTGCAGATTAGCAGGATGTAGTCCGGAGAACGGAATGCGTTGTGTCATGGTTTACATCATTGCTGCGATATCTGCGCCTTTCGGCCTGACACATCTGACTTCAGCATAGCTTTGGGTTACTGACCCTATATTGGATGGGACAGCCAACTCCATCCCATAACCTCCTTAGTCGCCTTTTATGACATGCGTGAAAGGTAAACAGTGTTGCTATTCTTTGCTCCCCTTTCGGGCCCTGGCACCACACGGGTGCAAGCTGTGTTGATTCCTAATACTTCTTATGCACTGTGTTGTTACTAGTTTTGCTGCATTCTCATTTGTGTTATCAATGAAAGGATTTGTCTCTTTCAAGAGGGACAGAGGGTCACTTTCAAGAGGGACAGAGGGTCACTTTCAAGAGGGACAGAGGGTCACTTTCAAGAGGGACAGAGGGTCACTTTCATGAGGGACAGAGGGTCACTTTCAAGAGGGACAGGGGGTCACTTTTAGAGGGACAGGGGGTCACTTTCAAGAGTGACAGAGGGTCACTTTCAAGAGGGACAGAGGGTCACTTTCAAGAGGGACAGAGGGTCACTTTCATGAGGGACAGAGGTCACTGAAGAAAAAGATCAATTCAAGATGTTTGAATGTGAGATGCAGGCATGCAGAAAAGAGATAATTCAAGACATTTAGTGAGATAGGCAGGATGCAGGCCTTATGTGGAATATATAGAGATGTATTAAGTTATATTTTATGTAGACAACATTCTAGAAGAAATATGTAACAACATTCTAGAAGAAATATGTAACAACATTCTGGAAGAAATATGTAACAACATTCTAGAAGAAATATGTAACAACATTCTAGAAGAAATATGTAACAACATTCTGGAAGAAATATGTAGACAACATTCTAGAAGAAATATGTAACAACATTCTGGAAGAAATATGTAGACAACATTCTGGAAGAAATATGTAGACAACATTCTGGAAGAAATATGTAGACAACATTCTGGAAGAAATATGTAACAACATTCTGGAAGAAATATGTAACAACATTCTGGAAGAAATATGTAGACAACATGTAGATCTTGATGGTGGAAAACCTATGACACAGACAGAAGAGTCAAATAGATTGTATTATAATTAAGAATTGCTTGAAAACCACAAGGAAAATATAAATTCAATCTTCATACAGCTATTGTATTATCATTGTCAGAGACTAAAATACAAACAAACAGCACTAACAAAAGAACACTAGAGAAAACTTACTACATGTGAAACGAGATGTCTAAGAAAAGCAGCAAACTGAACAAGAAGAGATAATTTAAGGATTACAAGAACAGTTGGAACAACTTCTCTTGTCAAATATATTGAAAAACAGAGACTGAATATGGTTCTGCCACTTGATCAGAATTAATCCTTATTGGTCAGCGGCAAGAGCATACAATATGAAAATGGAAACAACAAGATACAGAGGATGACCAAAAAGAAGGTGGATTGAAGGAGTTATCAAAATTTTGAGACGTCACTTTATTACTGCCTATCAGGCGATCAAACATATTGTAGCCCAAAAACCTATCATCATTCAATCCTGTGATGCCTTACAGCAAAAGCAGAGAAGAGACGATAGATAGACAGATATACAGACTGATAGATAGATAGAAAAGAATTGCTAGCCTCAAAGTAGTTGTATAGCAGCAGTGCCATCTAGAATGCATAGTAGAGTCTTCTTCTAGTGTGGACATTGCTGGGTATTTCTTACAACCTTGATAGCATGAAAGGATTGATTCTATCTTCAGGCAATCCAGGAGTAGGTCTCTGTCAGACAATTCATGATTGAGAATATGTCAATCCTTGCTTTGCTGTCCAAACAAGTCTGTTGATTGTTCCACTACTGTTGCCTGTAGATCAGTGTCATCATCTCATATGTTTCCATTGGGAGACTACTGTTACCTGTCATCAGCAGTGTCATGTGTTTCTGTTGTACCACTACTGTTGCCTGTCATCAGCAGTGTCATGTGTTTCTGTTGTACCACTAATGTTACCTGTCATCAGCAGTGTCATGTGTTTCTGTTGTACCACTACTGTTACCTGTCATCAGCAGTGTCATGTGTTTCTGTTGTACCACTACTGTTACCTGTCATCAGCAGTGTCATGTGTTTCTGTTGTACCACTACTGTTCTTACTGTCATCAGCAGTGTCATGTGTTTCTGTTGTACCACTACTGTTTCTTACTGTCATCAGCAGTGTCATGTGTTTCTGTTGTACCACTGCTGTTTCTTACTGTCATCAGCAGTGTCATGTGTTTCTGTTGTACCACTACTGTTCTTACTGTCATCAGCAGTGTCATGTGTTTCTGTTGTACCACTAATGTTGCCTGTTTATACCTGTCATCAGCAGTGTCATGTGTTTCTGTTGTACCACTAATGTTGCCTGTTGATACCTGTCATCAGCAGTGTCATGTGTTTCTGTTGTACCACTAATGTTGCCTGTTGATACCTGTCATCAGCAGTGTCATGTGTTTCTGTTGTACCACTACTGTTACCTGTCATCAGCAGTGTCATGTGTTTCTGTTGTACCACTACTGTTACCTGTCATCAGCAGTGTCATGTGTTTCTGTTGTACCACTACTGTTCTTACTGTCATCAGCAGTGTCATGTGTTTCTGTTGTACCACTACTGTTTCTTACTGTCATCAGCAGTGTCATGTGTTTCTGTTGTACCACTGCTGTTTCTTACTGTCATCAGCAGTGTCATGTGTTTCTGTTGTACCACTACTGTTCTTACTGTCATCAGCAGTGTCATGTGTTTCTGTTGTACCACTAATGTTGCCTGTTGATACCTGTCATCAGCAGTGTCATGTGTTTCTGTTGTACCACTACTGTTTCTTGTAGATACCTGTCATCAGCAGTGTCATGTGTTTCTGTTGTACCACTAATGTTTCTTACTGTCATCAGCAGTGTCATGTGTTTCTGTTGTACCACTACTGTTCTTACTGTCATCAGCAGTGTCATGTGTTTCTGTTGTACCACTAATGTTGCCTGTTTATACCTGTCATCAGCAGTGTCATGTGTTTCTGTTGTACCACTACTGTTTCTTGTAGATACCTGTCATCAGCAGTGTCATGTGTTTCTGTTGTACCACTACTGTTGCTTGTAGATCAGTATCATGAGCATGTTATATGTTTCCGTTGTGCCACATGTTACATTGTGCCACATGTTACATTGTGCCACATGTTACATGTATTGTTTATTCTCAATGTTATTATTATTACAGTAAATGATGATGCGATGAGCGAGTGCTCATTTGGAAGTCGGGCTGACCTTGACCGACTTCATGAGGGTCCAGTCCCTGTTTGGATTCAGGAAGGTGAATACGTGACCATGACCTCATCAAAGGGTCTTTTGAAGTCTGGCACAATCAGATTTGTTGGCGCTGTTCAGTTTGCCAGTGGTGTTTGGATTGGTGTAGAATTGGACCAACCAGAAGGTATAGCTATCTTGTATCAGATTTACATAGAGTAGTGAACATTTTATTATCTAACTGAATAAAAAGCTAGTAAAAAAAAAAAAAAAAAAAAAAAACAGTTTGAAAATGTAGTAGTAATGTAATAAAAATAAATGGAGGTAGAAATATAGTATTGTTGTTTGCGTTCGCTCTCTGATAACCATCACGAAAAATTCTTGTCCGTTCCACCGGGGAGCGCGAAGTCCGTCGTGCTACTAATATATGTCATCTTAACATTAACGTAGGCGCTTGGGAGAGCCTCGCTCAGGATAGAACAGCATGGCGTTACAGCATTAGAACGGGAGTAATAGCGGCGGAAGAGACCAGACAAGATACTGCAAGACAGACGCGGGCACATAGAAAAGGAAAAACATCCCTACGTCCCATAGACACCCTCTATAGTCGTCAATTCTGAAGAAAAACATTTTGTGCTGGCATTGGACTTGTTAGTCATTTAAAAACGCACTATTAACCTTATTATTTTGTATTACTTATTGTTATTATTATTATGGTTGAGTTTTGGTCATTGTTGATTACGACGGACGAACATCAGGTGTCAAGTAGGCCTAGCACATGATTCCGGTATAGGAAAAACTCGACAGTAGAGTTGGGACCAGGCTCCATTGCTCTCTTAGCCAAGGTGTTATTCACCGACATGGTGAACCCCTCATCCAAGTCTGAATCTCTACACATATGTAGGAGCACCGTGGACTATATGCTTGTTCACAAACTGAACAGTACTTTAGTTCTGATTTACAATGAACATTCCCCGATTATATTTGCACATAGTGCTTCCCTCTGGTGCTGGGCTGCCCTCTAGATATACTCAATATGTTATCGTTGTGGAGATTAAGTGACAATATATGGGTGTGAATCCTGGACAATCACCAATAAAGTAAAAAATAAAATAGCAAAATTTAAAACAAACTGTTACAGAAAAATCCACAGAATACCATGAACCAAAAAGATCACTAATGTAGCTATCCTGAGAGTAATTAATGTAAAAGAAAACGCTAAACAGCGTGGTTCTTTCCATAAAACTACAATATTTTGGCCATATCAAACATCATGACAGTCTAGAGAAGACCAAAATGGAGGGGATGATGCCATGGAGATTAACAAGAGGCAGACCAAGAAGAAGATGGAAGCAAGACATCGAAGACCACCTGAACATGACAGTAACAGAAGCAGCAACACTGACTCAAGATAGACAGAAGTTTCAAAAGACTGTGATGACTGCTGCATCCTGTTCAGGATATGCTACCTGATGATGATGACAAAATTAGTTCACGACTCTCGATATTTCTGAGAACATCTACACGTGTAATTGTATTGGCTCCCCTCCCCCATCTACACATGTCTTTGTATTGGCCCCCCTCCTCCATCTACACGGGTCTTTGTATTGGCCCCCCCTCCAATGCATCTGAATTTCTGCTGCATGCCAGAATGTCTTGCATCACTGTGTGTTGACAGTGCCACAGTTTGTTGGTGCAGAAGTGTATGAGATATTGCTCGTCTTTTTGCAGCCAATTCTCTTTCCATCTGCAGTCTCATATTCATGGACATGATCCCCAAAAGTGTTGGCAAGAGCTGCTGTATTCCTGTTTCCAGTTTGCACCACGAGGAGGTACTTTTAGGGTCTTGGTTATCTGCTAACCCTCGGTCTGCACGAAAACAATGCGTTACCATTAGCATCCCTGAAATCTCGTTATAAAGTAACACACAAATAAACAGACGCTGAAATGTAGTCTAAAGTAAACAGATGTAAATATAATATCAAGGAATATAAATAATAGGAGTAAAACATTTAGTATAGTCCTAAATTAACACAAATAAAAATGGAATTTGAGTTGTAGTATCTTTATAATGATGGTGTAGTCAAGTGGTTAGATTGATTGTGTAACCAAAGTGGTTAAGTTAGATTGATGGTGTAGTCAAGTGGTTAGATTGATTGTGTATTCAAGTGATTAGATTGATAGTGTATTCAAGTGGTTAGATTGATTGTGTAACCAAAGTGGTTAAGTTAGATTGATGGTGTAGTCAAGTGATTAGATTGATAGTGTAACCAAAGTGGTTAAGTTAGATTGATGGTGTAGTCAAGTGATTAGAGTGATAGTGTAAACAAAGTGGTTAGGTTAGATTGATGGTGTAGTCAAGTGGTTGGATTGATGATGTAATTAGAATGATGGTGTAGTCAAGTGGTTAGTTTAGATTGATGGTGTAAACAAAGTGATTATTCTACCATTTTTTTTAGCATGGATCATAATATTTTTCTAACAGGCAAAAATGATGGTGCGGTGAAGGGTGTCCGTTACTTCCAGTGTCGTGCTCTCCATGGTGTGTTTGTCCAACCAAACAAACTAATATGGGACAAGAAGAGGAAGAACTCAAAAAAAGGAGCTAATCCCACAAATAGACGAAGCCTGCCAGCCCTCGGGGGATCCTTGACCAACCTAACTTCCGGAGGAGGATCCTATATGAGGTCCACAGCATCGAGTAACTTAAAGAAAAAATGAACATTGTCATTTGAATTTTGTGTTTTAATTTCACAAAGAGTTCAACCAGGTTGTTGTTATTGTTGTTGTGATCTATTTCATATTTCATTCACATATTGATGCCACTTTTACTTACATAATGATGTAACATCATCACATCATCATCATAGTCTCATCAAAATGGCTGTGGAGAGGGTATACAATATTTTCAAAGACGTCTTTTAAGAGGGGGAGGGGGGAACGGACCTAGAATGTTTATACTTGTCTTGTATATAAAAAGAGAAATGATAAATCCCACAGTTTGTGAAGGTTGCCAAAATGCAACTTTTTGTGAAGGTTTGCCAAAACGCAAAATGTTTGTGACAGTTGCAAAAAAAACATACATTTATTTGTTACTATAGGTGTTTCTTAGCTGTAAATTGACATTTCATCATTGATTTTCATCATTCCCAGTGATTTTATCTTATCTGTTTGATATGAGCCTTGTTTGTTACTGTGTCATTTGTTTGTATGGCTTAAAACTGGTGTCATTTTCAATATCAGAATGTGCTTTTTTTTAAATTTTCTCACCAACTGCGCTTCTCTGCTCTATTATTAGATTATCATTTACATAATTACTGTAACTATAGATCAGGAGAATGTGTATATGTCTGAGTAATTTAAATCTAATTTATTCAATATCAGGGGTTAAAGGCCAGTAACAATGGATGTCTAAGTTCATGATAACATAAAACATGTCTAAGTTGATAATAGCATAAAACATGTCTAACTTCATGATAACATAAAACATGTCTAAGTTGATAATAGCATAAAACATGTCTAACTTCATGATAACATAAAACATGTCTAAGTTGATAATAGCATAAAACATGTCTAAGTTGATAATATCATAACAGATGTCTAACTTCATGATAACATAAAACATGTCTACTTCATCATAACATACATGTCTAACTTCATAACATATATGTCTAACTTCATGATAACATACATGTCTAACTTCATGATAACATAAAACATGTCTAACTTCATCATAACATACATGTCTAACTTCATGATAACATAAAACATGCCTAACTTTATGATAGCATAAAACATGTCTAACTTCATGATAACATAAAACATGCCTAACTTTATGATAGCATAAAACATGTCTAACTTCATGATAACATAAAGCATGTCTAAGTTGATAACAGCATAAAACATGTCTAGTTGATAGTACTAACAGCACACGTTTCACAGACTGTTAACACTGCCATGGTTCACATACTGTTGACAGTGCATACATCTCACTGACTCATAAACTGATAACACTGTGGATGGTTTAATGATTCATAGATTTATAAAACTACACATAGCTCACTCGTTCACAGACTGCTAACACTACATAAGTCTCACTGGTTCACAGACTGCTAATTCTACACATGGCTCACAAGTTCACAGACTGCTAACACTAGACATGGTTCACTGATTCACAGACTTCTAACACTACACATGGCTCACTAGTTCACAGACTGCTAATAATACACATGGCTCACTAGTTCACAGACTGCTAACACTAGACATGGTTCACTGATTCACAGACTGCTAACATAACACTTCAGCCGCGTTAGCGCAGTGGTTAGCGCACTGGCTTCGCATATGAGTGGTCCTGGGTTCATTCCCCAGTTGAGGCGGAAATGTTTTCAGATCGCAACGGCTCCCAGGTCGACCCAGCCTTAAATGGGTACCGGATTAATCCGGGAAGTAAAGACTGCGAGGGAGAGGAGATGGCTACCGCCCTCATTTGCAGAGCCTGTGAAATGTGAGATCGCTAACATCTCACACCCCTACGGCATTAATAAATGCTATGGGTTACTTTACTTACTTACTTTACTTACTAACACTACACATGGCTCACTAGTTCACAGACTGCTAATAATACACATGGCTCACAAGTTCACAGACTGCTAACACTACACATGGCTCACTAGTTCACAGACTACTAACACTACACATGGCTCACTGGTTCACAGACTACTAACACTACAGTTAGCTCACATGCTGAGAACACTGTACATATTTCATGGACTGCTACCACTATAGATCTTATATACCTAAATCATCACATAGCACCATAAATAAATAACTATCAGGTGCAATTTTATACAAGGTAGCTTCAAAAAGTTCTCGGAATTAGTTGTTTATATAAAATTAAGTAACAATATGATTATGTGCACTACATTTCCTTCAAAGTAGTTCCTTCTGCAACTATACATGAAACAACATACATATAATTAGACATTTTGCTAATGTGCATACACTCACTGCTGAAAATATATGTGGCACCCATTCCTTGACACCTGTCTCAGCTGTCTTGTCACATTGGTGATAACATCATCTGCATCCTTTAATCACTGTGCATTCAGTAGAGGAAACAAGAAATAATCAGCAAGTGCAAAGTCGGGAGAATATTGAGGCTTTTCCAAGGTAATCACATTGTTCTTTGTGAGGGACAGCTTTACCACTAGGGATCGATGTGTAAGGTTTAGCATGCGGTTGTGTCTGTGGGTCTCACCAATGGCTCACTAGACAAACCAACCAATTAACAGAAAACCTTAGTAGATGACATGCCTTTATATTGAGGTTATCTTCTTATAGAAGCTTCATGGCATGTCATCTATACAATCCCGTAGTCGTAACCTTCGATAACAGTTACCATGTTGTTCTGACAGGCCGACGTTGTGCTTGAACTAGTGACTGCACCATGTGGGTGGGCGGAACAACAAAGAAACCTGTCACAAAGGCCAGAGTTGTGCCCTGATGTTGACATCTGTTTCTGCAGCATTGGACTCGAAACACCATCAAGTCGGGTGGCTGCTGGAACAGAGGGCGGAGCACTTATGGGAATGCCCCACAGGCTGTGAGGCCAGTTTTCTAATCAAGAATCAAGTGTGAGGTACTGCTTTATCAGTAGGAATCGACATGTCCGCACATTGTCATGCAGCATAATCCAACTTTCTCCATTTTTCTGTTCATTATGTTCTGACTGCATTTCTTAGATAACAGAGGATATCAAAATGCATTTCCCTGTTAACTTTCTGCCTTCTGGAATGAATCATGGTAGACAATACCCTGAGAATAAAAAAGAAACGTCCAACATAACTTTTAGTTAGTTAGTTAGTTAGTTAGTCGTCGGATCATCATCACTGCAAACTGGACACATCCATAGTTGCTCCGATCTCTCCTTGAGTGTATCCGCCATCACACTTTTGCTGACAGTACCGGTCCTATGCTGGTTGACCATCATTCTTCTGCGCCCAACAAAATGTTCACCTCTAGCAACACCGCATCTCAATCCCTGATCTTTAATCCTAGCCATTGAAAAGGAATCATCATCCACATTAGTCTCACTCTCGCGTGTTATATCTCTTAAGGAGTTCAAAACGTCAGCGCGATCCATTGCCCCATCGCCCTTTGCCACAATCGCACACGATGCCAGTTGATCCGCTCTTTCATTGCCTCGAACGCCCACATGTCCCGGCACGAAAATAAATGTAACCGCTTTCAAGCTCGCATTTCTCAAGGCCTCAATCCACTGTTCGCGAACGAGACCCACTTGTACCTTCTTAATCATACTCATAGAGTCACTCAAGATGCAGACCTGCGTTACTTTCTGTGTGCGTAGCCACTCAAACGCCTTGGTCACCGCCATAGTCTCCATGGTCATACTACTCGTAGTGACCGCAAAGGCACCACTTTCCTCCTTGATCGTTGTACCTGCGCACTGAGCTGTAAAGGCCCAAGCACTGCGAACATGCCTAATTACAGATCCATCAGTGTATATAATCACATCCCCCTCTTTGGTATTCTCACTGATTAAAGCCTGCACTTCTTTCTCCACAGCAGTGGGACACCATTCTCTGCATTCCCTGCTAAGTGATATTACTACTCTCAAACAAGTTTCGAAATCTGTGGGTAGACCTATCCATTCCGCACCAGCTGCCACATCCTGTAATCTGCACACGCTTTGTATTACATCCTCAGCACGTCCCATCCACGACCTTCCTCTCTTGAGTCTGCTGCCTTTAACTTTGTGTATTTCGGAATGCAACGGGTGTTCCTTATCTGCATGTATTTGAAGGTACGCCTGTGCACGGCAATACTGTAATCTATGCTCAGCTGTTGGGCAGTCAAGTAGGTATCGCATAGCTCTTGTCGATGTGTCTCTTGTGCATCCCAGAATGATACGCATTGCTGCATTCTGGACTCTATCCAGTCTTTCGATCTGAGTTTGGCTAAGAGTCAGAATTGCCAGTGCATATTCCACCACAAACTTTTCCTTTGCTCTTGTTGAAACAAAATTTCTGTTTCCAGCAAGATGCAGAATATTTCCATTCAGGGGACTGACATTTCTGTCTGAGTATCGTACAAAAAAACACCAGGTCTCATCTCCTGTGATTATGTTGTTGAGAAAATTGCTATCTTGATCAGCCATTCTGATTAGGACTCCTGCCTGGCTCAATCTCATTTCTTTCTGTTTGGGAGATAACATATTGGGAACCATGTGTTGGCAAACTCGGTGCATGTGCAGTTCATTGTGGAGAATACTATGGCAACTTCCAGCTTCTGAGGCTATTTTCTCGACACTAGGAAATCTGTCAACACAAACAGCATTCTGAATACGCTCAATATTTTTAATGTTGATCAAGGTTGACGGTCGTCCACTATGTACATCATCATTGACACTAACACGACCTCACGGAAACGCTTGTGCCACACAAATACTTTCGATTTCTTCATTGTGGCATCACTGTATGCTTTATTAAGCAATGCTAGTGTCTCTGAGGGTGACTTCTCAAGCAAAACACAGAATTTTGAATGTGTACATTGTTCAATCAAGGACATTTTTAACTCCAACAATGCAACTAGTGCAACACACAAACAAACATCTGTATCTTCTCTTTGAGAGTATATGTGAAGCTCACTTCTGCCATGTATCTCCATAACATCATCTTTCATTCAAACACTAGTCGACTATTCCAGGAATTTGTTGAAGCTTCCTAGTATTAATGTTCATCTATTAGTCTGCCTATATCATCATTATAAATTATTTATTATGTTATAAAATTATTTATAAGTGGCATCTATAAATAATTTATTATGCATATCTTTTTTTTTTATTGGCTTCCTAACTGTTGATAAAACAGTTAGTTTATGACCAGATGAATTGGGTATGTTTGTTACATTTAAAATCAAATATGTTTTCTATCATTCTGATGCTTATTTTGAAGTCTTTTTTTTTTTATGATGAGATTTTAGAAGGGTCATGCAATCATAAAATAAATAACAATAAACACTAATTGATAGTTCTTGGATTGTCATCAGCTGGTTCAGGAATTCATCATTGATCATTGGTGGATGTGTCAACAAAGTTTTGCCTTCAATATCAAGTATCTTCAAACCGTTAACCTTCCGAGCCACTTCCAAATAGTACTGTATGTTCTTCTTCAGCATTCATTCTCAAACTTCCGCTTTTCTCTCTTCTAGTGTAGTCAGGAGAATGGAAATGCTTTGTGTCTCTGTTTTATTTGCGTCAATGGCGAGACACATCCATTTTTGGCGGGTACTGTAAGTAACTACTCCTTCCATTTCCACACTGCATATTTGATATGCAGTCTTTTCTTCCAACAATGATTCAGAAGCTGTCCATGATATTCCTTGCATAGGCATATATACAATTTGTATAAACAATAGACACAACTTTTGTATGGTGTAGTCAACAAATTGATCTGTTTCTTAAAACAAGAAACCTTTTCACTACTACTTGAAGAAGAGAAAAACCACTACATTTCTAGTAATTCATCATAGATGGAAGGGGTTGAGGTAGTAGAGCACTAGTTTGTTTTTTTAAATAATTATTTAGTCCTATTTATAATACTTTAAAGCTAGGGAGGGGTAGGGTTGCTCTTGTTTCAGTTTGATTGAGGCCATATTCTTGTCATTCATAATAAAAAATTATTTTGTGAAATTGCTTGTTTTAAATATTTTATTTGTGCATCAATAAGTTGTTTTGCTGTTCAATTTGGCAATTTTTCTCACCATGTACAGTATACACACATTTAGATATTTCCTTTGATGTGAATTATGTCGCAGTGACAATTGGAACATAAGTTGTTAATAAGATCATTTGATATAATGTAACCTTGCACAAGTAATTTTGTGTGTGGAAGCAAATCATTTATATGTGTATTTTAGAATCTTTTTATGTGCCACAGATACGTATGTTGAGTTTATGTATACTTCTGCATTGTAACAGATGTAAATTATTGATCAGAATTTAATCTGAACCACATTGTTGAGACTGTGTCATACATGTTCATCACCATTCCTTATTTATTGCACATAGAAATTGTGGTTTTACTCTTTTTTCATGAATCTATATTGACTTTTAAATCTTTTATAAAAATGGAGGATATTTAACGATAATTTTATTGGATCTGTGCCAAGTTCCTTATTTTTTTTTACTACCTAAAATCAAGTTTGATAAGAAGGATGATGGTGAAGTATTATAACATATTGTTTGCAAAGACATCTTTATATGACATTTGAGGGATTATCATGAAAGGAGGTATTGATGAGGGCATTATAAAAGGCAAAGGAATGTCTCATGACAGAAACCTGCCGTCAGGGATGAAGATAAATCTTCATATACTAAGCCACAGCAACTATTAAGTGAGTGGCCAATTTCCTTCTGTGCTGTGTTTGCCTTTCCCAACTCATGTGTCAGGCACCCATTTACAGCTGGGTTAACTGGAGGAACGGTCGTGTCAGGCAAGAAATCATGTCCTGGATTTTTTTGTCTCCAGGTGTGGTTTCGAACCTGATATGCTGTAACCCGGTGATAGTATTCAAGTTTACTATATTGCGCATTGTAAACATATCTGAGATCACTGTTACGTGTCCTTAAAGGAGATCCTGTTAAAGGTACAATGAGTGTATCCTGAAAGGGCCATGTACTAGTGAGGGTACGCAATGTTTTGAGTAAACTGTCGTCTATTAGAAATAATGCAGAACTTCAACATTTGTAATGTTATGGGAAGATGATATATAGACAACACATTTATCTGCTTGGTGTTTCTCACAAAGTAACGGTCACAAAATATTCTATGTTTTCATATATTTGTTGACATTGTCATTAGTTGACACTCTCTACTGTCTGTAATTAATGACAAGTTTGCTGTAGCCAATGACAAGCCTGTCCAGCTAATGAAGTGTTGGCTTTTGCCAATTATAATCCAAAGCATCCAGTGATAAATTTTCAGCAACCAATGATAATCTTGCTGTGGCCAATAGTAAGCTTGCATCATCCAATAACAATCTTGCATCATCCAATAACAATCTTGCCCATCTAACAAAGTGTTTTCTGTGGCCAATGGTAAGCTTTCTACAGCAGATAATCCTCTTACTGCAATTAATTATAAAATAACTGCATCCAGTGATATGTTATCTGCTGTATCCACCAATGTTATAGACATTTTGTCACCTTTCATTCATGTTTAATTTTCTGACAATATTATAATTGTCGTTTGGTTGTGAGTTTGATTTTAGTACTTTTTTCAAATATTTTCGTTAGTCCTTATTGTCATGTGATTGGTGTTGTTAGAGCCAGGATAATATTCATGAATATATCTGTTTGTACTTCCTTTCACAATGTTTCAATATTTACCTCTGTTTTAATTTGTGCAATAAATGTATCCAGCACAATAGGGTCATGTTTTTTTCACATGGATTTCACTGCCTGTATCACATTCCTCCCTGCTTCCAATAACATCTGTAGTTTATCTATATGCTGTTTATGTTATTTTATTGATTACATTATTGTCACATAACTCTCACATTATAAAATTGCATTATCAATGAAGGTAATTAGATTTCAGAACTACTGATTGCTTTATCATTTGAAACTACTGATAGCTTTACAATATGAAACTTGTATCCCAAGCTTGTTCCGCTGCTGCTGCAAATCTGACCCTGTCATTATAACTTCAGCGAAAGCAACTCGTGAATGGTATTATGTCCATGGTTTCTTAACATCTGACATGATGTTCCATGGTTTATTAACATCTGGTTCCATGGTTTTTTAACATCTGGTTCTATGGTTTCTTAACATCAGGTTCCATGGTTTCTAAACATCTAACATTATGTTCCATGGTTTCTTAATGTCTGATTCCATGGTTTCTTAATTTCTGACATAATGTTCCATGGTTTCTTAACATCTGACATTATGTTCCATGGGTTCTTAACATCTGGTTCCATGGTTTTTTAACATCTGGTTCCATGGTTTCTTAACACCTGACACTACATTCCATGGTTTCTTAATTGCCTATTATCTTTGTCCAGGTGAATGATGATTGATGGTGTTCACTCTTACTGTTAAGTGTAGGGGTGGGAGCTTACGTTATCAATCCAATGTCAGATGTGCTGCCTTGGTTGCTTTGAGTCCATGTTTATTTGAGGTTATCTTGATGTTTTCTATCCACTGTTTTCTATGTCTACCTTTTGATATATATCCGGATATTATTGTGTTATATGCTGTTATTGGTATTTGGTTTCTGTTCATTCTTATAAGTTGACAGAACCATTTTACGTGCTGTCTTTTGGTATGTTAAATACATGATATTATAGCTACTCTAGTTTCTTAATATCTGGCATTATGTTCCATGGTTTCTTAATCCCTGGCATTATGATTTCTTAATATCTGTCATTATTTTCTATAATTTCTTAATATCTCATTATTTTCTATAATTTCTTAATATCTGTCATTATTTTCTATAATTTCTTAATATCTGTCATTATTTTCTATGATTTCTTAATATCTGACATGCTTCATGGTTTCTTAATATCTTACAGGTTTCATGGCTTCTTAATATCTGTCTCTATTTTCTATGGTTTCTTAATATCTGTTATTATGCACCATTTTTTCTTAACATCTGACATTATGTTTTATTAGCATCTGTGATTATGTATGATTGTTCTTAGCATCAGGTTCCTGGATTCTTTTTTTGACACTAATCACCTTGTGAAGTCAAGTAGAGTTAATTTTTACATAGCATTTGTTAATGTTGTAAAATTGGGAGATATTAGCAGTCTCATATTTCAGTGGCTCTGCTATATCAGGGAGGTAGCCTCTCCCTCGCATTCCTTACTTCCCAGATTAATCTGGTACCCAATTACAGTTGGGTTGACCTGGGAGCTGTTGCAATCTGAAAAACATTTCTGCCTGGGGAATGAACCCAGGTTCACTCATATGCGAAGCCAGTACACTAATCACTGTGCTACACTGTTCCCTATCACCTTGAGCAGGTTGTTTTAAAAGTCATACCTTGTTTGGGTATCCTAATTAAGCCATTGATAACAGTGAACATTTAATTTGGACTGTTAGTATTGGTAGTGGAGCGTATGGTTGTATGGTTAGTATGCCATTCTCAGACCCTTGTGATCCCAGGTTCAATCCACAGCTGGGACAGGATTACATGTCGCTACATCTGCTATGGAAAACATGTAGTAGCGAAAGCTTTTTTTAAAGAAATTATTGGTAATAGTTCAAAATGACTATTATTAAATTTCGTATTCTTTAAATGAGGCAAGCTTAGATGTTTCAGATGTCTTTGTGACCATCTGGCTCAGGAGGGATTGGGGCAGCTTAGATGTCTTTGTGACCATCTGGCTCAGGAGGGATTGGGCAGCTTAGATGTCTTTGTGACCATCTGGCTCAGGAGGGATTGGGACAGCTTAGATGTCTTTGTGACCATCTGGCTCAGGAGGGATTGGGGCAGCTTAGATGTCTTTGTGACCATCTGGCTCAGGAAGGATTGGGGCAGCTTAGATGTCTTTTTGACCATCAGGCTCAGGAAGGATTGTGGCAGCTAAGATGTCTTTGTGACCATCTGGCTTAGGAACGATTGAGGCAACTTCTTCATTGATAATAACAAGTAAGCCTACCATCTGATTAGAGATTTTCCTTCACTGAAAATGAAATTATGACTGTTCCTTCACTGATAATGAAATTATGACTATTCCTTCACTGATAATGAAACTATGACTGTTCCTTCACTGATAATAAAATTATGACTGTTCCTTCACTGATAATAAAATTATGACTGTTCCTTCACTGATAATGAAATTATGACTATTCCTTCACTGATAATGAAACTATGACTGTTCCTTCACTGATAATAAAATTATGACTGTTCCTTCACTGATAATAAAATTATGACTGTTCCTTCACTGATCATGAAATTATGACCGTTCCTTCACTGATAATGCACCTCATGACTCATCCATTGTATATGATTCACTGTTTGTACACTTTGCTTTATAAGGAATTTAACCATCAAGTTGTTCATTCTCATCATCGTTAACATTTTAATTTTATGTGAAGAAAACTGATAACATAGCCAGCTTTTCATGTTAACATGTAACGGTAAACATTTCAGAAATAGATTCATGTAATGTATGTGACTGGCATATCATTTAGTCTGGTCATATTTTTATCAGTGTTTATTGATGTACAGAATATGTTCTTATACAATTTTGTTCATTTTTATTTTAATATGATAATGTGTCGGTCATCAGAAGACAATAACTACATGTCTGGACATTGAAGATAACTACTTGTTTTGGACATGGGAAGATAACTACTTGTCTTGAACATGGGAAGATAACTACTTGTTTTGGACATGGGAAGATAACTACTTGTTTTGGACATGAAAAAACAGCCACTACTGCACTTGGACAGTACAAGACTGCATGTCTTAGAAGAGGACAATAACTGCATGGGGTCTTATGCAGATGAATACAAGAACTACTTAAGCTGACCAATGAATAAGGGGAGGCCACCTTGTTGTCATGTCATGTATATGATGACCATAATGCAGAACATGTGATACTGTTTGTTTTGTGTGGGGTTATTTCTATTTCCTTTGTAATCACTAGTTTTGTGTGAGGTTATTTCTGTTTCATTTGTACTCAATAGCTTTATTTGGGGTTATTTCAATTTCATTTGTAATCACTAGTTTTATTTGGAATTATTTCACTTTCATTTGTAATCACTAGGTTTTATTTGGGGTATTTTCATTTGTAATCACTAGTTTTGTGTGGGGTTATTTCAATTTCATTTGTAACCAATAGTTTTCATACTATCTTTAGCCTAGTATGAAGATTATTCATAATTTCGTTATGCTATCAAAATATCTAACATCTTGAAACATCTGACATATCATAAGCACAATGTGCTTATGCTCAAGAAGAAGAAAATATCTGAGTCACTGTTTCTAGTAAAAATTTTACCATTGTTTCTGGATAAAATCTTAGCACTGTTTCTTGCAAATTTTAAGTTTCAATGGTAATTTAACACTTTCTAGGGATATTTGACACTGCTTCAAGGAAAAATATTTACACTGTTTCTAATTGTTTATCTTATTGTTTATAGGAAAATCTTAACACTTTCTAGACAAATTTAACACTGTTTCTAGGAAAATTTAACACTGTTTCTAGGAAAATTCAACAGTGTTTCTAGGAAAAATCTTAACACTGTCTTTTTTGAAAATTCTTAACAATATTTCTATGGAACATGTAAGCAGTGTTGACATCTGTACATTTTTTTGTACTCTTTAACATTTAAATTAGACATTTGATATTTCTGAGTTGTACTTTTAATTTTAATGCAGCTTGTCATCTTGTTGTAGTCTCTTACAAGCCTACTAACTGGAACAAAAATGAGAATCATTTCATACTTGTGAAATATGTTTGTTTGAAAATGATATAACCTTTTGTGTGTATAAGTAATAATCAATAAATACACTCAAGCACTGAGTTTTGATGATATTGTTAGTTGTTTCAGACCTATGGAAACTGTAGCATTATAGTCAGTGTTAGGTACAGGAATGGATCACATTTTTTCACTGTTAGGTACTGGAATTGAACACATTTTGTTACTATTAGGTGCAAGAATGGAACACATTTTGTTACTATTAGGTGCAAGAATGGAACACATTTTTTCACTGTTAGGTACAGTAATTTTGTATATTTGTCACTTTCAAATACCATGTCTGTTTTAGTTTGAGAAAGAAATATTTCCCAGTTTGAAGTCACCTGTCTGTTTATTTTACCCAGTGTTGTGACAGAACTGTATTTGATCTCAGTGCTGTGACAGGACTGTATTCTATCTCAGTGCTGTGACAGGACTGTATTCTATCTCAGTGCTGTGACAGGACTGTATTCTATCTCAGTGCTGTGACAGGACTGTATTCTATCTCCTTTTTTAAAATAAAATATCTATTACTTTATAATGAAGAAATGTTGTACAAGCAACAAATGAGATTCAGTTGAAGGATCTGAAGAAATGTTGTACAAGCAACACTTGATATTCATTTGGAGGATTGTGATTCTACAGATGACACATCTCTTGCTAGTGATAATATGAGCAAAATGCAGGTTAAACAAATAGCCAATACTCTGCAAGATAATATGAACAAAATGCAGGTTAAACAAGTAGCCAATACTCTGCTAGATATGTTGAACCTAAGATCAAACAAGAGAAAACAAAATTAATGAAGAATCTATTAACACAGGAAGAAAAACTGCCTAAAAAGAAAAACAGAAGAAGATGACTTTGTCTACCTAGAAGACTACGATGGCCAAGAGAGATAGATACTAGTAATGTGGTTAAATTCAGAATTCAAGATAATTACTAAGATAGCACAAACACTCAGAAACCTTACACAAAATATGAAAATTAACAAATTCGAAGTCAAGAACAATACTTGAAATACACAACTCAAAAATGCTTGATTTTTATTTTATAAACAAGTTTCATGGCACACAAGACATGTAGACTCCCAATGCAGGCTATGTAAGATAGAAAAGTAGATGTTAATAAAGGTTTTGGTCACCTTGAACAACTGAAACAAAATTTAGTTCAACATTCAAGAGCTGGAAATCAACCAAACATAGAGATAGTAAACTAGATACATTCATAAACATTCAAGAGCTGGAAATCAACTAAATATGTAGATAGTAAACTAGATAATTCATAAACATTCAAGAGCTGGAAATCAACTAAATATGTAGATAGTAAACTAGATAATTCATAAACATTCAAGAGCTGGAAATCAACCAAACATAGAGATAGTAAACTAGAAATAAACATTTAGAAAGATAAAAATAAGAATGCTGACAAAACTAGAACCAGATATGTCTATGAGATGAAATTAGTACCGCAGTCCATACAAGCATGTCATAAGAAATACCATGAGAATAAGCAACCAAAGAATTAAAAAGCAAGTCTTCAATTGGGAAACAACTGGAACAAGACCCAAAAATCAAACTTTAAACTCTAAAGTAAATACCATTAAATCCCTTTATGACAATGAGAAAATTGCTAAAATCAGATTCATAATGAGATACACTGTTATCCATTTTGTGTTTGTTCATGTTCGTCTATCACATGATGATGATAAACATTTGTTACATCCACTTTTGAAATTCAGGAGGAAGAGTTGTACAAAGCTTCAACCTCACTCTCTTGTCAGACCTCATTTGAATCCAGTGGCAAGACAAAGCTTCAGCCTCGCTCTCTTGTCAGACCACATTTGAATCCAGTGGCAAGACAAAGCTTCAGCCTCACTCTCTTGTCAGACCACATTTGAATCCAGTGGCAAGACATAGCTTCAGCCTCACTCTCTTGTCAGACCACATTTGAATCCAGTGGCAAGACATAGCTTCAGCCTCACTCTCTTGTCAGACCACATTTGAATCCAGTGGCAAGACAAAGCTTCAGCCTCACTCTCTTGTCAGACTTCATTTGAATGCAGTGGCAAGACAAAGCTTCAACCTCACTCTCTTGTCAGACCTCATTTGAATGCAGTGGCAAGACAAAGCTTCAACCTCACTCTCTTGTCAGACCACATTTTAATCCAGTGGCAAGACAAAGCTTCAACCTCACTCTCTTGTCAGACTTCATTTGAATCCAGTGGCAAGACAAATCGAGATGACTGGAAATGATGTTCCATGAAGTGGATGACCACAGTTGTCAATGTATCTCACCATACTTGATGACCACAGTTGTCAATGTATCTCACCATACTTGATGACCACAGTTGTCAATGTATCTCATTATACTTGATGACCACAGTTGTCAATGTATCTCATTATACTTGATGACCACAGTTGTCAATGTATCTCATTATACTTGATGACCACAGTTGTCAATGTATCTCACCATACTTGATACTGTGCACACAGAGTTGCTGAAATTCACCTACATACTAGGTGGACTAATAAATTATTGTGTCTCTTAGGTGTAAATTCACAGAAAATCAGATTTAACGTGTAGCGACCATCATGCTTTTAATTACCAGCTCTATGGGACATCTACAACACTAATCTAATGTTTGTCCCAAACATTAAAGTAACTCATCCCTCATGTGATGAGTGGAACTGCTTCTCTTTGGTGAGGCATGCAATGTTAGCTGGTATAGATGACGTTGCTACTGGCAATTGCTCTCCTGGCGTACATCGGTCAGTCTGGAGCATAGTCGATTCTTTGCAATGTTAGCTAGTATGGATGATGTTGCTACTTGCAACTGCTCTCCAATCTTGCCAATCTCCAATCACATAGAGACATGTCTTACTCAAGGGGAGATTGCAGCACATATATACATGTCTTACTGTTGAAGATTGGAGCACATATAGACATTTCTTACTCAAGGGGAGATTGGAGCACATATAGACATGTCTTACTCAAGGGGAGATTGGAGCACATATAGACATGTCTTACTCAAGGGGAGATTGGAGCACATATAGACATGTCTTACTCAAGGGGAGATTGGAGCACATATAGACATGTCTTACTCAAGGGGAGATTGGAGTACATATATATACATGTCTTACTGTTGAAGATTGGAGCATCTACAGATATGTCTTACTCAAGGGGAGATTGGAGCACTTATAGACATTCTTACTCTTGGAGTTGGAGCACCTATAGATATGTCTTACTCAGGGGGAGATTGGAGCTCCTATAGATATGTCTTACTCAGGGGGAGATTGGAGCTCCTATAGATATGTCTTACTCAGGGGGAGATTGGAGCTCCTATAGATATGTCTTATGTGCAATGATGATAATCTTCAGGCAGTATCTGGTCAACCACTGACTAGGTAGCGGACAGTACCCATAAATAAATGAATGCTCTATGAATAGGGCCATAGAGATGCCTCCAGTACGGGAAGAGGGTTACTTAGACCAAAAAAGGTCATTTCCTCGTTTTCGTAAGCATTTCTTGCATTTTCGTAAGAGTTTTTGTGACTTTTTTTAAAAAAACAAACCATTCAGGCAGTAACGGAGGTTGACTCACTTGTTGACTCGTTTGTCCTAAATGTTGTGTTCTGATTTTCCATGTTTTTTTTTGTTGTTAAAGTGGAAAGTGGTGTTCAAACAGATCCACCCTCATCCTTATCTATGACACTGATTCCTAACTGAACTTCTCATACCTTGACTACATTATAAACATTGGTAGCATCATACTCTATTTCAGGACATAGCCATCAACCCAGCATTTTGGGCTGTAGTGATTTTCTGGGCAATATAATCACATTAAGTAGTTTGTCATTGCTTTCTGAATGGTCCGGATGCACAATTGCCTGTGGCAGATTTCGAACCCGGTACCTTGACCATCGCAGACATGCTCTGTACCACGCCGCCACAGATCCGGACATTATGGTTGTGTAAAACATGGGAAAATCAAGACTTTTTCTTTAAGCATCTGTCTGCACACTGGATGATGTGGTCAGCATAATGCTTGTCTGCTTTACTTTATAGAATTGTTCTGGTAGTAATTTGCAGGTGCTATGTGAAAAAAAAATCCCTCCTCATCAGGGAATCGAACTATGGATCACCTGCTAAGACTTCTTCTTCTTTCGTTCGCTAATAATGTCTATATCTGCAGTGTTGTTTCTTGTATAAATTGGACAGTGTTTTCCATTTCTTGTTTTATACCATAAAGTTTAACATTCATCAGAAGGTCAGTATGTGCATCTTAATGTGTCATAGTTTGCACATTCTTGAAGGATATGTTCTGAAGTCTGGTTGGCTTGTCCACAATTACACTTTGCTGTTGTACCAAGTTTAAATTTTGTATACATATGGCTGTTTAGTCTATTGTGTCCAGTTCTCAGTCGAAATATGATGACCTGTTCTTGTCTGTTAAGTAGGTGGTAGTCATCCCGTGGAGGTAAGTTAGGCTTTCGTTGTGCCTTTATCATGGATTTCTTTTGGTGATAGCTGATTGGTACATCCGGTTGCTGCATGTTAGCACCTTCCTTGGCGAGTTGATCAGCTCTCTCATTTCCTGCTATTCCACAGTGTGATGGAATCCATTGCAGTATAACTCTACACCTATTTTGTACTATGGATAATATTTTAACTCTGGAAGTTTATTGGATTGTAGTGCCTCTAGTACTGACCTTGCAACCTGCTAAGATGATATGTAACATGTCTGTGTACCACAACTTCTACATTGAGGTGTCCTAGTCTCTTCTTGACACTGGGATAATATCCTACTATACGCCCGAGTTATGTATGTTAACATTGAACATATTACGGACCTACTATACGTCCGAGTTATGTGTGTTAACATTGAACATATTACGGACCTACTATACGTCCGAGTTATGTGTGTTAACATTGAACATATTACGGACCTACTATACGTCTGAGTTATGTATGTTAACATTTAACATATTACGGACCTACTATACGTCCGAGTTATGTATGTTAACATTGAACATATTACGGACCTACTATACGTCCGAGTTATGTATGTTAACATTGAACATATTACGGACCTACTATACGTCTGAGTTATGTGTGTTAACATTGAACATATGCAGACCTACTATATATCAGAATTATCTGTGTATCACTGAAAAATGTCTTTCTTATCTTGTACCATATGTCTAATGATATACACCTTTTTATTTTAGTACGGCCTGAAATAGAATTAAAAAATAGTTGCACTGTAGCTTACCATGCATGTCAGAAGAGTGGATGAAGGTGGGTTGTGAAAGCCAAAACTTAGAGATGACGGATGTGCTAGACAGAATGGTGCTGTGCTACAGTCTCAATGAAAACTAGCATGATAGTGTACTTAAACTCAGCTCAAATAACAAAGATAAATCTGTATGTAGTTATGCTAGAACCAAGGCACCTTGTCTATATGATGAGGCATTTAAGCTTTGGTTTTTGTTATGAAGAATAATTTGGAGATTTTCTTGTACACTGAGACAAATTGTAGCATTTGCTAATGTTTTCTTGCAAGAATGAGAACTGGTCTCCTGTTGGTTACATTTGTTGTTTTTGTAGTTAGAACATTTTGACATGCCATTGAGAAGTAAACTGATGAGACACAAAAATAATGTACAAAATAAAAATAACTTTGTTTAGTTATGTCTTAGTCTTGGCACTTGTATCATTTTAGTTTCCAGATTTATGCCAGGTGCCCTGGTACTTGTGTCATCTTATTGTCCAGATTTATGCCATAGGTCATGGCACTTGTATCATCATATTTTAAATTTTGTCACTTTTCATCCAATAATCTGTGACATGGTTGCATTTTAAAAATTAATCTGTGATTTTTTTTTGCCTGGCTTCTTGGTTGGGTTCTCTCAGCTGATTCTGTTGTGATTCTGTGTACACTCATCTTGTAGATATTGTTTTGTTGTATCAGTATCTCTAGGGCTTGCTGTTGCCGTTTACCTTATTTGATTATTTTTTTATTTAGAGAGTAAACGACAAGAAGAAGAATTGGAGGGAAAACAACAGTAAGACTTGGATGGAAGATGACAGAAAACTTCAAGATAGCAGTAAGACTTGGTGGGAAGACAGCATGAAGACTTGTTGTCAAAGCTGATAGCACTTGACTAGGAAAGAAGACATCACTCAGACTTGATGGGAAGAAAGCACTAATACTTGTGGTAAGGTAGCACTAAGTCTTGGTGAGAAAGTAGCACCAACTTGGTGTAAAGACTAAGAATTGATAGGAACACATCACTAAGACTTGGTGTGAAGACAGCAATAATATTTGATGGGAAGACAGCAATAAAACTTGGTGGGAAGACCGAAATAAGACTTGGTGGGAAGACCGAAATAAGACGTGGTTGGAAGACATTAGACTAGGAAAGAAGACAGCACCTAAGACTTGAAGATATGACTAAGATTTAGTGAGAAGACATCAGTAGACTAGGAAAGAGAACAGCACTAATATATGGTGTAAAGACAGCACTAAAATATGGTGTAAAGACAGCACTAATATATTGTGTTAAGACAGCACTAAAATATGGTGTAAAGACAGCACTAATATATGGTGTAAAGACAGCACTAATATATGGTGTTAAGACAGCACTAAAATATGGTGTAAAGACAGCACTAATATATGGTGTTAAGACAGCACTAATATATGGTGTAAAGACAGCACTAAAATATGGTGTAAAGACAGCACTAATATATGGTGTTAAGACAGCACTAATATA
Source organism: Meghimatium bilineatum (assembly GCA_034231615.1). Lineage (NCBI taxonomy): Eukaryota > Metazoa > Mollusca > Gastropoda > Stylommatophora > Philomycidae > Meghimatium > Meghimatium bilineatum. The sequence goes on from CM067306.1 coordinate 21,642,492, forward strand.
TGGTGTTAAGACAGCACTAATATATGGTGTAAAGACAGCACTAATATATGGTGTTAAGAGAGCACACATATGATAGAAAGGTCGTGACGTGAGGGAAGGCATCAGCAGATTAGGAAAGGAGGCAACACTGAGACTTGGAAGCAAGTATCACTAAAATTTGATTGAAGTACATGTAGGGAAGGTAAAGACATGGAGAGAAGACATCATGAATTGAATTAGCTATGTGTCTACACGGAGTATATTGCCATCGATCACATTAACAAATCTACAAATCATGCAGAACACATAACTTTCTCGTAAACAACTTAGGAATCATGGTCAGAGATCTCCATTCTGTTGAAACAGCAGGTCTTATGAATCTCCATTCTGTTGAAACAGCAAGCCCTATGAGTCTCCAATTTTGTTTGGATGTTTTAGAAAACAATGTAAATAGTCAGTGTCTCAATAACGTATTGAATATATTTTAGAGCAGAAGTCAAACATGGAAGCAAGACATTGTAATCAATATTCCCATCACAGTAATCATTTGGTTACTCAATCGTTTAAAAAATCATAAATACAATCTGTATTACTTTGTGTGTCGGCTTCAGTTTCAAGACAGTTTCTGGAAGTGTGAAATAAAGCTGAAATATCATGTCTGATGTGTATTTGTGATTTTTTAACATAGATCTGATTATTTTTTTTATCAATCACAAAGTCCAAATATCAAAACACATGGCATGAAGACAGTTTCACAAGTACAACATACTTATTCCATGCTTACTTCAAAGGATCTATATTAAACAAAAAATACAAGATACAAATAACATTGATTGAGTTTGTTGTACTTTGTAAAATTGCCTGTTTCTGTTTTTGATATTTTGCCTTTGTGTGTTCTCTCAATTACACAGCAATGTAGCAGGAGTCACAAAGAGGCGGCTGTTACTAAAGGTAGCTGGGATTTGAAGTTTTGAACGGATTCACACAGAAAATAAGTATTTCTCTAGGAAAGTTTGCACACTATCTCATGCAGAGCGTGTCACTTATCCTGTCACAACATTCTTTCAAAGAATGGAACTTTCTATCATAAAGTTTATACACGAATGAAACTTTCTTTCACAACACATCTGCAAGGAATTAAACTTTCACAGAATACGTGCAATGAATGGAACTTTCACATGTTACGTGCAATGAATGGAATTGTCTTTCACAATGTATGTACAAAGAAAGGGACTTTCATAGTGTATGTAGAAAGAATGGAAGCTCTTTTCACAACTTTTTGCAAAGATTTGAACTTTCTTTCACATCGTATGTGCAATGAATGGAACTTTCTTTCACAGCGTGTACACAGATTGGGACTTTCTATCATAGCATATGTACAGAAAATGGAATTTTTCTCATGCAGATATTTTATAAAATTAACATAAACAAAAAACACTACAAGATCATGTCAGTTATCTCTCATGTGACCTGATCCTAATCTGAATTATTCTAGGATTGGACAATTTTACCTTTCCGTATGTCCTTGATTACTCTGAATTAATCACACTTTCTCTTCTATGTTTCTTGTGGTAATAAGTCTTCTTTCATTTGGCAGTGATGACGGAACCATTGTGATTAGGAGAACTATTCCAATTAAGAACTATTCCAACTAACTCTATAAGGGTTGAACTTTTGATTCTTTGAGAACACAAGATGTGATCAAATAAAACCCGCCCGTGTTGCGTGGATCGTGAAGGCGTATGTTTCTCTCTGTATGTATAGTGCAAACAGTCGACAATATGGTCAGTGTGGTAACAAATCCGTCCAACTTTGCTCAAAGAGCAGTGATTTAGTTTCTTACGGTCGAAAGATGTCGACCAATCAACATTCATCAAAAAATGCAGGCAGTGTATGATACAAAAGGTGTTTCGACGACAACAGTAAAAAAGGATGACAAGCAACAAATTATCTTTTCCAGCCGTGTTAGTACATGTTGTGACAGAAGAAACCATCACGAAGATGGATACAGCAATGCATTTTTACTATCGCTGGAGTTTGCTAGTTAATGGATATCAGTCAACTTGTAGCCAACGGTGATACTGCTCATTGTACACGAGACATACTGAATGGGTTCGGTATCAAAAGGCATAATGGTTAATAACATCGTCTTTCTTGCACGAGATTTATTCGCCAGCTGCGGATCTTCCCATCAGAGATAGGAGTAATCGACCCAATTATTTTGCTGAAAAATGCAATGAGTCGAAATACACACCGTGCTTGGCGATGTATCAGAAGGCATTACAGGGAGTCCGAGGTAAGTGTGTGGAAATGCACAGGTCAAATTCGTAACTCGAAGAAGTTTGGCAACGCTGATATGCCCACAACTAATGCAGAAGTTCTCATTGATGCTGGCGTAAAAAGATCAAACATCAGGGGCAAACAGTCAAGGTTTCTAGGGCATGTGCTGTGAAGAACACATCTTGAACACTTAATAACCACTGGAAAGATTAAGGGAAAAAGAGATAGGAGACGACAAAGAAAAAAGTTACTAGATGGACTTGTGGCACGATAGAAGCTCACCAACCAAGCTTATTGACAACACCAGAGACAGAGTCGAGGAGAAACATGATCGCCTACGCCATTCGGCATAGAACTTGATTGATTGATATGCCCAAATAGGCCACGCTGCAGGCGAAAGAGATTTGTCTATGAGGACGAAGAAATCTAAGTTTAATTCGATTGTCACCGTTACGCAGCACTGATCATACATAGAATAAAATTTGGTCTTGGACCCAGGGACATGATAAGGAATGAAGTCGTCCTCCTGCACAGGGAATGGTTTGCCGGCAGCGAAGTGCCTGTTATGAAAATAGATGCATAATGAGGGACCGTGGCAAAATAGCAACTCGTCTCCTTTCGTTGCTTGGCGACAGATAGGCAGGTTGTCACATGCTAGGAAAGCTCAGCTGAATTAAACGTATGCCGAAATCGGATGTACTGGGTCAAAAATAGCAAATAATACAGATCTGTTGTAAAACTAGCAGTACAGCATATCGCATGCTCTCAGGTCATAAGACATTTCGTGATGATTATTTGAGAGCGAACGCAGAAGAAGAAGAGGAGTGCCTCCATATGTCACCTCATATCACTGTTTCTGTAACAGAAGAAGAGGAGTGCCTCCATGTCACCTCATGTCACTGTTTCTGTAACAGAAGAAGAGAAGTGCCTCCATATGTCACCTCATGTCACTGTTTCTGTAACAAGAAGAGGAGTGCCTCCATATGTCACATCATGTCACTGTTTCTGTAACAGAAGAAGAGAAGTGCCTCCATATGTCACCTCATGTCACTGTTTCTGTAACAAGAAGAGGAGTGCCTCCATATGTCACATCATGTCACTGTTTCTGTAACAGAAGAAGAGAAGTGCCTCCATATGTCACCTCATGTCACTATTTCTGTAACAGAAGAAGAGGAGTGCCTCCATGTCACCTCATGTCACTGTTTCTGTAACAGAAGAAGAGAAGTGCCTCCATATGTCACCTCATGTCACTGTTTCTGTAACAAGAAGAGGAGTGCCTCCATATGTCACATCATGTCACTGTTTCTGTAACAGAAGAAGAGAAGTGCCTCCATATGTCACCTCATGTCACTGTTTCTGTAACAGAAGAAGAGAAGTGCCTCCATATGTCACCTCATGTCACTGTTTCTGGTACATAAGAAGAGATATGCCTCCATATGTCACCTCATGTCACTGTTTCTGTAACAGAAGAAGAGAAGTGCCTCCATATGTCACCTCATGTCACTGTTTCTGTAACAGAAGAAGAGAAGTGCCTCCATATGTCACCTCATGTCACTGTTTCTGTAACAAGAAGAGGAGTGCCTCCATATGTCACATCATGTCACTGTTTCTGTAACAGAAGAAGAGAAGTGCCTCCATATGTCACCTCATGTCACTGTTTCTGTAACAGAAGAAGAGAAGTGCCTCCATATGTCACCTCATGTCACTGTTTCTGGTACAGAAGAAGAAAAGTGCCTCCATATGTCACCTCATGTCACTGTTTCTGTAACAGAAGAAGAGAAGTGCCTCCATATGTCACCTCATGTCACTGTTTCTGGTACATAAGAAGAGATATGCCTCCATATGTCACCTCATGTCACTGTTTCTGTAACAGAAGAAGAGAAGTGCCTCCATATGTCACCTTATGTCACTGTTTCTGTAACAGAAGAAGAAAAGTGCCTCCATATGTCACCTCATGTCACTGTTTCTGTAACAGAAGAAGAGAAGTGCCTCCATATGGTAGCTCATGTCACTGTTTCTGTAACAGAAGAAGAGGAGTGCCTCCATATGTCACCTCATGTCACTGTTTCTGTAACAGAAGAAGAGAAGTGCCTCCATATGTCACCTCATGTCCTGTTTCTGTAACAAGAAGAGGAGTGCCTCCATATGTCACATCATGTCACTGTTTCTGTAACAGAAGAAGAGAAGTGCCTCCATATGTCACCTCATGTCACTGTTTCTGTAACAGAAGAAGAGAAGTGCCTCCATATGTCACCTCATGTCACTGTTTCTGGTACAGAAGAAGAGAAGTGCCTCCATATGTCACCTCATGTCACTGTTTCTGTAACAGAAGAAGAGAAGTGCCTCCATATGTCACCTCATGTCACTGTTTCTGGTACATAAGAAGAGATATGCCTCTATATGTCCCCTCATGTCACTGTTTCTGTAACAGAAGAAGAGAAGTGCCTCCATATGTCACCTCATGTCACTGTTTCTGTAACAGAAGAAGAGGAGTGCCTCCATATGGTAGCTCATGTCATTGTTTCTGTTACAGAAGAAGAGGAGTGCCTCCATATGTCACCTCATGTCACTGTTTCTGTAACAGAAGAAGAAGAGTGCCTCCATATGGTAGCTCATGTCACTGTTTCTGTAACAAGAAGAGGAGTGCCTCCATATGTCACATCATGTCACTGTTTCTGTAACAGAAGAAGAGAAGTGCCTCCATATGTCACCTCATGTCACTGTTTCTGTAACAAGAAGAGGAGTGCCTCCATATGTCACATCATGTCACTGTTTCTGTAACAGAAGAAGAGAAGTGCCTCCATATGTCACCTCATGTCACTATTTCTGTAACAGAAGAAGAGGAGTGCCTCCATGTCACCTCATGTCACTGTTTCTGTAACAGAAGAAGAGAAGTGCCTCCATATGTCACCTCATGTCACTGTTTCTGTAACAGAAGAAGAGAAGTGCCTCCATATGTCACCTCATGTCACTGTTTCTGGTACATAAGAAGAGATATGCCTCCATATGTCACCTCATGTCACTGTTTCTGTAACAGAAGAAGAGAAGTGCCTCCATATGTCACCTCATGTCACTGTTTCTGTAACAGAAGAAGAGAAGTGCCTCCATATGTCACCTCATGTCACTGTTTCTGTAACAAGAAGAGGAGTGCCTCCATATGTCACATCATGTCACTGTTTCTGTAACAGAAGAAGAGAAGTGCCTCCATATGTCACCTCATGTCACTGTTTCTGTAACAGAAGAAGAGAAGTGCCTCCATATGTCACCTCATGTCACTGTTTCTGGTACAGAAGAAGAAAAGTGCCTCCATATGTCACCTCATGTCACTGTTTCTGTAACAGAAGAAGAGAAGTGCCTCCATATGTCACCTCATGTCACTGTTTCTGGTACATAAGAAGAGATATGCCTCCATATGTCACCTCATGTCACTGTTTCTGTAACAGAAGAAGAGAAGTGCCTACATATGTCACCTTATGTCACTGTTTCTGTAACAGAAGAAGAAAAGTGCCTCCATATGTCACCTCATGTCACTGTTTCTGTAACAGAAGAAGAGAAGTGCCTCCATATGGTAGCTCATGTCACTGTTTCTGTAACAGAAGAAGAGGAGTGCCTCCATATGTCACCTCATGTCACTGTTTCTGTAACAGAAGAAGAGAAGTGCCTCCATATGTCACCTCATGTCCTGTTTCTGTAACAAGAAGAGGAGTGCCTCCATATGTCACATCATGTCACTGTTTCTGTAACAGAAGAAGAGAAGTGCCTCCATATGTCACCTCATGTCACTGTTTCTGGTACAGAAGAAGAGAAGTGCCTCCATATGTCACCTCATGTCACTGTTTCTGTAACAGAAGAAGAGAAGTGCCTCCATATGTCACCTCATGTCACTGTTTCTGGTACATAAGAAGAGATATGCCTCTATATGTCCCCTCATGTCACTGTTTCTGTAACAGAAGAAGAGAAGTGCCTCCATATGTCACCTCATGTCACTGTTTCTGTAACAGAAGAAGAAAAGTGCCTCCATATGTCACTGTTTCTGTAACAGAAGAAGAGAAGTGCCTCCATATGTCACCTCATGTCACTGTTTTTGTAACAGAAGAATAGGAGTGCCTCCATATGTCACCTCATGTCACTGTTTCTGTAACAGAAGAAGAAAAGTGCCTCCATATGTCACCTCATGTCACTGTTTCTGTAACAGAAGAAGAGAAGTGCCTCCATATGGTAGCTCATGTCACTGTTTCTGTAACAGAAGAAGAGGAGTGCCTCCATATGTCACCTCATGTCACTGTTTCTGTAACAGAAGAAGAGAAGTGCCTCCATATGTCACCTCATGTCCTGTTTCTGTAACAAGAAGAGGAGTGCCTCCATATGTCACATCATGTCACTGTTTCTGTAACAGAAGAAGAGAAGTGCCTCCATATGTCACCTCATGTCACTGTTTCTGGTACAGAAGAAGAGAAGTGCCTCCATATGTCACCTCATGTCACTGTTTCTGTAACAGAAGAAGAGAAGTGCCTCCATATGTCACCTCATGTCACTGTTTCTGGTACATAAGAAGAGATATGCCTCTATATGTCCCCTCATGTCACTGTTTCTGTAACAGAAGAAGAGAAGTGCCTCCATATGTCACCTCATGTCACTGTTTCTGTAACAGAAGAAGAAAAGTGCCTCCATATGTCACTGTTTCTGTAACAGAAGAAGAGAAGTGCCTCCATATGTCACCTCATGTCACTGTTTTTGTAACAGAAGAATAGGAGTGCCTCCATATGTCACCTCATGTCACTGTTTCTGTACCAGAAGAAGAGAAGTGCCTCCATATGGTAGCTCATGTCACTGTTTCTGTAACAGAAGAAGAGAAGTGCCTCCATATGTCACCTCATGTCACTGTTTCTGTAACAGAAGAAGAGAAGTGCCTCCATATGTCACCTCATGTCACTGTTTCTGTAACAGAAGAAAAGAAGTGCCTCCATATGTCACCTCATGTCACTGTTTCTGGTACATAAGAAGAGAAGTGCCTCCATATGTCACCTCATGTCACTGTTTCTGTAACAGAAGAAGAGAAGTGCTCCATATGTCACCTCATGTCACTGTTTCTGTAACAGAAGAAGAGGAGTGCCTCCATATGTCACCTCATGTCACTGTTTCTGTAACAGAAGAAGAGAAGTGCATCCATATGTCACCTCATGTCACTGTTTCTGTAACCGAAGAAGAGAAGTGCCTCCATATGTCACCTCATGTCACTGTTTCTGTAACAGAAGAAGAGAAGTGCCTCCATATGTCACCTCATGTCACTGTTTCTGTAACAGAAGAAGAGAAGTGCCTCCATATGTCACCTCATGTCACTGTTTCTGTAACAGAAGAAGAGGAGTGCCTCCATATGTCACCTCATGTCACTGTTTCTGTAACAGAAGAAGAGAAGTGCCTCCATATGTCACCTCATGTCACTGTTTCTGGTACATAAGAAGAGAAGTGCCTCCATATGTCACCTCATGTCACTGTTTCTGTAACAGAAGAAGAGAAGTGCTCCATATGTCACCTCATGTCACTGTTTCTGTAACAGAAGAAGAGAAGTGCCTCCATATGTCACCTTATGTCACTGTTTCTGTTACAGAAGAAGAGAAGTGCCTCCATATGTCACCTCATGTCACTGTTTCTGTAACAGAAGAAGAGAAGTGCCTCCATATGTCACCTCATGTCACTGTTTCTGTAACAGAAGAAGAGAAGTGCCTCCATATGTCACCTCATGTCACTGTTTCTGGTACAGAAGAAGAGAATTGCCTCCATATGTCACCTCATGTCACTGTTTCTGTAACAGAAGAAGAGAAGTGCTTCCATATGTCACCTCATGTCACTGTTTCTGTAACAGAAGAAGAGAAGTGCCTCCATATGTCACATCATGTCACTGTTTCTGTAACAGAAGAAGAGAAGTGCCTCCATATGTCACCTCATGTCACTGTTTCTGTAACTGAAGAAGAGAAGTGCCTCCATATGTCACCTCATGTCACTGTTTCTGGTACAGAAGAAAAGAGGTGCCTCCATATGTCACCTCATGTCACTGTTTCTGTAACAGAAGAAGAGAAGTGCCTCTATATGTCACCTCATGTCACTGTTTCTGTAACAGAAGAAGAGAAGGGCCTCCATATGTCACCTCATGTCACTGTTTCTGGTACAGAAGAAAAGAGGTGCCTCCATATGTCACCTCATGTCACTGTTTCTGTAACAGATAAAAAGAGAAGTGCCTCTATATGTCACCTCATGTCACTGTTTCTGTAACTGAAGAAGAGAAGTGCCTCCATATGTCACCTCATGTCACTGTTTCTGGTACAGAAGAAAAGAGGTGCCTCCATATGTCACCTCATGTCACTGTTTCTGTAACAGAAGAAGAGAAGGGCCTCCATATGGTAGCTCATGTCACTGTTTCTGTTACAGAAGTAGAAGAGTGCCTCCATATATTAGCTCATGTCACTGATTGTTTCTGTAACAAAATTTATAGTTTTGCACTGCAAACGGATATATAAGTGCACAGTCTCTTTGTGCACATGGTTACGGAAATTCATGCTACTTGTTCATGTAGCTGGGGATATTCCTAGCGTAGCGGTTAAGCTGTTCGCCTTGTGTTCAAGAGTTCATGAGTTCGAATCTGGCTCGTGTCGTCTTGTGTACAAGGTGGATTTTTCAGAGTCCCTGTTTATTATCGTTTGAAGCTACGGAGTTACGTGCTATGAGTGGTACTCTCGGCAGTGGTGTGTGGCTTCGTTGAGAGTAATGGAGTACGTATAGGAAACCGAGTACAGTGAAGTCACTCCTCTACGTCTTTATTATTATTATTATTAGTATGGTCATGTAGCTTTCAGGTTATGCACTTGTCTAAGAATACAAGACACAAAGTCGATAAAACAGATCCCCAAATAATTGGTCTTGTAGAAGGCCACACATTACAGTCTGGATGAGGCGTGATGAAATCAAATAGAGCAGGTAGAGGTTTTCAATAACTGCCTATATACGAGCAAGTAGAGGTTTTCAATAACTGTCTACATACGAGCAAGTAGAGGTTTTCAATAACTGCCTACATACGAGCAAGTAGAGGTTTTCAATAACTGCCTACATACGAGCAAGTAGAGGTTTTCAATAACTGCCTACATACGAGCAAGTAGAGGTTTTCAATAACTGCCTACATACGAGCAAGTAGAGGTTTCCAATAACTGTCTATATACTAGCAAGTAGAGGTTTTCAATAACTAGACTGCATTTATGAAATGTGTAATGAGCGAGAGACAAGACATAGACCTCCACAGCACCAGTACATACCAAGCAGCACAATATTCACTAACTCATCGTCATTCTAGTCAAAGGCATGATGATCTATTGAGAAAGTAGGACCGAACAAAAGTAAAGTAAGTAATTGTGAGATCATGTCTCATTCACCGGATGATGAATGAACAATCCACACGCACAAACAAATTAAAATAAACGTTTGTTTATGTTAAACAATTTTAATAATTACCAAGTCAATTGAACAAAATATGCTAAAAACTAATGTGATATAATGTGACATCACTATAAAGTATTAAATAGTTTGTATTATTTAAATATTTGTTTACGTTTTCAAAGCTCAAAATTTTTTTGTATTATGACTAATAAGTGTATTTTTACAATATTTTTATTAATTTTTTTTATACAAAATTTATTATCTAACTATTCTCAATTAACAAATATACATTTTCGCCATAATTTCATATAAGACCAATCTATCGCAGAAAACAATGGAAAATATTTATTTTTGTAATCGTCATTTCACTGGTAACATTAAAATCGAAAACTTAAAATAAAAATAATGGCGTCAGATGAAAGATGTATTAAAGAATTCAAATGTAGAATTGCCAGGCAAATGCATCTTTTAACAAGATGAAGATTATCCTATATAATATATCTTTGTTTAGTGAGAAAGAGAGTTCTTAGAAGTTATATAGAATCAATTCTGATGCATTGAAGTTAATCTTGAACACTCATCAAAACAGTGGACAAATATTTTGAGGCAGCAAAGATGTGGTTTTATAGATGAATGTTAAGAACACCATGGACAGGTAAAATAGCATAATGAAAATATCTTGAAAGAAGTTCGAAAGAGAGCTACTTTCCCGCGTCAGAAAGAGACAGTTCAGATTTTTTGGTCACATCATGAGAAGAGGAAAAATGGAATACATTCTGGCAAGTTGAAGAGAAAGAAAGATGGGAGAAGACCAAGAAAGATGCTTGACAACCAAGCATTGTAGGATTGAGACCATCGGTATCGTAAACGATTGACAACACATGAAATAGAATGCGGTGGAAAGACATGATAACCAAAGTAAGACGGAGTTTCTTCATACGAAGAAGAAAAAATAATTTCAATCATAAAATAGGAATATCAAACGATAATGCAAAAAACGTGAGAAGAATAAAATATGTTCTTAATTATGTAGTTAATTCTTAAGTTCTTGTGTTCGTGGTTCAGCTTGTTACATTAGTTCTTGTATTTGTGGTTTAACATATTTCTTGTGGTCCTGCAGCCTAGTAAACAAATAAATATTATAAATATATGATAATATTAAAATAAATGATGAAAGATTTTTTTCAAATCTCAACTCTGTAAAATTTCATGTGAGTGAAAACAGCATCATCATATTCACATCCTTAATTTTTTCAGGGTCGTACGTGTGGCACTCTGAAAACATCGACACAAAAATCCCACCGTACCTCTCTGCTCTCAGTTCCTTGTTTAAGTTTGGAAACTCGTAATCATACCCAGTCTTTAATATTATCAGACCATAAGACCATACTTTCTTTTTACCAGCTCTTTTTCTTTTACCCTCAACTGTTCCCAGCAGGATAGTCTTGGACAGACAATAGTTTCTCATCACATGGCCAAAGCACACAGATTTACAACATTTCAAGTATTGTAAAAACAAAGCACACAGATTTACAACATTTCAAGTATTGTAAAAACAAAACACACAGATTTACAAAATTTCAAGTATTGTAAAAATAAAACACACAGATTTACATTTCAAGTATTGTAAAAACAAAGCACACAGATTTACAACATTTCAAGTATTGTAAAAACAAAACACACAGATTTACAAAATTTCAAGTATTGTAAAAATAAAACACACAGATTTACATTTCAAGTATTGTAAAAACAAAACACACAGATTTACAACATTTCAAGTATTGTAAAAACAAAAAACACAGATTTACAACATTTCAAGTATTAGAAATGCTGGAAAGACAGCACTAATTTACACGGACGATGCGATTAAAACTTGCTGGAAAGACAGCACTAATTTACACGGACGATGCGATTAAAACTTGCTGGAAAGACAGCACTAATTTACACGGAAGATGCGATTAAAACTCAGTTCCTTGTTTAAGATTGGAAACTCGTAATCATACCCAGTCTTTAATATTATCAGACCATAAGACCATACTTTCTTTTGATTAGCTCTTTTTCTTTGACCCTCAACTGTTCCCAGCAGGATAGTCTTGGAAAGACAATGGTTTCTCATCACATGGCCAAAATACACAGATTTACAACATTTCAAGTATTGTAAAAACAAAATGTTTATTGTGTAGATTATTGTGTTATGACACCCGAGAAAAGTAACATATTTTGTTGTATAGTACCTGATTTACATTTTAGGGTTCTATAACTTGGTGAGAAGACATCACTAAAACTTGGTGGGAAGACATGACTAAAACTTGGTGGGAAGACATGACTAAAACTTGGTGGGAAGACATCACTAAAACTTGGTGGGAAGACATGACTAAAACTTGGTGGGAAGACATCACTAAAACTTGGTGGGAAGACATCACTAAAACTTGGTGGGAAGACATGACTAAAACTTGGTGGGAAGACATTACTAACTTGAACGGATAGTACTACAGTTACTCTGTGATAAAACTACAGAAGATGATGTCTTACTAATGGATCTGTGGTGCCTGTTGATGATGATTATAATGGTGGTGATCATGACTAATAAAATATAAATGCGCATATATTGAAGTAAATACACATAAATACAATATAAATACGCAAGAAAGGGCGATATAAATTATTTTTGCTAAAAATACGAAAAAATTACCTGTAGTATCCGCCAATAAGAGTAATTATGTCTAAAGTTTGATCGCACCTGTCACCTTCTCTCCTACGACAAGAAATTATTATATTTATAGTTAAGGTATTTACACTGTAATGCCATTAGTAATAAGTAGCAATAAAACACAGAATCAGAAACGAAAACATCAGAAGACTAACAAACACAAAGTCAGTCCTTGATTACATCAGAAGATAACAGATTAAATGGTTTTCGCATGCTTCTAGATTAACATCAGAGAGTGTTACTCAAAAAGTACTACTATACGGATACGATGGATACAACGCCAGGGGCAGACCGTTCAAACGGTGGATTACAGAAAAGGGTCAATTAAAACAAACATATATGAGGCACACAAAAAGTTCATCTCCAGAGAACTCTTCTACCCCTGACGCTGCAAGGCATACAGGGGCTTGAAACGAAAAGAAAGAAAGAAAGCTGTAATGATTGCAACAATACTAAATATGTAACAGAAATAACAATAAACATGTAACAGTGTCAATAATAAGCATGTAACAGTAACAATAATGAACATGTAACAGTGGAAATAATGAACATGTAACAGTGGAAATAATAAACATATAACAGTAACAATAATTATAACAATATAACAGTAACGTCTTCCTCTTCTTCTTCTTCTGCGTTCGCTCTCTGATAACCACTACGAAAGTTCATGTGATTTCCGTGTGGAAACGTGAAGTACGCTGTGCTACTAGTTCCACAGCAGAACCGTGATATTTGCACTTCGGCTGGCCCAGTGCATCTGAGGCCCGGACATCCGAGGCCTAACACATCCGTTTTCGTCATGCCTTTCATTCCGGTAGTGGACTTCCCTAGTTTGTTACAGCCTTCCTATCGATCTCCAGACGGCGAGAGTGTATAGACTCTACGCCGTGAATATTTATCACCCACTGTTCCCTTGGACTTATCAGGCCAAAATATGTTCCTGGGTGGCAGTCTCCGTGGAGACGGTAGTCAGATATTTAGGCTTGGGTCGACTACGCCTATCTCGCATGGGGTGTTCCGCTGCTAGTGAACTCGTCTCGCGTAATTAAACGTATTGTGCCTCTACCCATCTGGTACTGAACATTTTCTTTCCACGAGCATGATTCCAGTATAGTAAAGCATCGACGGTAGAGTTGAGCCCAGCTTCATTCGCCCTCGTAGCCAAGGTATCATTCACAGACATCGTGAAGCCCTCCTCCTACACATTTTTCAGGAGCACCGCGGCCTTGAAGCATGTTCTCTAGCTGAATAAAACTTCAGCATGAGTACACATCAATAAGTACACATCGAGTACACATCAATAAGTACACATCGAGTACACATCAATAAGAACACATCGAGTACACATAGTAGTAATAGCAGTATTAATGTAGTAGCATCAGCAACAGGCGTAAATGTTACAGTAATAGTAATAGTTGTGCTACCATACAAATGACCACTTGTAAAGTCTAATGTTGTATGATATCACTGGTCAACATCAAATTTGCTGTCTATTGGGGTTTTTTTTACAGATTTATAATTTTATTGTGCTGAATCCAAAAATCACATTGATTTTGCTAAATCAGGTCAGGTTTTTATCTAGCACCACATGATGTTTTTTATAGGTGGGTCATATTCCATGTCAAATCAATCAGTAAAATGACAATTGATTTCCACACACTTTATCAAAAGTGTTGTTTTTTTCCTATTTAAAAGGACAAATGATATAGGAAGCAAGTATATTATTGTCACATGTATGGATATTTTCACGCCATATGTTGCAAAATTTCTTAATCTATCTTGGAATATACAAATTCTGAAGATTTCACATGTTTAAACTTACTAGTATTGCTAAATTGTTTTGTTAATGTTTCAAGTGATTCAAATTGCTTCAGTTAGAAGATCTTGCAGAAATATGCCTAACATATTCTGCTATATCTGCGGTGAATACACCCTCGCTCGTATTAGGCATTCAGTCACAACTTTCATAAAACAAGCTTACCATGCATATTTTGGTATAAAACTTGGTGAACATTATGAACCCAGAGATTGGAGACTGTTCATTGACAGCTGCAAGAGATCACTAAAATGTGTTCTGCTTCACAATGGCAATCAGTTTGCTTCTGTACCCCTTGCTCACTCTACTACACTGAAGGAGAAGAATGAAGCGGTGAAGTATGTGCTGGATAAAGTTTCTTATTATCAGCACGAGTGGTATATTTTTGTGGCTTGAAGATAGTGAATTTCCTATTGGGACAACAGTCTGGCTTTACAATGTACCCCTGCTTTCTGTGCATGTGGGATAGTAAGGAGAGGTCTCAGCACTATAACAAGAAGGAGTGGCGTGCACGAGAAGAATTGGTGCCGGGTATATCAAAGAACATCGTCAACAATCCTCTAGTAGACAGAAACAAGATTCACACCGCTGAATATCAAGCTTGGCTTGATTAAACAGTTCACCAAAGTTCTGGACAAGATTAGTGGCTGCTTCACTTACTTGTGCCGCGCTTTTCCTGGATTGACCATAGAGAAGTTGAAAGGTGGTATTTTTGATGGTCCTCAAGTTCGTCAGCTCATCAGAGATCCTGAGTTTGAAAAATGAATGAACAAATTGGAATTGAAAGCATGGAAGGTCTTTGTTCTGATTATGAAGAATTTTTGGGGGCAGAAACTATGTAGAAGTTGTCAACAATATTATGACTGCTTTTGAAAACCTTGGATGCAACATGAGCATAAAAGTGCATTATTTATTCTCACATATGGATCGGTGTCCCGAGAATCTTGGATCAATGAGTGAGGAGCAGAGAGAAAGGTTCCATCAGGACATAAAAGAGATGGAGATCAGGTATCAAGGACTTCGAGATGCAGTAATGATGTTTGATTACTGCTGGACTCTGAAGAGAGACATTCCTGCTGCTGAGCACTCTAGAAAGTCTAAGATTTTGAAGTTTATGTCTTGAATTTTGCTCAGTGATGGCATAATTTACATGTCCTTACCTTTTTCAATGTCTTCTCTTCATTTATATAATTCCATGTTTGTAA
Source organism: Meghimatium bilineatum (assembly GCA_034231615.1). Taxonomy (NCBI): domain Eukaryota; kingdom Metazoa; phylum Mollusca; class Gastropoda; order Stylommatophora; family Philomycidae; genus Meghimatium; species Meghimatium bilineatum. The sequence continues at coordinate 21,657,907 of CM067306.1, forward strand.
CATACATTCTGTTAAATACTTTTTATGTGAGAAATGTAACACTAAATCAACTACTAATATCACCAAAATGTAGTTATGAATAGAAGACTATAGTCAGAAAAAAGATTTCTTTAAAATCAATTTAGAAAAAAAAACCTGACCTGATTGAGAAAAATTGATGTCCTTTTTGGCTTCAGTGGCACAAAATGCTCATAATTCAATTAAAAAAGTACAGACAACTTTAAACTTCATTTTTTTGTAAACCAGTGTATGTGTTCTATATGCACCATTTTACCTGTAACAATCTGTTTTAATAGCTCTATGTCATCTTGATGCTCAAATTGAATTGATCACACATTCAATCTAGTGTACATATTTGATGACATCAATTTACACTCGAAATGATTGTGACAGGAAGGTCTGACAGTTCTCGAAACCAGTTGTCTGCTTCTATCTTAACTCAGGCCACTACAACAGGCATCAGCTGTTTCATAAAGAAATAATGGTTAAATGCATTGTGCTATTGCTAAACTACACATGTAAACTTTTCCATTTTTACGTTTGTACAAATGACAAAAAATTATTTGCTTCACCACGTTTATCTCTTCTGCCCAAATGTCGTTGGTAATGACTGTGATTCTCAATATTCACCATATACCTCCCCCCTCGGGGCCTCAGCATTTTCTTGGAGGCCTCGAAACACTGTTTCGTCTGGGGACCACAGAAAAGTACCTTATTCTTAATAATCCACATACTTTAGTGTTTGTTATCATATCTACCTACAATTTTCTATTAATTTTTTCCTTATAATCCACACAGTTTAGTGTTTGTTATCATATTTATCAGTCTTCTATTTAGTAAGCTCTCAATCAATTATACATATCAATGTTCCCTAATACCATACCGGTGCAGCATCTTCTCCATTGGTCTTTCCCTATCCCTCTTGTTCCATTAGCTTGCCCTTCGTCACGATGTGCTCCACTTTCCTCTCCTCATGATATGTCCAAAGAATGGTGACTGTCTTCTTCTGATGCTAGTGATCAACACTTTCTTCTGAACTAACTTCTTTCAGAATATCTTCATTATGGAGTACTCAACATTATCATATAAAACGACATCTCCACTGTCTCTAGTCACATCTCCACTGCCTATAATCACATCTCCACTGCCTCTAACCACATCTCCACTGCCTATAATCACATCTCCACTGCCTCTAACCACATCTCCACTGCCTCTAATCACATACACACTGCCTCTAATCACATCTTCACTGCCTCTAATCACATCTCCACTGCCTCTAACCACATCTCCACTGCCTCTAATCACATACACACTGCCTCTAATCACATCTTCACTGCCTCTAATCATATCTCCACTGCCTCTAACCACATCTCCACTGCCTATAATCACATCTCCACTGCCTCTAACCACATCTCCACTACCTCTAACCACATCTCCACTGCCTCTAATCACATCCACACTACCTCTAATCACACATCTCCACTGTCTCTAATCATATCTCCACTGCCACTAACCACATCTCCACTGCCACTAACCACATCTCCACTGTCTCTAATCACATCCACACTATCTCTAATCACATCTCCACTGTCTCTAATCACATCTCCACTGTCTCTAATCACATCTCCACTGCCACTAATCATATCTCCACTGCCTCTAGTCACATCTCCACTGCCACTAATCACATCTCCACTGCCTCTATTCAATTTGTTACAATTCGCTTCCTCTGTTTTGGTTCTCATACTCCTGCTGATTTGATTACCAAGATGTAGTACAAATAATAGAATGCGTTATATCATGGCTACAGTGTGGCTACGATATCTGCCCCCTTCGGTTCGACATATATAACTTCAGCATGACTACTATATTCTTCTTATTCTGCGTACGTTTTTAAACTCCTGTAGATTAGTACTATGTAACCCGCAGTACGGAATGTGTTGTGTTATGATTTACAGTTTAGCGACGATATCTGCGCCTTTCGACCCAACACATCCAACTTCATCATAGCCTCTGGTATCACTTTGACCGTCTATGTGATGAAATAGTCAATTCCACCCCAATACATTCTTAGTCGCCACTTGCGACCTGTATAGTAAATAAACAATGTTGCTATTCTTTTCACTTGCGAACCACGAATTACTGGATTATTTTGACCCTCTATAAGATCGGACAGTTGAAGCCAAAACTCCTTAGTCGTCTGTTACGACATCTACGATGGGTAACATTGTTGCTATTTTTTGTCCCCTTTCACTCAGTTGATAATCCAAGATTCACGTCCATACATCAGAAATTGATCTTTATAGCTTACAAGAGCACATTCCTCACTGCAATTGGGAAGGATATTAGAAATATGTTTTTCATTTTTTGAAATGTTACTTTTGTCTGGACTATTCCACGTTTGCCTTTCATCTGCAGTGATCAACGCAACCAGAAATATGTATATTTTGGCTTGCTTTAGTCCAGTTTCATCTACTTTGATATTGCATTATATTTGTTGCCATATAATCTGTAGTAATCAATCTTTTGTTTAAAATACTGCAATTCTGTTTCTCATTTTATTGGTTATTGACAACCTTCATATCCATATATTGCCACTGAGAATGGGTTAGTTTTGAAGGGAAATTGTTTTGTAAAAAAAAAAAAGTGTGCAGCCAATCTTTTCATTTCTATCAGTATTTGAAATAATTAGAAATCTTAGTACGCGTTCTTATAGCAAACATATTACTGTTATAAGATGCTGCATCATCCTAGCTCTCTCCTGTTGATAAAGAACTATAACTATATGTGTGGTATTCTCTTTTTGTCCATTGAAATACAACTGTTTGGGTGATAATTAATACGTTAGATAACATGAAACCTGGACGAAAGTTGACCAGCTTTTTTTTTTAAGTACCAAAGTGGGGACTACGGAGATATGAATTTGTCTTGACAGACTGTCACGGTCGAACAAATATTGAGAATTATGTCTTAAACCACCTCGGTCTAATTCATTGTTGTATTTATGAAAATATTGAGGGGGGGGGTGGGTTTCAGGGTCTATAGATAAACTTGTAAAATTAAAATAAATATTGATTCGGGATTCAATATATATATATATATATATATATATATATATATATATATATATATTATATATAATATATATATATATATATATATATATATATATATATATATATATATATATATATAAACTTATACAATTAATGCAAATATTGAGGGAATCAGACTCCATGGTCGGGATGCAAAACCTATATATAAACTTGTACAATTAATGCAAATGTTGAGGGTGGGGGAGGTCAGACTCCAGGGTCGGGATCCAAAATCTATATATAAACTCGTACAATTAATGCAAATATTGAAACCGTGATGATATCAGACTCTATATAGATAAACAATCGCCTCTTTTCTACAAATCAACAGCAGATAGAGCACTCAGATTTTTTAAACTTCCTGAAGATAACAGCATATTTGTTTGATGTACCACAACATGTATGTTTGATGTAACATAACATTGTTTGATGTAGCAAAACATTAAGTTTGATGTAACATAACAGTACATAAAGAACGAACTTTTATTGACAAAATTTCGTATGTTCGAACTTCAAATAAAACTAAGAACATCAAAATAGCAACAGTTGACAAAAAATGAGATGAAGAAACATGGAAACTGGAGAATAATCGTCAAAGAGGGCATCGCTATAGGTCTAAACAACGTGCAAGAACTACACAGAGTAGTAATAAAATCGCTCAAACTGGAGAGCACTGGTTTATATCTAAAACACCGAATTCGGTGCTGAAGGAACATCAACCAAGCAAATAACATGCTGATGGCGTAGGAGATCATGTTTCTCCGCAACTCTCGGTCTCGTGTGTTGTTAATAAGTTCAGTTGGTGACATCTATTTGTATCTCGGTGACAACCAATTCAAGAAATTTCTGTCTTCCTATGTCTCATCTCTCCTTGATCTATCCGGTGATTACTAAATGTTCAAGTTTGGTTCTTCTCATCACATGCCAAACATTTTTTTCCTCATCATATGTCCCAAAATGACTCTCTTGATTCTCTGCTTATATTATTTGCTATAATTTGGTTTTTTTACTACAATTTCTATGAAGACTTCTACAACACGAGTTGTCATGGCTGTCATGAAATTTTCATCATCCTTCTAAAAAAAAACAACCACCTCTCAGTTGCCTTCAGCTCGTCTTGAGTGCATTTGTTTATCGACCGTGCTTCACTTCCAAACAGAATTGGTTCAACTCGAACTCGCGCTGCATTGATACTACTCGATTGCATATAGTATTTTTCAACTTCTTAAGTGCTGATTTCGCCAGTACTAGCCTCCATAGCTAGAAAAAAACAACAGTATATTTACTGTTCCCTCTGAAACTACGAGTAGATTTCTTTTATTTTCGCGACAAGAAAAAATTTGCAGACATCCAATCAAAACTTGCTACCATGTCTATCTCTATCTATACGCTGTGTCCCTTGTTTGCCTTGCAGCGTCAGGGGTGGAAGAGTTCTCTGGAGATGGCCTTCTTGTGCGCTGTTTCTAAGCTTGTTCCTGTGGCTTCTTTGATTTCTGTGATCCATCTTTTACATGGTCTGCCTCTGGCTTTATAACCGTTATGTCTATGTGTCATGGCCATCTGTGGCATGCTATATGTCGGTAGTCTGGAAGCGTGTGAAAACCACTTGATCTGCTGTCTTTTGATGTGTTCCAATACTGGTATTGTTTTGGTTATCTGTCTGATGTTATCGTTTCTAATTCTATCTCTTAATGACACTCCGAGTATTCTTCGTAGACATGTCATTTCTGTTGTCACTATTTTTCGTTTGTCCTGTGCTGTCATTGTCCAGGTTTGGCACTGGTAGCATAGTGATGGAATAATAATAGTCTTGTATAATGCAACTTTAGTGTCTATGTTTACATTTTTGTTCTTGAAAATGCGTGTCATCTGTCCTAGGATCTGGTATGTTTTGTTGCATCTATTTTGTATCTCTTTACTGGTTTTCCCTTCACTCGATATAATGCTTCCTAAGTAAGTGAACTCATTTACTTGTTTAAGGTGTTTATCATCGATGGAGATAGTGATATTTCTTTCTTTCTTTGTTATTGCCATTATTTCAGTCTTTTCAATATTAATCTTCATGTTGAATTTTTGGCATGTTATGTGCAGTTTGTTCATATGGTCTTGCAATTGTTCTTCTGATGTCGCTATTAGTACTTGGTTGTCTGCAAAGAGTAGTTCGTTCAATTTGTCTTTTATGTTATCTTCTTGGTTGGTACTTGTTAGTTTACAGATGTGGTCGATATATGCTACCATATAGAGGTATTTATATTGGCTGACCTTTGACCACACATGACCTGTGACCACATATGACCTTTGACCACACATGTCATACAACTACTGCACTTTGTAAATGAGCGAGTGGCTGTTCGTTCGTCGAAGTCAACTATGACCATTTAGCTCAACTGGAATAATGATGAGGATGATGATGCCTGCAAAGTTACTGTGACTATGACTAATGAGTCATATGCGTGTTTAGAATTGTCTACCACACTCTGGCCATGTGTGGGAGGAGGCTATGGACAGCAGCTCTTATCTTTCTTCTAGCACGTTTTTGTTGCGCATCATTGTGTCTGGAGTTCTCTGCAGCTGCTGCACCACTCTTGATTCTACGACACCAGTTGGATTTGTCTTGTACAATATTCTCCCATGGAATGGTGTATATTTTGAAGCGATTCAATGATGTGTGTCTTTAAAATGCTTCTTCTGTCCTCCGACCCTGCGGGAACCAGTCTGGAGTTCTCCATATAACAACTTTTCTGGTAGACGATGATCGTTAATGTGGACAATGTGTCCTGCCCAGCGTGTCTGCGTCTTCATCAACATTGTATGTACACTTACAGACTTAGATTTCATTAGTATTTCACGTCTGGTATTTTATCCCACCAACGGATGTTGAGTATCTTACGGAAGCCGCTTAGGGGGGAAGTGGTTGAGTCTTCTACCGTGTGTGGCATATACAGTCCTTGCTTCACAGACTTAAAGGAGTGATGACATTACTGCTGCCTGGTAAATTATGAGTTTGGTAGTAGTTGTTATTTCCCTTCTTTCCCGTGACGTTTTTTTAGTCTTCCAAATGTGGTACTAGTTTTTGCTATTCTGTTGTTTACCTCAGTGTCGATGTTTATAACAAGTGCGAAATTGCTGCCCAGGTAGGTGAGATTATTGATTGTTTGAAGCTCTTCATCTTTGATCCTTATATGGAGATTTATGTGTGGTTTGTTTGATGTGGGTTGAGACATAACCTCCGTTGTCTTTGTATCGATGGTAAAACCAAATTTGTCGCAGGCTTCAGCAATTTGGTTTATGGTGACCAGCATACTGTCTGCAGAATCAGCATACAGTGCGCAGTCATCGTCATGGAGGAGTTCCCTAACATTTGTGTCTGGCGTCTTAGTTTTGACTTGCAAACGCCGAAAGTTGAAGCGTTTACCAACTTTTATGTATCTTATTTGTATTCCTGTTATGTCACAGTGTTGCAGCTAGAACGCGTTCTTGTTTGACCCATTTATTAAGGAAAGGATGGTGATGACTCTCCATCACTAATAACAACAGCCATGCAATCGTGGAACTGTCACACTATGTTGATAAACTGGGGGAGGAGGCCAGCCAAATTTGGCGAGCACTTTCCACAGCCCATCTATGTTCACATTGTCAAATGGCCTTGTGAGTTCTACAAATGTTGTTAAAAGTTCCATTTGGTGTTCTTTGATTTTTTTTTCTTGGAGTTGACGGACAGCAAAGAACATGTCCACTGTCCCGCGACCAGCACGAAATCTGCACTGGCTTTCAGGCAGAAGATCATCTGTGAGTGTTTGTGTACGTCGGTTCGGCATTACACGAGCTAGTATTTTACCAGCTATTGAGAGTAGCGATATCCCTTAGTTGTTGTCACGTGACTATTTATTTCCGTTGGTTTTATATAGGTGGACAATTGAGGCATCTTTCTGGTTTTTAGGCACAGTTCCTGTGCTGCAGCACGTAACAAAGATATTGGTAAGCTTCTGGACAAGCACCTTTCCTCCTATCTTGTAGATGTCTGCTGGAGTGGCATACATACCAGAAGCTATTCAATGCGACATTTGTCCAATAGCAAATTTTACTTCTTTACTTGTTGGCGGTATGTCAAGCTCTTCTCCAACGTTTTGTTGTGGCATGCGATCTATTGCTTCTTCGCTGTAGACTAATGGCTTATTTAAAACTGCTTCGAAATGTTGTGCCCATCAGTCTAGGATCTGAGGTTTTTTTTCTGTATGCAGGGCTGATTCATTTGCGTTAAGCAATGTTGGTGATTCTGCAAAATTTGGGCCCTATTGTTTTTAATGCATCGTAAAATCGCTTGTATTTATATCGGCTGACCTTTGACCACACATGCCATGCAGCTACAATAATTTGTAAGTGAACAAGTTAATGTTCTATCACTACATATTTGTCATAAAAAACAATAAAGTAATTAAGATATAGACTAAAAACGATAAAAACACATTATAGACACATTAAAAACACATTTTGGTACACTTTCTTACCACTGCTCACAAGAAGCTCTTGTTCTTGTTTGGGCGGGCGGCAAGAACGTACCGCCATATACCCGACCACTGCAACCTTCTGTACTAGACCAGTTCAAGATTTTGGTAATTGTCACGAAATGGCATCAGACGTCACGGATTTCCGTGTAACGCCAATGAAAATTGAGTCGAAATTGCTTACCAAATTGTGGAAAGTGCCAATAGTTAAGTCACAGTGTGTGCAGAAACGACGTCTAAATGAAGTATGCGCTATTTTAATATTTAATTGTCATTAAGTTTAGCCCAATCAACTAATTGACAGAGGAAGCTGAGTATTGGACATACGTAATGTACTACAACTAAAGCAACTTATACAGAGTTTACAACCTATGCTCAACATTGGTAAATAATATTAAGAAAAACTGTAGGGGATAGAGGAGACGTGGTGTTACCGGATCTTTAGTTTGCTTCTTAGTACTAATTGTCATGTTTTGATTTTCTAAAGGGAGTGAGATTTGAGCCTTCAATCCCCGTTTTTTATCTACGGGCTTGCATATGTGCCATCTGTGTCAAATAAGAAAAAAGCTGCCAATAACGTTATGATTGCTTCTGACGCAGCATTTTGCTACACGGAAGTGGTTTCTATGAGTGTCATGGAATAAATATGTTAAAAATGTACAAAAAACAAAAAATAACATACTCATCCACGGAAAGGTAATACTGCTAGTAAAACTGTATTAAAATAGTAGTTACGTAGGAAACAGGTGATGACGTTTTTTTCTGCACGACGACTAACACAATATCGCAAACTCACCTGAAATAATATACACAACTGAAAACAATTTATAATCATACAAATAACAATACACATGACATGATCAACGTTATTAACAAAAGATCTTTCTCAGGATGCGTTTAAATCAAAAGATGTCGAATAGAAATGACTACACCCCACAAACGTGTCCGAACGAAATATGGAAGTGAGATGCCAGAAGGATATGAACAGGAAGTACATAAAAAGCGTAAATATAGGTGGAAACGAAACGAACAAAAAGATGACGTAAATGACAGAACAAAATGAATAAGGACATAGACCATAACAACCAAGAACTAGACAAAAGAGTGGTCGGAATTGAGTCCAAATGGCTTGAGGATACTCAACTAAAATATAAGACAATTTTCTAGAGAGTACCTAGATTTATCATCAGTGGTGCAGGATCTAATGGCAGTGACCTGAATATCAAAAGCGCCAAGATGGCCAACGCCGTTGAAGTGTGTGGCCACATGAGTAGATGTTCTGTGCTTGAAAGCATGAAGATGGTTACAGAAGTGATCGTTCAATCTTAAGCCGGTTTCTCCGATGTACTGCTTGCCGCAGCGTTTACATACGATCACGTAAATAATATTACGGGATTCACTTGTAAAGGTCTCATCGATGGAAAAGTGGCCTTCGGAAATGAAATGGAGTGCATCTGAACACATAAGGACATGTATAGCAACGGCCGCGTGAGCAACGAACAGTACCAAAATGGTCGGGAACAGAAGACCTAAGGTGGCTATGAACCAAGATGTCCTTCAGATTGTTGTCGCGCCTATAGGCCACCGGAGGTACGTCCTGGAAAGCGGCACGGGTGTCAGGATCAGACTGGAGAAGGGAATAATGTTTAAGCATTATTCGTCGGACAGAAGAGTTATGGGGATGAAAGGTAAGAACAAGGTAAACCCTATCAGAGGAGGAGGAAGAACCCTGAGAGTTAGTCAAGGTATGGAGGCGAGATAACTGGCGTTTATACGGAGCCAAATCCTTTGTTCTTATTTATTTTGTTCCGTCTTTACGTCATCTTTTGTTCATTTCGTTTCCACCTATATTTACGTTTTCTATGTACTTCCTGTTCCTATCCTTCCGGCATCTCATTTCTATATTTCGATCGGACACATTTGTGTGGTTCAATCATTTCTATTCGTATTATCTTGAAAAAATCATTTTGGTCGAAACGTTGATTATGTCATGCGTATTGTTATTTGTATGATTATAGCTTGTTTTCCATTATTATTTTACGTGAGCTTCCGGTAATGATAATGTGTTACTCGTCGCGCAGTAAAACTTCATTACCTGTTTTTTACGTAAGTACTATCCACGGAAATATTTTCCCAATAGCATGGAGGGGGGGGGGAGAAGAAATAGAGGGGGGTCGATTTTATCATAATAGCAAACCTAGTTAGTACAATGGCAGAACCACTAAAACTCAGACACAGTTTTCAAATTGTCCGATATCTGCAAGCATGCTGGACCGCAACCTAGAATAAGTCATTGCCCCTGTTGTACCGCAACGCAGAATAAGTCTTTAAAATGTCCCTGTTGGACCGCGACGTAGATCAAGTCCTCAACACGTCCGTCCCTATTGGACCGAAACATAGAACAAGTTCTTAAAAGGTCCTTGTTGGACTGCGATGTAGAACCTTAAAAAGTCATTACTGGACTGCGATGTTAAACAAGTTCATAAAATGTCAGTCGTGCACCACGACATGGAATTCCAGATAACACTTATTTATTTTATAATTAGTATTAATTACTTGTGCACAATTTAACTGGACAAAGAAGTTAAAACAAGTTCAAGAAAGGCCAAGGGAACATGAAAAAATCTTTTTTTTTTTTTTCATTCTAAAGTGTACAATCTCATGTCTTTCGATCAAACAATGCAAGTTAATTTTCACATTTTTTTTAAAGCCACCCCCCCCCCCCCCCGCCCGCCCCATTTCCAAGCCTAATTAGAACTTTTAAAAAAATTCGTAACTTATTTCGTGTTGTTTTTTTTCCAATAGTATTCTTAAGCAAGGATAAGCCGTCGTTAGTGTAATTTCCTTTTTATGCCTCACAAGCACACATTTAATATGTGTACACTTAGAACCACCAACAACTTCACCTACGTAGTTAACCATAACTGTATTGTTATTCTTTATGTCATCTTCACTTTCACATGGGTAGACTAACGTAAATGTATTTTTTTCCCGTATGTCCTCTTGACTTTCACCTGTAGTGCCCGGTATAAATGGATGTTCCGTTAGTAACCCATTTACAAAATTGTTAGTGAATATTGAGTTAATTAATGTGTAAAGCTCGTCCCACTGCATATAGAAATAGCTAATTATTTTACCATACTTTTCTCGAAGTTCGAGGAAATGAATATATTTTTCTGGATTACCCATTAATATGTGTTTATTACATATATGTTTTCTTGATTTTCCTGGAATTTTAAAATTTGACGATACTTGGGGGTTGCAATGTGTTACAGTTTTAACTGGTGTGCTCGTTTTCAAAATTGTTAAAAGTATATTTAACAGTTCTTCTTTCTGTTCTTCATCGGAGCATGAAAATATGTAATCATAGCTTCCACTAGAGTGGTAAATATTCATAGGATAACACTTTTTGTTTTCATATTCATATTCAATGCACATGTCAATATGTATAGCGTTATTATTATTACACACTCTCAGAGACAAGTTTTGACATTTGTCATCAATATAATCCCGAGGTAGAGGAACATTTAAAATTGACAGGGTTCGTCCATTTGTTGCAACAATATAATTATCGAAAGAGCTACCACGTGAACTTTCCACAAACTTTAATATATTTTTTAATATATCACAAGAGAGGATCCACTCCATATCTGTTTTTTTTATTCTAAAATTTGAATTCGAATGTGGCTTACTATTTTCTCTGTGCGTTGATATTCTTAGATTGCTTGTATCTGCGAAGTCTTGTGCGTATAATTTAATACGCTCAATTCGGTCACATTTTGACATCCGCCGAATACGGATGTGTCGGGCCACTGGCGCAAATAAAACGGCGGCACAACTCATTTCTATTCTCTGGACTACATCCTGCTGGAATTCTAATGGGACCATGGTCCTGCTACAAGAGAGATCCAGCGGGAGTTTGAGAATAAACGCTGAAGAAGAAGAAGATTCTAACAGACTTGAAAGTAATACACTATTTGTCAGAAATCGATACTCAGTCATTTCAAATATCATGTGTCGGATACTAGCTATATTACAAATAGTAGCTATATTATCTATATTACGGATATTATCTATATTACAAATATCTATAGTATCTATATTACAAATATTATCTAGAATATCTATATTAGAGATATATGTAATTAGAGAACAAAAAACTTCTATGTTATAAACCTGCTGTGTGTTAATATTTGTGCAGACAGGTCTCATATATGTACCAATAACAAAACGTATAGCTTCCCGTGAGACATGCTCTAATGACATGCATTTACTTACATTAGACAATGACTTACTGACGTCATTTCTGCCTAAAAACTGTAACATATCTGCAGGTACGCTCAAGAAAATACGATTATCAAACATATTTATCGTATAAGAAAATCGATTCGAAAGTAAAATCAATTCATTAAAGAAACAGCTTGTGATGTATTTATTCATTAATACACGTCCACTAATTTCATCTTTATAAACAAATATTGCATTCAGATATTTCATAAATTTCTTCATGCTGTGGCAACCAAAATCCATCGTTGATCTAGTACAAGGTGTGCATATGGTGCAACCAAATAACTGTTGGCATATCATTTTATACTAGTAAAACGAAACATAGATTTTGATTGGATAGTGAAATTACCAATTGAATCAAGAAACGCACAACGTTATTAAAAGAACTGACAGAGTTGATAAAATTAGAAATATCATTTCAATGGCGGACAAGTCTTAAATATTGTGTGGCAAGATATAAAACATAGTGAACCATCATTAAAATTTGAAATGCAGTCTTATATTTCTTCTTCTTCAACATCGTTCATTCTCAAACTCCTGCTGGCTCTCCCTTGTAGCAAGACCATTGTCCTACTAGATTTCTAGCAGGATGTAGTCCAGAGAATGGAAATGCGTTGTGTCGCCGTTTTATTTGCGCCAATGGCCCGACACATCCGTCTTCGGCGGGAGTCTTATATTTAAGAGACCACAATTCAACACAACCCGTGTTTGGTTCACTGTTAGCTAGTCGGGACGCTTGTCAGTGCTTATGTGTTATGTTATGTTATGTTGTTCGTCCATCACAAGTGATGATGACCATAAGTTACATCCACTTTTGAAAATTCAATTTTAGTTATGTCCTTGATTATGAGTTCGTAGATGGCTAATGAGCCCTATTCGAGCAGTGCTTATGAACTGACGTTCGGCATTGTCGCCCTTAATTAAACACGATTTCATGAATAAGGGCGTAGAAATAGGCGCTGGCTACTCTTTAATCTAAAATTGAAGGGGGGAAAATGGGGGGGGGGAGAAGAAATAGATGGGATCGATTTTATCATAATAGCAAACCTAGTTAGTACAATGACAGAACCACTAAAAGTTGTGAACTTTTACAATTCGCCTTTTGCGGTTTTGTCTTGTGTGCTCCCACTACAACAACCCCCCCCCCCCTCCCCCAACGATCAGAATGAAAAGTTTATGAGCTACCTAAACATAATCATTCAAGCGAGTCATAGAGATGATAAGCTCGTTATTGTTTTGTGATTTGATGAGTTGTCACAGACTGAGAATCATTGGTTGGTGTTCTAGGTAAATGTGACATTGGTAAATATAACAGCAAAAGACAATACTGCTCACGACATGTGTGGTTCTCAATTTCGTCATTTCCAACTGCTTTTTGACTTGAACATTTGGTTGCATGCCCGGAACAATAGAGAAGTTCAGTTAAACCAGTAAACTGGTGGCGAGGAATGAGTACAGTGAACCCTATCTTGGCAGCAGTTGCGTGGAACAGTACATAGGTTGAAACCTACCTTCATGATGATGTGATAGTTTTTCTCTGGCTCTGGCCCGGGGTGGGCTGAAAATCCGCATACTTCCCAGACATATAATGCCATTTTAATGGTATTGGGTCAAAGACATTAGCCCATAGACCGCTGATCAGTAACCAACCAGCCAGTCAGCCAAATGTTAATCAGTTAAAAAGAAAGCAAAGAATTTTCACAGAAAAGCTGAAAGAAGCAAGACTAATGGTCAACACTCCCTCCTGCCCGTCGTCAACATTCCCTCTCGCCTGTCGTCAACACTCTCTCACGCCCATCGTCAACATTCCCTCTCGCCTGTCGTCAACACTCTCTCACGCCCATCGTCAACATTCCCTCTCGCATGTCGTCAACACTCTCTCACACCCATCGTCAACATTCCCTCTCGCCTGTCGTCAACACTCTCTCACGCCCATCGTCAACATTCCCTCTCGCATGTCGTCAACACTCTCTCACACCCATCGTCAACATTCCCTCCCTCCCGTTATCAATAGATTTTCAAGAATATAGACTCCCCTGCATAATTATATTAACAAATATGCTAACGCCCCCCCCCCTTCCGAGAGCTCCCTAGCGTATAGTGGTCACGCTGTTCGCCTTGTGTTAAAGAGGTTATGAGTTCGAATCCGACTCGTGTCGACTTGTTTACAAGGTGGAATTTTTTAGGAGATCCCTGTGGATTATTACTTGAAGCTACGGAGTTACGTGCTATGAGTGATACTCTCGGCAGGCGACGTATTGCTTCGTTGTGAGTGACGTACATATGGGAAACTGAGTACAGTGAAGTCAATCCTCTACGACTTTTGAACCCTTTTTTGTTACCCTCCTCCCGCCCGTCGTCAACATTCCCTCCCTCCCTCGCTCCCTGAGGCAGGTAGTGTGACGTTATTTTCACATGAGCCATATGGACTGGCCATGCAACGTGTCGTGACATTGCACACCGTCAATCTCCCGCTGTCCTTGAAGGGTTATCACTATCTACTGTAATGTCCCCAGCTTGTGAAGGATTCTCCCTTCTTGCTGAGATGTGCCTACCCACCTAAGATGTGCCTACTCCCGCCCGTCGTCAACACTCCCATCCCACTGTCGTCAACACTTCTTCCTGCCCGTCGTCAACACTCCCATCCCACCGTCGTCAACACTTCCTCCTGCTTGTTGTCAACACTTCCTCCCGCCCGTCAAAAACATACCCTCGCGCCCGTTATCAATAGCTTGTCAATAGTCCTGAGATTTCTCTGCTTAATTATATCAACGAATATGTTACCCCTCCCTCCAACATCCCCTGTCAACCTTTATCAAGATTTCCTGCCGTCTGTCGTCAACACACTTCCCTCCCGTCGTAAACACATCATCCCGACCGTTGTCAACACTCCCTCTAGCCGTTGTCAACACTGTCCCTCTCTTCCGCCGGCAACACTAGCTCCCTAACCCTATGTTGTCAACATTTCTTCCCGCCCGCTGTCAACATTCTCTTGCTGTTATACCAACCTTACTATACGCTTGCGAAACGTGGACAGTGTATGCTAGACATGCAAGAAAGTTAAATCATTTCCATCTTACCTGCCTACGTAAATTACTAAACATCCATTGGTGGGACAAAGTACCAGACTACGAGGTCTTGGAAAAATCAACCTCAATAAGCATCCACACAATACTTATGAAGGCGCAGGCACGCTGGGCAGGCCATCTTGTGCGTATGGAGAACTCGCGATTGCCAAAACAAATATATTATGGAGAACTCAAGGCAGGATTTCGAAAAGCTGGTGGACAGAAAAAGCGTTTCAAAGACACGCTCAAGTCATCCTTGAAACATCTTAACATTGACGTAGGCGCTTGGGAGAGCTTCGCTCAGGATAGAACGGCTTGGCGTTACAGCATTAGAACGGGAGCACTAGCGGCAGAAGAATTCAGACAAGAAACTGCAAGACAGAAGCGGACACGTAGAAAAGAAAAAACATCTCAACCTCACACAGATACCTTCTATTGTTGTCAATTCTGTAAAAGAACATTTTGTGCGCGCATTGGACTTGCTAGTCATTTAAAAACGCACTATTAACTTTATTATTTTATTATTTATTGTTATTATTATTATGGTTGAGTTTTTGGTCATTGTCGATCACGACGGACGAACATCATCATCCCATCGTTAAAACTTCCTCCCGCCAGTCATCACCACTCTCTTCCGACCGTTGTTAACTACCTCCCACCCGTTGTCAACACTCCCTCACGCCAGTAGTCAACACTCTATCCCTCTCATATTGTCCGCATTCCCTCCTGTCCGTTATCAATGGCTTGTTAAGAATCGAGAGACTCCCCCTGCTTAATAATATCAATAAATATGTTACCCCATTAAACCGGCTGAAAACATCTCCCGCCCGTTGTGAACTATCCATCCATCCTGTTGTAAAAACTCACTGCGGCCCGTCGCCAATATTCCCTCCTGCACTTCGTCAACACTCCCTCCCATCAGTCGTCAATACTCCCTTCCTCCCGTCGTCATCACTCCCTCCCAGTGTCAAAACTCCCTCCCGCCCGGTGTAAAACTCCCTCTTGCTCGGTGTCAACACTCTCTCCCGCCCGGTGTCAAAACTCCCTCTCGCCCGTCGTCAACACTCCCTCCCGCCAGGTGTCAACACTTCCTCCCGGCCGATGTCAATAGCTTGTCAAGAATCCAAAGACCCCCTATCCCTGGCTTAATTATATCAATAAATATGTTACCGCTCCACCTAAAAATAATTTCAGTTGAAAACGTGAGAAAAACCAGATCTTTGTTTCAAATTTTTAATTATATTTATATCAAATAAACACAATTTATTTATAGTATTTAAAAAACCGTTTTCTAGACGTCAATTTTGCTAAACACCCAGCCTCCGCCCTTGTCAAACGTTTTTAAAAACCTTCATCCCTTCCTCCCTAATTAATGACGTAATTTATGGACAGCCCCCCCCCCCCATCACCCAGTTCAACTAGTACCATAATAAATACAGAATAACTCTTTATGAGAGGTTGACCTGTATGATTAGCTAAGTTTGTGAAACAATCACACATAATAACTAACTGACCGACGCTCACACACTCGCATACGTACACACACACATAAACTAGTCACAGAAAATACATGATTCTTGGAAAGAAATCCAAGCTCCGCAAATTTGTGATCAAATGAAATTCAAGGTCCCAAATGTAATCGATAGAAATCAAAAAATCTCCAAATGTCATCGATAGAAATGCAAAGATCTCCAAATGTTATCGATAGAAATCCAAAGATCTTCAAATGTCATCTATAGAAATGCAAAGATTCTCAAATGTAATCGAAAGAATTCAAGGTTCGGAATGTCATCAATAGAAATTCAAAAAGCCCCAAATGTCATCGATAGAAATCCAAAGATCTCTAAATGTCATCGATAGAAATCCAAGGATCTTCAAATGTCATCGATAGAAATCCAAAGATCTCTAAATGTCATCGATAGAAATCCAAGGATCTTCAAATGTCATCGATAGAAATCCAAAGATCTTCAAATGTCACCGATAGAAATTCAAAGATCTCCAAATGTCATCAATAGAAATGCAAAGATCCTCAAATGTAATCTAAAGAATTCAAGGTTCGGAATGTCATCGATAAATATCCAAAGATTCCCAAATGTCATCGAAAGAAATTCAAATATCATCGATAGAGGGGTGCAAAGGGAACGCATTGCTCTAGGCGGACCCAGGGTTAGCAGATAACCAAGATCCCAAATGTAACTCCACGCGGTGCACCCTGGAAACAGAAATACAGCAGCTCGAGATGATTCTGGCCAAATCAATTGGGGATCGTGTCCGAGAATATGGAGGTAGCAGATGGAATGAGATTTGACTGCACAAGAGACAGACAATATCTCCGACACCACCAGCATCACCACATATAGCGACACTGTCGACATACAGTGAAGCTAGTCAGTCCAGTCCGAACATTGGAGGGGCGGCCAATGTAAAATGCACGTAAAGGTAGATGCATGGCGAGAGACATAGATTTCATACCGAGTACAATGAAACAATGAAAGGGCAGAACAGCGCTAGAGGGCAGCGCGAACTGCAAATAGAAAGTGAAAAGTCCCTTGGAAAGGGGAACTACAAGCTCCGTCAGCTCGAGACGAGCTTCTAGTTACCTGTGTTCCTTACAGGCAGAGACCCAGGCCCATTCATTGGCGTTTCGTAAAGCAAGAAGACCTAATCCAACTCTAATGTCGAGCCTTCCTAAATCGGAAATATGCTCGCGAAGAGAAAGGGTTCTGTACCCGATGGGCTTAGGCAAGAAAGGGACAACGATGGTAGTCCTGGCCCAACTCTACTGTCAAGGTTTCCAATACCGGAAGTACACTTGCAGAGAGAAAGGGTTCCGTACCCGATGGGCTCAGGCACAAAAGGGACAACGATTTAGCCCTGGCCCAACTCTACTGTCAGGTTTTCCTACACCGGAAAAACACTTGAAGAGATGTCGGTGAATGACACCTTGGCTAAGAGGGCGAAAGAGCCAGGGTCCAACTCCTCTGTTGAGTTCTTCCCCTTAAGGAACCAGGCTCACGGATTAGAAACGGTTCAGTACCCAATGGGCACAGGCACAGCACGTCCAATTACACGAGGCAAATGTTCATAGACAGTGGAATACCTCGTGCGAGTCAGACGAGAGCAAAAATCGTCTGGGCGAAGAGTTGCCACTACGCGTGCCTGGAGACGGATATAGAGGCTGTCACAGGCTAAGGGTAGCCCAACCGAATTGTCAAGGCATGCCGAGATCGGATGTGCTAGGCCTACAAGTCGCATAATGGTGGCACAACGTAATCACGCTCCCGGCGGTAATCGCACGGATATCCGTGATGGTTACAATGGAGCGAACGCAAAACAAACAAACAAACATCATCGATAGAAATCCAAAGATCTCAAACATCATGGATAGAAATCCAAAGATCTCCAAATGTCATCGATAGAAATCCTAACATTCCCAAATGTCATCGAAAGAAATTCTAGGTCCGAAATGTCATCGATAGAAATTCAAAGATCTCCAAATGTCGACAGAAATCCAAAGATAACCAAATGTCATCGATAGAAATTCAAAAATCTCAAAATTTCATCAATAGAAATTCTAATATTTCCAAATGTCATCGAAAGAACCCAGATCGTGGTGAAAACAAAAACCCAAGAGTTACAAAAGAGTTCGCCTTATCCATGTACACCTATATTTCAATCAATCAATCAATAAAACCCATAACCCTTCAGGGTCGTAGGGGTACCACATTGGAAGCTTCAGCACACAGAGTCCTCCAGCGAATTCTATCCTCAGCGATGCGGATGAGTGTGGAAATATCTAGCCCTGTCCATTCCTTGATGTTGTCTGTCCATGTCTTTATTTGTCCTCCTCTGCTTCTTCCACCCTTGACAGTTCCCTGCAGTATTGTTTTTGACAAGGAATTCATACACCTATATTTATACGCCTATGAATGTCAGAATGAAGTGTACAAATACGGCAACTAAGACATAATCTCATGCCTAGAGTCGCACATAAATATGTCTGACATATATATGTTTTAGCTTGGTCATTTTTTTTCATTGTGTTTGTGTATTATTAATCTTTTCCTGGAATTACTCTATTTAAATCGGGTTTTTCTGCTCTGTTTTCCAGTAGTAGCTTGAATTTCAGTTTCATTTTCGGAGATATCCTATATGTCATATCAGTGATAACAAATCAATATAAATATATTTAGTATGACATTATGAAGCACACAAAAACGGCTGTCTACAGAGAACTCTTCTACGCCTGACGCTGCAAGGCATAAAGTGGTATAACAGGAAAAGAAAGAAATATTTAGTGTCACTGACTTTCTACCTCTCATTTCCCACCCCGAGTCAAACAAAGTCAAAGTTATAAACATGAACAATGTGTGTAGTACAGTAAATATGGAATTGTTCATAAATTGTATAACACGAATCATGGGTAGGAGGTTTGAACAAGTTTGATAGTTGCCAACTTGGAGGGTAGAAAGTTCTATAATTTTGACTCAGTAATGCTATATAATGGGTAGGGGGTTTGAACAAGCTTGATAGTTGACAACTTGGAGGATAGAAAGTTCTAGAATTATTGACTCAGTAATGCTATATCATGGGTAGGGGGTTTGAACAAGCTTGATAGTTGCCAACTTGGAGGGTAGAAAGTTCTAGAATTATTGACTCAGTAATGCTATATCATGGGTAGGGGGTTTGAACAAGCTTGATAGTTGCCAACTTGGAGGGTAGAAAGTTCTATAATTTTGACTCAGTAATGCTACGAGTATATAATGGGTAGGAGGTTTGAACAACTTTGATAGTTGCCAACTTGGAGGGTAGAAAGTTATATAATTTTGACTCAGTAATGCTATATAATGGGTAGGGGGTTTGAACAAGCTTGATAGTTGACAACTTGGAGGGTAGAAAGTTCTAGAATTATTGACTCAGTAATGCTATATCATGGGTAGGGGGTTTGAACAAGCTTGATAGTTGACAACTTGGAGGGTAGCAAGTTCTATAATTTTGACTCAGTAATGCTATATAATGGGTAGGGGGTTTGAACAAGCTTGATAGTTGCCAACTTGGAGGGTAGAAAGTTCTAGAATTATTGACTCAGTAATGCTATATCATGGGTAGGGGGTTTGAACAAGCTTGATAGTTGCCAACTTGGAGGGTAGAAAGTTCTATAATGTTAACTTCAGTAATGCTATATTTATGGTCACCCACAAATTACGCCATTAATTTGGCGTGGGGGAGAGATCTGAAAAGTTTTAAAGTTCTTGGCATTAGGGGGGGATGGGTCACAAAAAAGTGACATCAACATAAATTGTGCGTAAACAGAAGCCATAATTGCCCCCCCCCCCAAAAAAAAAGTGTTGTAATTTATGAATACCCACCTTATACAATCACATTGGTTTAAATATGCTATATGAAAACATAACATATACTATATGAAAACATAACATATACTATATGAAAACATAACATATACTATATGAAAATATAAAATGTGTGTATTTGAAGGAGGTTGGTTATCGCGTCTGATAAGCTGATACACCCTGTTGTGGCAACCCTATGTGGAGTTCAAAATAGAACTAAACTTTTGATGACAGGATTCAGTGACTGAATCTTCTATTATTTTGTTATGACCTTGATATAACATACATGGATTGGATTATTGAAAGTAGTGCTTTACCAGAATATATTGAACTTTGTTTAAGCAAACTAACAAGAAAAACGTTTCCATATTGCTGTCAAAAACATTACCTTGTTTGGAATTGTTGAACTGTAGGCATTTCTTTAACTTTCACATTACGGCGACCACTATAAGTTTAGACCCAGTTAAAATTTCTAGATGTGTTGTCACTGTGGTACAACAGAATGTCACCAACTGAACTGATTAACAACACAAGAGACAGAGAGTTGTGGAGAAACATGATCTCCTACGCCACGCGGCATGGCACTTGGTGTGATTGAATTAATTTTTTTTAAATGTACTATACTATTTGGAAATGGTAGATACAGTCCTTTTTCATAGAAATTTCAGTTTTTTTGTTTATTTTTCATTACTTATCAACAGAAATGGACTCACACCTACAATAGTCATTGATAAAGGACAAATAGAAAATAGCAACATCTTTGAATATCTCATCAGCCATCAACGCCGAAGGAGATTTTTCAACAGAAATCCGAAAGAGATTAGCATTAACCTTACCCAAAAAAATCTCAAATGAAAAATCAATGAAAGGTACAAACTGAAAAATAAATTTGCATCTAATAAACAGCAATATTTTTTTGCGGTGGCAACATAAGTTGTGAGAGGTGGGCAACGACATTTGTAATGCAAAAGAAAAATATAGACATGTGACATGATATTTATAGAAAGGTCGTAAGAATAATTTGGTAAGTAAATACATAAAAATATATACAATTTTTAAATAGCAATTTTTACGTTGAACAATACACAGAATCGACGTACATTTCGACCAAAAAAAGTCTTTGTCAAGGTAGTGACAAACAAAACACACAAAAACTTTACTTCTTCCGGCAGCGCTTCTATCCAGATTACATTATTTCCACTGCTCTCCAACGGGTTCAGAGTGGCCATTGCCACTCGTCGCAAGACTCCATCCGACCAAGTCAAATTTGTTACTACTGTTTAACATCATCCCCTCCCCATTGTTCTATGTTATGTTATGTTCCTCCAGGGTCATAGGCGGTACATAGGATAGAAACCATAGCTTTCTATTTATGTCTTTGTGTTGCCAGGTCTTTCAGTTCTTGGGTGTTGTTCATGGTCATTGATATACTTTCTCTATTAATGATTATTCGTAGAGTTTATCTAGGTCTCCCTCTTCTTCTAACTCCCGGTGGCACCCACTTTAGTAGCTGATGGAGAATTATTAGGCTGTTCATTCTAAGAGCATTGCCGATGTAAGTCCATCGCTATGTCCAATTGTTCTATGTTGTAGTGATATTTAGCTTTGACCTCCCTTGATCAATGCCATGATGATTTGTAACATAGACATTCATTGTTCTATGTTGTACTGATATTTAGCTTTGACCTCCCTTGATCAATGCCATGATGATTTGTAACATAGACATTCATTGTTCTATGTTGTACTGATATTTAGCTTTGACCTCCCTTGATCAATGCCATGATGATTTGTAACATAGACATTCATTGTTCTATGTTGTACTGATATTTAGCTTTGACCTCCCTTGATCAATGCCATGATGATTTGTAACATAGACATTCATTGTTCTATGCTGTGGTGATATTTAACATTGACATAACTTGAACTATGCTGTGGCCTGTACCAACCTCCCTTGACCTATACTGTGATCAGGACAATATCAATCAGGTTCTTCTTTTTCTTCTTCTGCGCTCGTTCTCAAACTCATGCAGATCAGCAGGATGTAGTCCGGAGAACGATATGCGTTGTATCATAGTTTACAGCATTGCTGCGATGTCTGCGCCTTTCGGTCTGACACATCCGGCTTCAGCATGGCTTTGGGTCACTGACCCTATATGGGATGGGACAGCTAACTCCATCCCATAACCTCCTTAGTCGCCTCGTACGACATGCATGGAAGGTAAACAGTGTTGCTATTCTTTGCTTCCCTTTCGGGCCCCAACAACACACGGGAAAATTGACCTGATTGTTTGGAAAAACCCTAAAGCATGCTTGGTTTTTTATTGTTAATTTTTTTCTAAAAAGAAATTTTGATAATAAATACGTCAATGCCTATACAAGTGAGTATGATTTGGTATCGGACATGTTTTTTTTTGTGCACATTGTGGTTATGGATTCTGAAATATTATTTCATATCGAAATAACACGAAATGTTGTACCTTAGGTAAGTAAAATATAGTATAATCATTTATAATTGTGTGAAAACATAGTACAAAAGAGATATTTATGAGATTCCTTAACCATTTTTCTGTTTGTATCTGTAACTTTTAAAGCATGTTAGGCAATGCCGAAAAGTTCTCATAATTTTGTAAAGACATCGCCATCCTGTTATGTAAAATAACTCAAGTTCATACTAGAAAACTGCGCTGGGTTGCATTGCTTATTCTGTTTCTATCACCATGACTATATTTATGTTTATTTAGGTATTAAATTATCATGATTCATACGGATGTTTAAGCCTCTACAAGGAACTATTCTTTGCTAATTATTAGTCGTATTTATAGGTTAAATGTTTAGCAATTCAAATTAATTATATGCCAAATTGTCACACGAATATTTCTAATATAAGAATGTGTTTAATGTTATTGTTGTGATTACACCAGATCTAATAGAAAGAAAATTGATATTTAGAAATCAAATGATCCAGATTGACAAGACATTGTTGTTGCACGCACATCTATATCATAGGTTGCTTACCCTTATATGTCTTGGCTATGGGACGTGCTTATAACATATAACATAGGCTTACAGTATTTCCAAACAAATTATACAATTGTTGTCATTTAATAAAGAAATTATACATTAATTTAGTAATATATTTTACAAATATTTTTTTTACATCATTTATGTTTTTTTCTTCATATTTCAGGAATTAGACCTCTAGTTTCTTGGCAAGATGGCAAACAAGAGGCATGTAGATGAACTGAGGCGCTTGCAAGCACGTAGATTGGAATTGGGGGAGAGGGTTTCAACCCTCCGCCCCTTTTAGCAAAGCATGTGACTTTGTACTAGGTACTTGGCCAAAACGGTGGGCCAAAAATAGTATAACATAAGGTTATAGGCCTAAAACATTTCCAAAATAATTTGATCATTTTCAGGTACATAAATTAGATCACCATCCTCTGTGAGAGCTAGAAACTAAATTCAGACAGGAAATGAAGAATTTAAACTTTTCAATAAGTTACAGGTGTCAGTTTAAATATCAGTTATATCACATAAATAAATCTGCTAGGTAGCAAATAAACAAACTTAAGCCTACATGTTGTTAAAGTTTATATCACATAAATAAATCTGCTAGGTAGCAAATAAATAAACTTAAGTCTACATGTTATCAAAGTTTACATCACATAAATATATCTGTTAGGTAGCAAATAAATAAACTTAATCCTACATGTTATCAAAGTTAAAGCCAAACAAGCTTACATTTTTCACCACTATTTTTATAGTTTGGTTTTCACATGAAACTAGACACGACTCACTTTCTAAAACTATTTTGCAAAGAATTTTTGATGGTAGAAGGAGAAGAAGCGAATAGTAAATATTCTGAATTGACAACATCATGGAATGGACGAACATAATTTTTCTATACTCGTCTGAAAAGCTAGACTAGAGGTTTGTGGAGGGTTATTTGTGCTGTCTACAATGTGGCTCCCATATGACCCTGAAGGGGTGTGGGTATTATTATTATTATCATATTTGTAAACAAATTAAATGGAGTTTTAATAAACCAGCATTATTGACAGAAACTTTACTTTTGTCAACATCCTTCCCCTTGTCAACAACAGTCAAGCTTGTTCAGGAGCCCTCGTCATCTATTTGTTAACGTATTTTATGGACAGTCCCAAACCTAGATAGTGATGACATGCATGATAGGTTTCAATGTTGCTATTCTTTCAGGGGCGTATACACCTTCTTCGGTAAGGAAGGGGGAAATGACTAAAACAAGGTCATTCGCCAATTTCCCTTGCATCTTTCTTTATAAGATTTTTGTTTTGTTGAAGATCGGTAAGGGAGAGGGGATGTGGAGGGGTTACTCATATTTTTGCTAAGTTCTTAGTACTAAAGTAAAAGCCATGTTCTAATTTCCACAGGTTTGAACCCGCACTCCATTACCTACAGGCTTGTGTTGTTCTCCCCTTGACTCGCTACAATTCACAGTAGCTGTGAATTATTGACAGAAAGACATGCCTAGGTAGCAAATTACTTTTTCTGGCCAAAGTACGCCAGTCACCTTTACTATCTGTACTAAATTAAATATAGAATTCGATAACACATGAACTTTAACCTCGTGAGAGGCGTGGCCTGTAAGGGTAAAATCTGTTAACCAATGCACACAAAAAATACATGCCATTTCCGATTTTCGATCATAAACAAACGTGAACTATATTTGAAAGCATCAGCTTGTGAATTATTTGAACGCTTCTTCTCTAATTGAAACTTGTGTATTGCATAAAATATGGCATCCGACAATTCTTCTGGTACTTCTAAAGATCCACAAACAATATTAACACTAAACGCTGAAACAATGGTTGGTTTTATCGGTGGAGGTCGCATGGCGCAAGCAATGGCTAAAGGTTTCATCTCCTCTGGTAAGATATTCGTGTTTTGTTGGCTTAATACCTTTAATTGCATGTATTATTTTAATAATATTGTTACTATTAAGACATTCGGCTACTGACATGTATTGAACTGAAGAGAGTTGCAGAGAACAAGGTTCAGTAAGTAAATTAATAATAACACTTCAATATCACTCTCCACACCGGCTAACACCTCCATTGCAGCATATAGTTAGTTGTCAGATCATCATAATTGCAATCTTGGTCCATATATGTTCCTCTCTCATATTCAGTACAAACTTCCAACTTCCGTTTCCTCACAAGCCCCTATCCCCACAGGAAATCAATCAGTAATAATACCCGTACAAACATAATTCTGTTATTGTTGCAATAATAATACTTGTTATGTTATGTCTCTGTTTTCATTAATATTGACACCGTACGCAGAAATGTGTCACAATAGTTCAGCAAATGGTTGAATGACAGCTAGAATTCAAGGTTATATATGTATAGTGTATATATGGTTACATATGCATATATATATATGGTGTCTTTGTTACCTCTAATATTTTATGGTAGTGCGTCCTGATATAACCTAATTGGACTTTGTTGTCCGCTGGTTGAAATGAGCGTGCCTCTCCAAAAGAGAGGTAAACTCATTAACTACCTACTATTCAAGACATAACGATCTATCTACCCGTCATTTTGTATTTGTAGTGATTGTAGTGTATTTGTAGTGTATTTTGTATTTGTAGTGATTGTAGTGTATTTGTAGTGATTGTAGTGTATTTTGTATTTGTAGTGATTGTAGTGTATTTATAGTGATTGTAGTGTATTTTGTATTTGTAGTGATTGTAGTATATTTGTAGTGATTGTAGTGTATTTTGTATTTGTGGTGATTGTAGTGCATTTTGTATTTTCTTAATATAAAAATGTTCTGTGTGTTGCCATTGATTTCTAAGCGGTCAAGTGTGGAGCTGTCTGCGGTGGACTATTAATATGGTACCACTTTCCCAGAGCTTAATATATATATATATATATATATATATATATATATATATATATATATATATATATATGTGTGTGTGTATAGGATCAGCACGAACATGGACTGCACACACACACACACACATACACGTACACGGGTGCTTACAGTGTCACAGTTTAATGTCACAACAGTTCAGATTGATCATCAAAGACTTGGAAATGTTGTATGTACTAATAATGTGATAAACATGATCAGACACAGTTATTATGTTTACCCACTAGCGATCAGCACACGTGGCATGAAACGTATTCATTTATGTTACGAGTTTGAATTGAGTACATAAGTCAATCCAATGCTTTCGGTCAATTCAAGTAACAGATGGCCAGACAAAAATCGTTGAAACTTCTGTGTAAACCGACTTCACGGTAAGCATACTTGTATATGGCTTGCAAGCGTTGAGTCTTCTTTGGAAATTGTCGAAACCCCAAGAGTATTCGAGAAATGCTGGTGGACATTGTTTCTCTTTGGTTAAACTCTATATTATATCCATTGTTCTTTGGTTAAACTCTATATTATATCCATTGTTCATTTTAAAATATGTAATATTACTAAACGTCTGGACGTTCACCAATATATTTTTTAATCACCTTGTTTACAAATGATACAGTAAAAAAGGTTGATGGGCACACCAGAAAGACAATTTTGAATGTAAAAAGGTGACTAGGGACAATAGTACTAAATCTATTTTTGACTGCCCTCTTTTGTGTCCCTCCTCTGCGCCGTCCACCATACCTCCACCCCCACCATCCGATTCCCTAAAATAATGCGATTGGCTGCCTTGGGGATTCAGGAAAGCCACGATTTTATTGGCATATGTCGTATTAAGTTTTATTCAAACATATTGCCATCTTGTGGCCCTGAAACGGATCTGTACCTTCCCCTCCCCCCCCCCCCCCCCGTTTCAGATGTGTTTGTGGCTTCCCTCAAGTCTCTGTGGCCGCCAGGGATGCGATACTTTGTGCGGTACCGTTGCGAACATTTGACTTATGGAACTGGAGGGTTAGTGTTGAAACTACAAAAACTCACGTAAGATATTATCAAGTACAAGGAAAATGTCAAGAAATGTTGAAAATGTGCAGGTGATTGAATTCATTGTACTTGGGTCACCCCCTATACGTTGTACGCAAATGTGTGGCATAGAAATGTGTAGCATTAACCTTGAGACTAATCTGAAAATTCACAGAGCAGTGGTACTTTCAGTTCTGTTATTCGCTAGTGAAATATCAACTGTGTATAGACGTTAAGTGAGAAAACTATCACTTTCACATAACTTGCCGTAGAAATGTTGTGAACATCAGATTGCAAGACAAGATTTCGGAAATGGCTGAGTCTTCTAGCGTGTCTGGCATATACTGTGCACGTTTTGCAGAAGTGGTGATTTACGCAGCTTTGTCTAACACCAGCTTTTGTTTAAAATGAGTTGTGCCCTCAGTAGTTCTGATTACGCTCTTGCAGTTTTTGTATAAAGCTTTTATGTTGTTTAGTAATTGTTCATGTGCTCCATAGTCATCCAATATTAGCCACATTTTTTTTTTCCTGTCAAATGCTTTTTCTTGGTCGATGAAGGCGATGTTTAGTTGTAGGTCGTATTCAAGCGTATTTTCCCTCAGCTATCGTAGCGTAAAAATAGCATCTGTGCATCCAGACCTTTCCTGAAACCAGATTTTGTCTTATTTAGCTGGGATTCTATGGTTCTATTATCAGTCTTACTCTCAGTTCTATGATTTTTTCGCATATCTTTCATATGTGGCTGAGCAGAGATATGCTTCTGTACTCCTCACACTCTCTTTTGTTGCCCTTGTTTTTCCATATAGGTATAATTATTGCTCTCTGCCAGACTTCTGGTACTTGCTTTTCTGACCATGCTGCTTTGAATATTCTCTTTATTCAGCTTACACCACTGTCCTTACACTCCAGGATTGCTTCAGTTGTTATGCAATCCACGCCATGTGACTTATTTTGCAGACTGTTCTTAATATTTTCTCTATTTCACGGACTAGCATTTCTGGTTCCGTAACATGTGAATATCCTGGAGTGAAAGGATAGTTTCTTGTATTGGTTGATGGGTTGTACAACTCTTTAAAATACTCTAGTCACCTTGATTTCCTGTCTTCTGCGTTGAATGTGGGGTAACCGTTTCTGCTATTTATGATTGTCGTGGGGTTATAGCTTTCATCTTTTACTTTCATTGTTTTTATACTTTTTAAGAAGTCTCTTGGTCTTTTGGTGCATATCTCAGACGGGTATTCACCATATTCTTTTCACGCATTTTCTTTTGCTTGTTTGATTGCTCTTTGGCATTTCTTCTCTCTAAACGATACTGAACATAATCCTTTTGATTAACTGTTGATACTATTTTAATGTTTCCTTCTTTTTACTCATTGCTTGTTTGATTTCCTCATTCCACCAAGCAGTTCTTTTACACCCCTTTGTTCTGTTTTTGGCATCACATAAGGTTTTTAGATTATTTGTCATTGATATTTTGAAAATTGCCCACGTATATTGTCAATCGTGGTTGGTAATTTTTCATAAAATTTAGTCATTGCTTGATGTAGGCTGTCTCTTATTGTTTCGCCCTGTATTTTACAAAGGTTCACACCTAGGTCTTGTGTTTGTCTATTTTATTTCTTCATGTATTGTGTCTGTCTTTGTGGTATTCTTTCTGTCAGTATGACAGGCATGTGGTCTTATCTATATAGATGTTAGGGAGAACTCTTGCATCTATGGTTATTTTTTATCTTTTTTGTTTCTGCCTTTATAAGTATAAAATCTATATGCGATTCTTGATTTAAGTTGTCCCACTTGCACCAAGTGTTCACCAAGTTGTGATGTAGTTTTTTTCTGCGAGGAAAAAGTGTTTCTTATAATTAATTCGTGCTATAGGCATATGTTTATCATTTCTTCGCCGTTTTTGTTGCGTTCGGTTGTTAGATCGCCAAAGCTGCCAATATATAGGACTAATTATTATATAGAACAAATTATTATATAGGACTCATTATTATACATGACTCTCGCATTATACTGATTTGAGTACACAACAATCAATATCTAAAAATATATTTTCTGTATTGTAATGTGATTATAATATGGAAGAAATAGGGAATGCACATTTACAGATGTTGCCGACACGAGATGCAAACGTCAATTTAAATACAACTCAATCGGAGATCTATAATCCAGCGTCTACAATAGGACACGTTACGAACAACCTTGTTTAAAATAAACCGATTATTTTCATGATTTGATAATTTTAAGTATGATCACACACACAGACAAACCATGAATATTATGAATAGAAGTCAATGATCATACACAGACACACACACACAACCTAAATAATATGAATACAAATCACAGGTTGACACATACACACACCCAGAATAATATGAATACAAATCAAAGGGTGCACGCAAGATTTAAACCTGATATATTCATTTGGCACAAACCGCAAAAGTTCTCTATACGGCGTTTTTACTACATAAAACAGGACCATGTTCAAAAAGCACCACCAAAGACGGATTTTTCGGACCATTTGCGCAAATAAAGCGATAACACAACGCATTTCCATTCTCTAGACTGCATCCTGTTGGAAATCTAGTGTGACCATTATCCTGCTACAAGATAGATCCAGCAGGGATTTTGAGAATGAATACTGAAGAAGATTTCCAAAAGTAGATGTCACTTGTATCAAGTCTTATCAATAACTTTATCCTAAGACTATTCAGGAACATAGATCAAAACACAAATTGCTTTTCTATGTAGATTCCTGGAAAAATAACACGCATTGATGCACATGCTCTGCTGTCGCATCGATCAACCGACCTTGACACTGACAAATCAATATATTATGTAAACAAAATAGAGATAAATGTTCCAGTATAGAGTAACAACCCTAGACAGGAAGTAAGTTGCTGGAGTAACATAGGGCAAATATCAAGATAAACAAAAATAGGTAGAGGTTACCAAAATAAAACATACAACAACCTAATAACGAGATACAGAGACAAACAACGTTTCGACTAAAAAGCCTTCATCAGGACAAACAAAACAAAAACTACAGTACAACGAATCTTACACGGAGATAAACATGGCTATAATAAGTAGAGAAGGTAGTGGAGAGAAATTATGTGAGAATATAGAAACAGGTACACACAAAATGGACACTACGGCCTAAAACCAGAAAAACAAGGGAACGAAGGGACGACAACAACAAGGATAAGTAGCAGCCAAGTAGAAAATCAAGGGATGAATGTTCCAGCGTAGGGTAACAACCCTAAACAGAAAGTAAGTGGATGGAGTAACACAGGGCAAATATTAAGATAAACAAAATAGGTAGAAGTGTTACCAAAATAAGACATACAACAACCTAACAACGAGATACAGAGAAAAATGACGTTTCGACTAAAAAACCTTCATCAGGACAAACAAAAGACCACAGTCTCTGTTAGTTAGTTAGTTGTTTAGTTTGGTTAGTTGGTTAGTTAGTTAGTTAGTTGGTTTGCTTTGGTTTGGCTTAGCTTAGTTTGACTTGGCTTGGCTTGGCTTAGCTTAGTTTAGTTAGCTTAGCTTAGCTTAGTTTAGTTAGCTTAGCTTTGCTTAGTTGGCTTAGCTTAGTTGGCTTAGCTTAGTTGGCTTAGCTTAGTTGGCTTAGCTTAGTTGGCTTAGCTTAGCTTAGCTTAGTTGGCTTAGCTTAGCTTAGTTTAGTTGGCTTAGCTTAGCTTAGCTTAGCTTAGTTAAGTTGGCTTAGCTTAGCTTAGCTTAGTTTAGTTGGCTTAGCTTAGCTTAGTTTAGTTGGCTTAGCTTAGTTTAGTTTAGTTTAGTTGGCTTAGCTTAGCTTAGTTTAGTTATTTTAGTTTACTTAGCTTAGCTTAGTTTAGTTATTTTAGTTGGCTTAACTTAGCTTAGTTTTGTTATTTTAGTTGGCTTAGCTTAGTTTAGTTATTTTAGTTGGCTTATCTTAGTTTAGTTAGTCTAGTTAGTTAGTTTAATTAGTTAGTTTAGTTAGTTAGTTTAATTAGTTAGTTTGGTTAGTTTAGTTTAATTAGTTAGTTTAGTTTAATTAGTTAGTTTAGTTTTTCTTCTTCTTTCGTTCACTTGAAACATGTCTATATCTGTAATTCTGTCTCCTTAATAAAACTCAGTCTTTTGTAGTTGTTAGTTTAGTTAAGTTAGTTAGTTTAGTTAGTTAGTTTAATTAGTTAGTTTAGTTAGTTAGTTTAATTAGTTAGTTAAGTTAGTTTAGTTTAATTAGTTAGTTTAGTTTAGTTGGTTTAGTTTAGTTATTTAGTTAGTTTAATTAGTTAGTTTAGTTAGTTAATTTAATTAGTTAGTTAGTTTAATTAGTTAGTTTAGTTAGTTTAGTTTTTCTTCTTCTTTCGTTCACTTGAAACATGTCTCTATATCTGTAATTCTGTCTCCTTAATAAAACTCACTGTCTTTTGTAGTTGTTTGTTTAGTTAAGTTAGTTAGTTTAGTTAGTTTAGTTAGTTAGTTTAGTTAGTTAGTTTAGTTAGTTAGTTTAGTTAGTTAGTTTAGTTAGTTAGTTTAGTTAGTTAGTTTAGTTAGTTAGTTTAGTTAGTTAGTTTAGTTAGTTAATTTAGTTAGTTAGTTTAGATAGTTAGTTTAGGTAGTTAAACCGCGGCAGATATTTTCAACACCTTTTGTTGATAGAGCTGTAATGTGAAAAACTACCCAAAATATGACACCCAATAGCAGTTGCAGGCGGGGAATACAAAAGTTTGAACAGCAATGTTTTCACAAGAACGTAGTTATTGACACGCTAAACTTGTCATGGTGAATATAACATTAAAACTTCAAGAAAGATATTAAAAGTGTCAGATTCATCAGCTTCAATATCGGCGCAACATACCAGCAGAGTACAGCATGATGTCTACAATACATTGAAAATACTTCTAACAATACATAAAGAACTAACATCTGACGAACTAACCAACTATGCGAGTCAACTATTGGTCAAATATTGATATACGGTCCACTATTGATCTAGGCAGAGTAAAAACAAATCCAGACGATGAAAGACAATATATCATTCTCTCTTGCAAAAAAATATGATAGAGAAATGATCAAGAAAAAAAAGGTTAGGTCATACATCTCGGAAGAAACTATGTTAGTTGAACAGAAAGACTACAAATAAAACCAAATAACACACTGCCAATGGCACGGAATATAAAGAAATTACCAGAAAAATTTGGATAAACATAAAACAAGATAAAAATCAAATATATACTAGAGACATGAAGGTGGATGGGGGGGGGGGGATAGATAAATAAGACAGGAAAAAGCGAGAGCATATTCAGAGAGATGAGAACCATAACAGGTGACTTCAAACGAGCACTTTCGTTACTGCATGTTTTCCTATGAAGGAGTGCAGGGAGGCTTTCTATGGGCTGTAAATCAGCACTAAACGTTATAAATGATAACGGAAATACAATGACAGAAACAATAGATATACTGGAACGATGGAAGGAATAATGTTAGAAAATGTATGAGGAAAGCAACAAATACGTGACAACAACAAGTACAATAGAAGCGAAATAGAATAGAACGCAGAATAAATAGATAGGCCATTAAAAACCTGAATAGTGGGTATGTCTCCAAGATGTGATCATATACCTGCCGAATTGATCCTGCAGGATGGAAAACAACAGCCCTCATCTACCATTCACTCTGTACAAAGATTCCGAAGAGTGAAGTATTGAATAAATCTACATACCATTACTAAAGACCATAAACTCAACATCGTGCATCAACTACAGAACCATTGCACTTTACACTCACAGCAAAACTGTCCCACTACAACAACAAATAAAAAAAAGGCAACCTTGAACGCCTCATACAATTCTAGGAAAAAGCACAGTTTATGTACATTTCTGAATGAAAGTGAAACCAACATTATGACAGGTCACAAAATCAATAACAAGTTCTCAATTTCGATCAATAGCAGAAATATCGCGCGATTTTATATATATATATATATATATATATATATATATATATATATATATATATATATATATATATATATATATATATATATATTCAAAATCATTGCACGCATCTCTGTGTACGTTTTAAAACAATCAACGAAAAAAAACCAACATATATGAAGCAAACAATAAGGTCGTCGAACCCATAACCCATCTAACGATGTAAGGCATAAAAGGGTATAAAATGAAAAGAAAAATAAATGACTATATGTTTGTACTTCTTGTATTTTATCTGACATTTAGGTGTCACGTTTGTTTGTTTGTTTTGCGTTCGCTCCATTGTAACGTTCGCTCCATCAGCACAGATATTCGTGTGATTTCCGCCGGGAGCGTAGTTACGTTTGCCACCGTTTTGCGCCTTGTAGGCCCAGCACATCCGATTTCGGCATAATTGTGCAGACACTGCCAATTCCTGAAACCGTCAACTTTCTTTGATTGTTATTTGGTTAATAATAATTATTAAATCATAAAAAACATATTAATTTCATTCTGTAACATTTTACAAGTCGTGGTTAGTGATGCTTAGGTGTAATTGTCATCTCATAACGTTGTAAAGGTATCAGGAAAATGTGCTTTAACTAAATTCATACGTAAGCCCGTTATAACGGGACAGAGAAGGTACCCTTTAAGGACGTACGCCCGTTATAATGAGACTCTATATATACCATCCAAATTGGCGTTGTTTGGTTCATAAATGACAAGTATTATTGTTATTAGAATTCTTATATTTTTATATTGTATTTGAATTTCACATTCAATTATTTTTCTTTTGATACCTTATATGACTTTCCATAGCTAATACTTTGTCTTCAGGAAGCTTGTGCCTGAATCATGTTGCGGTCCAAAAAGTTAGCCTAAAACTAATTACGTCTAAACCTCGGGTATAATTACGTGTTGAAAGAGTTAATTAATTACGTATTTCTCGTATAAAATATATGTATGACTACATGACGAAACAGTAGAGAGAGAAAAGAAAGTTTAAGAATGAAAGTTGGTACTTTACTTGAGAGTTGAGTGCCGCTATCCTGCAGCTGAGTTTCCACTTCACCACCAACTACATGCACCTACAAACACACGAATCATCTTAATTAACATAGCACATGTTCCTATATATTCTTCTTTAGCTTGGCCTCTCAGTTATAACAGAATGGTTCATAGTTACCTCATTCGTGAATCTCGCGAATAGAAGACCTATGAAATGAATCAAAACAATCTTTCATACGTGATAATTTTGAATATTGCCCTGTTTTTCGTTTATCACTATGTATATATTTTTGCCGCCTGGCAACACGTAAACAATCGATAACATTGCACAAAAAGGTTTGCTTTGATTCTGCTGGTATGGTGTTTAATAGCAAAATTCACGCTCCAATTACCAATAATATTAAGGTTCTCAGTGGTCACGCTCCACTCATCATCGTCGTCACGTGATATATTCTTTCCAGTACGTGGAA
Organism: Meghimatium bilineatum; assembly: GCA_034231615.1. NCBI lineage: Eukaryota > Metazoa > Mollusca > Gastropoda > Stylommatophora > Philomycidae > Meghimatium > Meghimatium bilineatum. Next base: position 21,692,593 of record CM067306.1, read on the forward strand.
ATCATTATGGATTCTCTGAACACTCCGCGGTTCTGGGCGAGTTGACCTGCCATAGCTAGAGACATGTTTAAACAGTCTGATACTCTCCACTAAATTCCCAAATTAACTGTGCCTGCTAGTAACGGTTCTGTATGTTTCTTATGGCTGTAACGGCATGTCTGTATATAACAAGTAGAGTTATATGGTCAAGTCGTCTATATAGAATGGCCTGACAGAAAGAACCTTGAAAAATCAATAGCCACGTGTGTTCATTCTACAAATTTCAGGGCAGGGAGTGCAGCAATCAAAGAAGTAAATATTTTACTGGGATCATTCCACCTGGAGGAAGAAATGATAGTAATTCTGACCAATATAAATCGGCTTTGCAGGCCCTCCAGTACCCAAACACATTTCACATGATTGACTTAAATCACTATTATCGCAACTAAACATCCAAGCAAAAGAAGTGGGTCCTACGGTGATTCCATGCCTCTTCACAAATCAGGGAATATGAGATTACCTAACCAAAACTGTAAGTAACAGCCAACAACAACAGATAGAAGACTCAGTAACATTTTCAGAAATGAAGTCCATCATCGAAAACTCCATTATGCTATACACATAATACAACAGAACTTACCCAAGCAGCAAAAAAGACGATGATATCTGCAAGCTTGGGAAAAGGAATAAATAATCCATTTTGCATTGTGAACAGGCAACAACAAGCTCAAATAACACATGTAGAAACATTTGGAATTGGTGACATCGATGTGTGCCCATATAGACAAATCTACAGAAAACATAGAACTTATTTTACAGAACTGTCTACTGTACGACACTACAGGAAGAAATCTATGACCATCCGAAGCAGCTTTGTCGGACAAGCTCTGCTGTCATTTCTCGGGGCTGGTGACCTCAGTACACTCCATTGATGAAATCATTATCAGCGTTTGACATTGGCTGGATAAAAACAAAGAGACACTTAATTGAAGCAGGTGATATAAATTTAAATTTACAATGATAGAAAATTGACAAGGTCTCCTCCAAAACAGTCCAAAATTGTATTATTTATGGTTTATCGCGAAGACAGCTCCATTTCTTGCACAGGTTATTCAGGTAGACGACTTTCGATTTCTGATAGTGCGGTTAGGTGCTCTTCCCAAGGTGCTGAAATATATCAGCAACGTACTTCTCAATGGGATGGCGAGTTGGTTCACATCTCATGAAATAGGTCGTAGGTGATCACGACATTAACACATCCCTAGATTAGCTATAAGCATGCAAATGGCATGCATAGTGCACAAAGGGGACAGACCCGGAAGGTACACCAAGAGACATGTGCATACATTATTCGATGTCGCTGGTCCATCGTTTCTTGGTCTTCCTCTTCCTTCTAGAATTAGTATTCCTTATGATGGTATTTAGAAGCCACCCTTCATTTAGTTTAACTAAATTCAAAATTTCAATGTTCTTCTTTTTCTCTGTCCATGATATTCGTAGGATCTTTCGGTGGCACTTCATTTCCAATGAATGCATTTTTTTGGATACTGTCTTGTTTAAAGTCCAAATCCCACATCCATATGATGCCACTGGGAAAACACATGATCGTAAAGGAGTTACTTTGGTGTTATTATTAATACTTTGCCAGAGCTTTTCTCATTTGGGTAAAACTACGGATCAACTCTTCACTGTGCTATAAATAGTACACAACATTTACATTTTTAACTACCAGACGTCACAGATTTCCGTGTAACACCAATGAAATGAATGGTGCCGTGACGTCAGATCTCCCGAAGTAAACGATATCAACCACATTTATAATTATAACTTTTAGGCGCAAGTAAAGTATAAGATTTCATCGTGACCTTTGCTCTTGTTTCGTGGTATGTCCTAACCTTTGTTGTGTGATTTGGCAAGCTTAAGGATAAGTACGTAGAGTACGGTTAGGATTATAAATAATATTTCTAATGTGTGCGCGCACCTCGCTTCGTGTGTAGCGGGCAGAAATACTGATCGCTCATTACAAGAAATCAGTGTCGTTAGGTAGTTAAAAATGTAAACCGTGCGCTATTTATAGCACAGAGAAGACTTATTCTTTACTTTTACAATTGTTATAACTAATTCATTTTTTAATTTATAACTGATCCTAACCCTTACCCCCTCCCTAATCTAAATGCTAATGCCAAATTAGTATTCCGTTTCAAATAAAATACTTTAATTTTAATTACTTCTTCTGCGTTCGTTCTCAAACTCCTGCAGATTATCAGGATGTAGTCTGGAGAACGGAATGCGTTGTGTCATGGTTTACAACATTGCTGTAATATCTGCGCCTTTCGGCCTGACACATCCGACTTCAGCATGGCTTTGGGTCACTGACCCTATATGAGATGGGGCAGCGAACTCCATCCCATTACCTCCTTAGTCGCCTTTTACGACATGCATGGAAGGTAAACAGTGTTGCTATTCTTTGCTCCCTTTTCGGGCGCCGGCAACACACGGGCGATTTTAATTACAACTTCTGCAATCACACTGGAAAGGTTAGGTAATACCTTGAAACTAGAACAAAGGTCACAGTGAAGAGTTGATATGTGTGATGCACTCTGCAATATTGTAACCTGTCTATCTCATTGTGTTTCCCTCCCACTTCTATATCTGTCTACCTCTTGATGACCTCACCTTGAACCTATCCACAAGTAATGTCTTAACACAGTGTCAAGTCTTTTAATTATTACCAAAATGTTTTACTTTGTTTAATTGTATGTGTCCCCAATAATAGTTTTTTCATACTCAGTGTTGTCAGATCCTTTTTGCTTGTTTTATTCTCTTTCCATGATGTTCTCTCCATTCTTCTGTGTACCCACATATCAAAGGCATCAATTCTACTTTCTCTAGCTGTTTTTTCATTATCCATGTTTCTGAGCCATACATTAATTTAGAGTAGATATAAATTTTATACTTTCATTTTTAGTTTGTGATTTGTTTAGATGTTAATATTATCCTCATGTCACGGAAATACCATTTAGCGATTTCTAATATTCTTTTAACCTTCTACTTCACATCTACCCCATCATTTGTGATTATGTGTCCAATATACAGTATTAGCAATAGTCTGCTAGATTACTTGTTGCAGTATCTCTCCATGTAGTTTTGGCATTTGTTTCTCTTTGATTTTTGCTGAATATCATGGTTTTTGTTTTCTGGATATTAATATCGAGTACAAATTCACTGTTTGATTTGTTTACTTGATCAATTAGTCTTTGTAACTCATTTTCACTTTCTGCTAAGATAAATGTGTTCTCTTCTTCTTCTTCGTTCAGCATCTGAGGTCATGTTATATTGTCAGGCCTGTCATCAAGACGAAGTCCACTGTCTTCTCCAGGTCAGAGCGGCTGCCCCGTAGCTTTTACCTCAAGTCTGTATCCTCTGGCCAGGTCTGCTGTCTCTACTTTTTGTATGTTGGGCAATCCTGAAGTATGTGTTCCGGGGTCTGAGTTCTGGATCCTCATGGACATTCATCTGTGTATGAGATCCTTAATGTGTTCTCAGCATGTGGTCGTAGATTGTGACTTTTCATATTGATCTCTAATTATTTGTATCTGAATATTGACAACTTCCATGTGACTTATTAAAGTATTTATCTGTGATTTGTATGCTGTTCTCTATGACTTCTCTGAGCTTACATTATATTGGTTGTTATTTCTGTATAATTGAACAGGACTTATAAGAGCGCAACAGATTATTGCAAGTGATACAAGTGACCAGATGATTGCTCTGTTGAAAGTGAGTTTCATTTTTGAGTTGCCTTTTGTGATTGTTGAACTTGAAAGTCTAGCAGAGTGCATCATCAAAGCAAGAGATTGAGCATATTGGAGATGCGCTGCAGCCAAACTTTGTTATGGAAACGACACTTGAGGATGAGGATGAATTTGTTCTTGATTGTTTCTTAGAATGATGTGCATTGTGTTTAACATTTCTTTGTGTGTGTTGAGCGGTACCACTGTGCTTTTGTATATTTGATTTTTTGTTTTTTTTATATTCCATAATAATGTATCTGGTAGTTATTTCATATTATTTTTGTTCATTTTTCTTTCATTTTGCACAAAAATTTTCTTTCGATAAATCCATATTCCATAGTAACTTGATAATATACACATTGAAAATCTCCATATTCCATAACAACTTGAGAATATACACATTTAAAATTTCCATATTCCATAGTAACTTGGTAATATACACATTGAAAATCTCCATATTCCATAGTAACTTGAGAATATACACATTGAAAATCTCCATATTCCATAGTAACTTGAAAATATACATTTTGAAAATCTTGGCTTTAAATCGCATCTTTTATTAGAGATGTGGTATATTTGAATTTAGAAATTGTATTGCCTTTAAGTTGCAAGGCGAATATGTGCCAGCTGAACAGATCTGGTTCACATCCCATCTACTGCCTTTTCATTTAAACTGACATCACAGCACTCCGGACACACCTATATGTGCTTAGTCCTTTCCGCAGATATTGAAGCGTATGTAGACTGATAGACCACTGTAACTTCCACAGTGGTGAATGTAAAACTTCATAGACCACCGTAACTTCCACTGTGGGTGAATGTAAAACTTCATAGACCACCATAACTTCCACTGTGGGGGAATGTAAAACTTCATAGACCACCGTAACTTCCACTGTGGGTGAATGTAAAACTTCATAGCCCACTGTACCTTCCACAGTGGAGGAATGTAAAAACTTGATAGACCACCATAATTTCCACAGTGGGGGAATGTAAAAACATGATAGACCACCGTAACTTCCACAGTGAGGAAATGTAAAACTTCATAGACTACCGTAACTTCCACTGTGGGGGAATGTAAAACCACCCATGTCAATAAGTGCACAATGACTTTATAGATACCCTGTATAATTATGTCACCTTCTCTGGAATACAATGTCTGCACCTCAGATTCACAGCACAGAGCACCTCTTCCTACATTCTCTATAGTATGTTATTACTGCAAGAAAGAAAACACTTGCCCATTCACTATCAAGTGCCACATAATCCATCAAGCACATACTTTACATGACTTCCTTAGCACGCCCCATGAACATTTGGGGCACATAAAAATAAAATAGTGAGTTAGAAACATTAGTATTTAAATTACACATTCCAGGAAAGAGACAAAGAGGCCACCCAAAATGTCAATTGGGGCATGATACTGGAGATCTCTTAAATATAGCTCTGGAATATTGCTGCATGCTGGATATCTTGCACAAACCCATAGTCTTTATACAGCGCTTATATTGACTGATTGAAATTGTACATGGTATATGGCCTATCATATTTTATTATATATTCTGTTTCATTTATTTGTAAGGATATTGGCGTCAACACTACATATGATAACAAGGAAGTTGTCTCGCGAAGCAACATCGTGGTGATTGCAGTCAAACCTAATCTGGTCACGTTGGTTTTACAAGAAGTAATACCAGTGGTTCGTTATGACAGACAGCTGTTTGTTTCCATAGCAGCTGGTGTAACTATCAAATCTATTGAACAGGTGAACGTTCCTGTGTTACTCATGTGTGTCATACCTCTCCTGGTATAAATTAATTGTGTATTATGTTATATTGTATATTACGTTATATTGTGTATTATGTTATATTGTGTATTATGTTATATTGTGTGTTGAAAACTTTAGTTGTGTGTATTTTGTGAGTTTTGAATGACCAGCACTTTGTCACTGAAACATCCTTTACTTCTTGCATCTGTCTATCAATGTAGGTAGGTAGGTAGTTAATGAGTTGCCTCTCATTTGGAGAGGCATGACCCTTTCAACCAGCGGACACAGTCCAATTAGGTTATATCAGGACACACTATCATAAAATATTAGAGGTAACAAAGACCCACATGATTGATTAAGTTATATGTTCCTTTCTTGATTACTTTTATATCTGTCTAGCCAAATTTTCTCATGATTTTCATTGGCTGATGAATCAAAAGATATGCAAAGCGACCAATGATCAGTGGCATAAGCCAAGGTAAGCGACGCTGTGTGTATCAGCGCACAGAATTAATTATGAGAATGTCTTGCCTTCTCCGGAGCATGTATATATTGTTTTTGTGCACACATGATAATGTCTTGCCTTCTCCGGAGCATGTATATATTGTTTTTGTGCACACAGATGAGTTAAAGGGGAGAAAATATTTTCTAGCCAAATATTGAACTTTTTAAAAGTGCACTTCATGTATCGATTTTATTTTTTTTAAATTTTCGAATAAATGTATTTTGTTTGTCTAGCTTACATCGCGGGTGGTTGAGGGGTTTGTGTTATCACTAAAAATATAGGCCACTCTTTGCAAACCAAGCGTATACTCGTCTTTTTTTTCTAGAATTATAAAACACTGCATTTACAAAGTTAAAATCAAAATGTATACGGCAGCCAGCTGGATATTTAACTGAATATGGCTTTAATACTGTAAATGATTTGCTACTGCAGAAAAAGACTGGATATCACTAAACGAGGACACTTGAAACTGAAGCTGACTAAATTGTTACATAAACATCTCAACAGCAGGAATGAAAAGCAGCATCCTCATAATCTAGACCTGTTATCTCTCTGGCTTTAGTGTTATTATTTTTGGATGAGCTGGAATTACATTTTGAGTTTGTGAGGTTCCTTTATTTTATTGTATAGTAAATAAATGATCATTATAATGTATTACAGGAAAAACTTCCATTAAAATGATGATATATGTACGCATCTTTGTTCTCTTATAGGCCTATAGTTTGAAACTATATTTACTGTTTTTATACAACTTTTTATTATTATTATTATTATTATTATTATTATTAATTTGGTAACAGTTTCTGTAATAATTTCAAACTCAGTACCTCAACTGTTCTTTCGCTATTTTATTTTTTTTATCATAGATGTCATGTTCTTTGGAAGTTGTTTAGACAGGTCAATGTAAAAATTAAAGACACCAAACGCATAACCTAGACCTGTTGACCGTGTTGTTACTGTTTGTTCATCACAAGCTATGATGGCTATTTGTTACATCCACTTTTGAAATTCAGTTAGAATTATGTTCTTGGCTATAAGTTCACAGAGACAGAATTATGTTCTTGACTATTAGTTCACAGAGACTGTAAGAATTATGTCATTTACTATGAGTTCACAGATTCAGTTAGAATTATGTTCTTGACTATGAGTTCGTAGATGGTTAACATGACCTATTCTGGCCGCAAATGTCCTTGGACAGATTGGACAGACCATTGTAGATAGTTTTTTGTCTACCCTTGACATTCTAGCTACTCTCAGCTGTAGTGCTGCTGCGTTGCTTTTATTTTCATGAGAAGTTGCGCCTTTTTAGACTGTAGAGTACCATGCAGCTCTATTATGTTCACGTTCTTCCCATATATCTTGGTCTGTTTCCAAAAGCTTTCAGTGAGTTCTTTAATGAGTCCTTATAGTGTTTCTTTTATACAAGAGCATCTTTTAGAGAGAATGTGTTAAAATGTGAGACATTCACTTCAACATATCAACTACCAAACAGTGAGACATTCACTTCAACATATCAACTACCAAACAGTGAGACATTCACTTCAACATATCAACTACCAAACAGTGAAACATTCACTTCAACATACCAACTACCAAATGCTGCATTATCTGTGAAATACTCACTTCAACATACCAACTACCAAACTCTACATTACCAATACAGAAAAACATCCATAATAAAGATTCTAATAATAAGAGGAAGAATAAAAAAGAGGAATAAATTACTATGGTATGTTCCAACGCACATGTGATGCTGGGACCCTACAGGGGAGCACAAAAATAGTGATACTGTTTACCTTATATGTATATATTGTAACATGCAACTAGGACGCTTATGGGATGTGTTTGCTGTCCCATTCCATCAGTGACACAGAACCCATGCTGAAGTCGGATGTGCCAGATATTGCAGAGTAGAGCAGATATCGCAGTTGACTGTAAATCATGACACTCACATTCTGTTCTCTGGACCACATCCTGCTAATCTGCAGGAGTTTGAGAATGAATGTAAAAGAAGTTTGTTTTCGAAACTCATGACCGACTTCTGAAAATTCTAATATTTCACCCACGATTATAGCCAAGAGAATAGAGGCTTTCGAAATGAAGTGATATAGAAGAGTCCTGAGAATACCATGGACAACAAGGAAGATCAACCAAGACGTGCTGAGAAAAATTAACGTCCAAGAAATTTGGCTTTTAAACATCATATTTAGAAGGAAATTGGGTTTCTTCTGCCTATGTCAAGAGACACGATGGCATGGAACAAGTGTTGTTCGAGGGGGAAATAGAAGGCAGTAGAGATAAAGGTCGACCAAGACCTCTCTGGACGATATTCAGGAATTCATGCACGTGTCGCTAGAGGAGGTGGGACAACTTGCCAGAGAACGCGGGGATTTCAGGAGATTCATAGGAAAGACTACAGTCTGGAAAGAATACGTCACATGACTACAACCTGTGATTAAAAATATTGACGAGATGTTAACGTAATCATCGCATGCAAAATGGAGCACATATCAGACTTGACACAATGGAAAATGTAGTTAGTGCAACTTGTATGGCATACAACAGCTAATCTTCTTCTTCTTCTGCATTCGTTCTCAAACTCCTGCAAATTAACAGGATGTAGTCTGGAGAACGGAATGCGTTGTGTCATGGTTTACAGAATTGCTGCGATATCTTTGCCTTTCGGCCTGACACATCTGACTTCAGCATGGCTTTGGATCACTGACCCTATATGGGATGGGACAGCCAACTCCATCCCATAACCTCCTTTGTCACCTCTTACGACATGCATGGAAGGTAAACAGGGTTGCTATTCTTTGCTCCCCTTTCAGGCCCTAGCAATACACAAGCTAATGATAAGCTAAACATCAGATGTTTAAATAAAATTGAAACACAATCACCTTATGCAAATCGACCACCACCCACACAAAAAAATTGATGAACAACACAAACAAAAACTTCATATAGGCCCTAGTCCTACATATCTCACAAATCACATATGTAGGTTGTATTCTATTTTTTAACCCTCCTTTAATTTGGAAATTCTTATCCACTTAGGATCAATTTAAAATCTACAAGGCGGTCAACTGATTTTTAATTCTGTAAAATATCATCTTTGGATGTCGTGAATCTTGCAAATGAATTTGCTATTGTGCACAGTCCAAGTTACATGTGAGCTTATGAACCTCATGTGTGTTGTTACGTCATTAGGAATTTGAAATTACTTGCAAGTAATCAATATAATACATGCAATTGTTTACAAGAAAATTGCAAGAAACTACAAGCATGAGTTTCAGAACCAAGAGGTAGTCCTTTCAAGATTTCTCTGACTATAACATGTGCCCGCAGATAGGGGAGGCTGTGATGTTCAAATCCCCAGCCTCCCTTAGGAAATCATAACATGTCTTCTAGTACTCGGAATTTAACCAAAAGGTCTCATCAATAAGAGGGAATGTACATAAAATTGGGATAATCACATTTTTAACCCCCCCCCCTCCCCCTTACAGAAGGCATATCTATAATTCTGCTATAATGTATATTCTTATCTTTTCTTTTAAGTCACTGCCAGTAGGTACCCGTGTCGTCAGAATAATGCCAAACACACCAGCACTAGTCCAGGCTGGTGCTTCAGTTATGGCTGCAGGAAGCCATGCCCTCAGAACTGATGTTGATGTTGTCCGGAACTTACTCAATACAATTGGCATTTGTGAGGAGAGCTCTGAGAGCTTATTGGATGCGGTGACAGGAGTTAGCGGTAGTGGTCCTGCTTATGTAAGTATTTATACGTTGTTCCACACGTCTTGGGATTCACAGGGTTATAAATATGCAAATATTGTGAATAAAGACATCTAAGATCATACAAAATATATAATAATAAGAAAACAAAATAATAAGGAAATAAAATTAATTTTTAAAGGGTTTAAAATACAAGTGGACTGTTGACGAATGGTTAATGAAGTATTGCACGAAATTGGTGCAACATGATCAGGAACAAAAAAGTGCGCACTCCATAGGCCTACTCCAAATAAAATAAAGAAAAATGATACTGGAATAATAGAATGGGACAATTATTATAACAAAGATTAGAAGACTGCAAACGCCAAATGTTACCATTCATGTGACAAATTTTCCCACAGTGTAATCTACTTTATGAATGTTCTAACTCCTCTCGATTGTGGGCAAGTTCTCCTATCACAGATAAGGGCATGTTAAACTGAAATGCCTCTTGCCCAAGACAACTTTTTTGTCGCTTTTGTCATTCCGACATACAATTACAAGAAATAAAGATGAAGGGCCTTGGAAGTGAGTTTATATTTGCATAATTTCTCACTTAACAGAAAAGATTGCATTAAACAAACATCATTTTCTTCTTGCAATCAATTATCTGTTGGTAATTCAAATGTGAATTCAATAAACAGGAGGGTATTTTTAGCAATGAGGTGTGTTAGTGGAGTGGTAGCAGATTTACAGATATTCTGTGGTGTTATGGACTTGCCACCTCCAGTGCATTATTGCAGCTATGACAAAATAAATCAAACATTAGAAAAAGCTGCATCATCTGTGCAAATTAAAAGTATGAAAAGAGCAGCAGTAACTGGATTTAAAAATGCTGAAATAATTCAAAGTGACACCTGCCGTAACATCAATGTTTCTGTCAATGAAACTTGGCTAACACCATTGATCCACTATTGGGGTGACAACAGTTATTGGCTGCATGTCATGAGGAAAAGTATTAGACACACACTCACTCAGCAAAGTATTCAAGTTCTGTGATTACTAGGATAAGAGAGATCAAAGTAGTGCTGAATATAAGACATGGCTCGTAAGCAAAATTAACTAGGACTCATCACAGCTCTTCTGGATCCATGGAAGCTGTGTCAGCAAAAAGTATGTTTGGGCACTCTTTTGGTTGGTTGGTTGCTGATCCAGTGGTGCATGGACTCATGCCCTTTGACCTAATGCCATTAAATAGCATTATATTGCTGGGAAGTCTGTGAATTTTCAGCCCACCCCGGGACACAGCCAGAGAATAACTATCACACCTCCAGGAAGGTAGGTTTCAACCTATGCACTGCTCCTTGTCACTGTAGCCAAGATAGGGTTCACTGTGCTCATTCCCCGCCACCAATTGACTACTAGTTATGTCTATTACTCCAGACATGCAACCAAATGTTCAAGTCAAAAGGATTGTCACGTCCTGAGTCACTGTGCCTCTATGATGGGTTTCAGCCATAGGAAAAATGGGAGAAAAATAAAAGAGAAAAATAAAAAAATAAAAATGTTATTTTTATTTCAATAACAAAATTTAAAAAAATAAAAGCATAATTGTATAGATGACATGCCATGAAGCTTCTCTAAGAAGATAACCTCAATATAACTTCATGTCATCCACTAAGGTATTCTGTTGCATGGGTGGTATGTCTAGTGGGCCATTGGTGAAACCCACAGACGCAACCACACGCGCAGGGCACTCCATTATGCTCCAGTATGCTCCATTACAATGCTTTGTTACAATGCTTATCTTGTTACAATGCTCATTACAATGTTTCTCTTGTTACAATGCTTCTCTTGTTACAATGCTTCTCTTGTTACAATGTTTCTATTGTTACAAGGTTTCTCTTATTACAAGCTCTTGTTACAGTGCTTCTCTTATTACAAGCTCTTGTTACAATGTTTCTCATGTTACAATGTTTCTCTTGTTACAATGTTTCTCTTGTTACAATGCTTCTCTTGTTACAATGTTTTTCTTGTTACAATGCTTCTCTTGTTACAATGCTTCTCTTGTTACAATGCTTTTATTACAATGTTTCTCTTATTACAAGCTCTTGCTACAGTGTTTCTCTTATTACAAGCTCTTGTTACAATGTTTCTCTTGTTACAATGCTTCTCATGTTACAATGTTTCTCTTATTACAGTGTTTCTCTTGTTACAATGTTTCTCTTATTACAAGCTCTTGTTACAATGTTTCTCTTATTACAAGCTCTTGTTACATTGTTTCTCTTATTACAAGCTTTTGTTACAATGTTTCTCTTATTACAATGCTTCTTTTGTTACAATGCTTCTCTTGTTACTATGTTTCTCTTGTTACAATGTTTCTCTTGTTACAATGCTTCTCTTGTTACAATGCTTTTATTACAATGTTTCTCTTGTTACAATGCTCTTTGTATTCACAGAAGTCATATTAATTGCATTTAACTTTATTTCATAGGCTTTTGTGGCCATTGAATCTTTGGCAGACGGTGGTGTAAAAATGGGACTATCGAGAGAACTGTCAGTAAAACTGGCAGCTCAAACGTTACTGGTTTGTGGACCTATTTGTTAATATTTTATTTTAGAAACTGTATTTCAAGTATTAACGACATTTTCTTTATCCCTGTGAATCCCGACAACATATGGACTACTTAAGAAACTAATGTTGATGCTTTGGCAAAAAAAATCAATATAAAGAGAAAAAATCATGATTTTTAACAGAAATAATAAGTAAATTCTCTTTTCACACAAATGCTGTGTCTTGGGAATACAGATTTAGTCTTATTTTTTCCTGTAACAATGACATATTAATTGTGATGTGGTCAAAATCACTCCGCCAACCACACTTACTTTCTGAAATTTGTTCTAGCATTTAATTTATGAAGACTGTGTAATTCTGGAAATTATTTGTGGTTGACAAATTTGCAGTAAAATAGAAAATCCTACTCTGAACCATATGACAATCAATACAAAGTAACTGCGTGAAACGTAACAACAATTAGACTTACGTAAAACACAGGTTTATATTTCGTCACAATGGGACACGATAGACTATATCTAAAACTAGTAGGTAATGATGGGCAATGATGAGCACACAAGAAATCATAAAAATTACAATACACAAATCACATTCAACGTTTCAACCAAAAGGTCTTTATCAAGACACAAACAAAACATTAAAAGACGAACCATAGGGCTATGAAGCTATTGCACAATCCACTTTACTGTTGCAAGTTATCAAAAGAAATATTACCGTATTCATTATTGTCATGAGAAATGGAAATTCATAACACATGGTGACTGACAACTGACAAATTTCAAAGGAGAAGGTGGATGGTAAAATAAAGACAAGTGCAAACTTACACCAGGGCATAAAAACCTGTTGACATCAGCCATGATAATCAATGCTTAAAACAGTCATTTATGTTTATGAATGACCTTCTACCACAAGTACAGCAATTGATGTTGATGACCTATTAGTTTTGAGCTTGATAATGCAGCTCCATTATAAAACTTGTTTTTCAAGGTTTTCATTTTTGTTAATATGAGTTTTTTGCATTAATCTACCCACATTTTTGTTAATATGAGTTTTTTGCATTAATCTACCCACATTTTTGTTAATATGAGTTTTATTGCAATAATCTACCCACATTTTTGTTAATATAAGTTTTATTGCATTAATCTACCCACATTTTTGTTAATATGAGTTTTATTGCAATAATCTACCCACATTTTTGTTAATATAAGTTTTATTGCAATAATCTACCCACATTTTTGTTAATATGAGTTTTATTGCAATAATCTACCCACATTTTTGTTAATATGAGTTTTATTGCAATAATCTACCCACATTTTTGTTAATATGAGTTTTATTGCAATAATCTACCCACATTTTTGTTAATATAAGTTTTATTGCAATAATCTACCCACATTTTTGTTAATATGAGTTTTATTGCAATAATCTACCCACATTTTTGTTAAAATGTTTTATTGAATAATCTACCCATATTTTTGTTAAAATGAGTTTTATTGCAATAATCTACCCATATTTTTGTTAATAGACCTATGAGTTTTAGTGCAATAATCTACTCACATTTTTGTTAAAATGGGTTTTATTGCAATAATCTACCCACATTTTTCTTTCACAAACTTGCACATACACATAGGCTATGTTATTTACATTCTGTTTACTTTGTTTCAATAGGGTGCTGCCAAAATGGTTCTGGAAACAGGCAAACATCCAGGGTTACTGAAAGATGAGGTGTGCTCACCTGCAGGCACTACAATCGCAGCTATTCATGTTCTGGAAAAGAATGGTTTTCGGGGAGCATTAATTGATGCAGTTGAAGCTGCTACGATCAGAGCAAAGGAGTTAGGAGCTTTAAGTGTTTAAGATTTCTAGGGATATTGCCATGCAATGGGGTCTGTTCTATAACAGTTCTCTTAAACTAATGACATATTTTGTAGAGAAATGTTACAATATGTTTCAAGTTTGCATTTTTATGACAACTAAGAATGTATGTTTGCCTATGCTCCAATTTTAGACTAGAATTATAACATCTGTTATAAGTGCAATATTTTCCATTTCTATATAAATTTATAATTATAGTATCTGTAACAAGGTGCAATATGTCATTTTCATCTAAATTTATAGTTATGGCATATGTAAGAAATGCAATGTTTGATCATTGTATCTAACTTTATATAATAATCTATAATAATTATAATATTTTAATAAGAGAAACATTATAATAATCTATCTATTGTCATTTTCACTTGTGTCGTTTAGCGTCGTGGTGGAGGGGGGAATTCTTTTGGGGGTATTCTTTGTCTTTGACCATTTGAGTTGCATTGGTCATGGTAAGCCTGTGTCTATTTAATGTTTTCTTGATTGTCTCTGCCCATCTAGTTATTGCTCTTCCTTGTGCCTTACGGTATTTATAATAATTGATATCTGTAAAAGGTGCAAAATGTCATGGTTATATAAAGTTATAATTATGGCATCTTAATTTTTTTATGATCTGACTCTTAAGATGTATAATGCTTTACCAGTTTGTTTTTTTTCTGCATGGACAAAAACACAATTACCTATACTCTTAATCTAGGGCATGCAGTATTTACATTTACGTAATTTCTCTCGTGCCGCCAACCGCCGCATAATTCGTTTTTGAAATGTAGAAAAAAACCCAGAGTACTGGTCCCTACACTATCATTTGTTGGGGAATACAAAATTACATAACTGTCAACTTCCAGAAGGATGGCTATGTATTTCATTCCAAAATAAATCTAAAAATGTGTATTCTAACCCCATATTTCTATAAAGAGATAAAAGTACATTTTTCTTGGTCTTCCTCATGCCTTGTTTATGATAATGGAAATCTGTAAAATATGCAAAATGTCATGGTTATATAAACCATGTTATATGAATTACTTTGAGACATATGGTTATATTCTTCTTCTTCAGTGTTCATTCTTAAACTTCCGTTGGATCATGTAGCGTTAACCTATTGAGACTGAAAACCATAAAAAAAAGTTATGAAAAACCATAATCGAGCATGAAAAACCGTAAAATGGTGAAGGGTGCTCCATCTGCGCGCACACACACACACACACACACAAAAGAAAAAAAAAGGTTATTCAGGGTTTTTTTACGGGTAGTTTGCCTTTGTTTAATATAGACAGTCATAGTGTTGGAAAATTATAGAACACAAAGACTAGGCCTATGTATATTTATGTAACTTTAATATGAAAAAATGAGGGAAAAAAGGAAATATGAAAAAAAATTAATACAGAGAACGGATGCTCCGTTTGAAACTATAACAACTTGTTGGTGTGCTCTATAAAGCGTTCAACAATAATTTCAACTATCCATGAATAGCGCACGTCATGCATTTATGATCAGCGGAGATCGTACAACTATGACAGGCACGGATCATGCATCTATGACCGGCAGTAATCATGCATGTATGACCAGCAGAGAATATGCATCTATGAACGGCGGAGAATGTGCATCTATGACCAGCAGAGATCGTGCATCTATGACCAGCAGAGATCGTGCAACTATGACCGGCATCGTTCGTGCATCTATAACCGGCGGATAATGTACATCTATGACCGGCGGAGAATGTGCATCTATGGACGGCGGAGAATGTGCATCAGCTATCGGCAGAGGTCGTACAACTATGACCCGTGGAGATTGTGCAGCTATAACCGGCAGGGATCGTGCATCTATGAATAGCGGAGATCGTGCATCTGTGAATAGCGGTGACTATTATCGTGTATTAGTGTTCTATTATCGGCGGAGAACGTACAACTATAATTCGGGGAGATTGTGCATCTGTGATCGGAAGGGATCGTGCATCTATAGCAGCGATGGCTTCATTTTCAGTCAGTGGCATCATTTCTCATTTTCCGTTTGTAATTCCTAAAAAGAAACATAACGTGACAATAAAATATTGGTTTAAGATGTCTAAAGATCAGATTTAGGCCTACATAAACAAATAACATATTCTAGTATTTAACTATAGGCCTATCTACACTACCTAGGTCTAGGAGGCAAACAAAAACTTACAATATAAATTAAACGATGTATATAGTAGGCCTAGAAACAATACATGTGTTAGTGTTACTAGTATTTGTGTACTGTAGATACACTGAGTAAAACTGTCAATGCACGTGGACAAAAATTCCCTAAGTTCGGTATAAAGACAACGTCCCCAGCACAGAGAATAATTAAAGTACTGGGTAGTGTGTTAAAAGCATTGTTTCCAACAATACTTCGCCCCAAGACCAGATCAAATAAAACCAGCAAACGACACTATTGTGAATAAAACCTGCACAAATCACTGTTGCAACTAAAATATATACAAAAATATCATTGTCACCACTAAATTTAGTAAAGAAAAACCCAAAACGTATAGAACTGCAGAAATTCATGTAAAAAAACCCATAAATGCCGGTTTACTCCCGTAAAGCTTGGAAAAAACCGTAAAAATTACGGCGATTTACGGGCAGTTGACAGGTATAGCTACATTGTAGCATGACCATGGTCCTGCTAAATTTAGTCATGGATGTAGTCATGGAAATGTGTTGTGTCACTGTTTTATTTGCACTAATGGCCCGATACATGCATCTTCGGTGGAACATGGTTATATAATTAAAGTTCTATAATTAGATAAAAGTACTTCACTAAAAGTAAATACAAGCATATTCAATGAAACCTGTATTCTGCACAAATACAAAATATCTGCATCAGTTGTATGAATTATCAGTAGAAAGTATGTGCAGTAGACTATTTGTGGAACACGATTGAAGGTGTGCCAAAATTATTCTTAGTCATTTTTTTTTGCTTGTTGTATGCTATTTTATTATTAAGTTGATGGTATATGTAGAATTTTAGTTGGTCATATAAATATATATATATGATTTTTTTTATGGTATATGCACATATTGTTTTTGCTATGTTTCTATGCAAACATGCGCATGTACTAATTTATGAATAGATAATTACACTCTTCTTGTACTGGATGTGTTGCCTTTGTATTTATGGATAGTGTTTGTTTTAAATTACCCGGTACTTAACAATATTGCCTAATTTAATTATGAGATATTTATGCTGATACTGTCTTTCTTTTAGTGCATAGTGTCTATATTATTGATTATTGATTAGAAACTGGCCTCACGGCACGTGGGGCATTCCCATAAGTGCTCCGCCCTCTGTTCCAGCAGCCATCTGACTTGACGGTGTTTCAAGTATAATGTCGCC
Source organism: Meghimatium bilineatum (assembly GCA_034231615.1). Lineage (NCBI taxonomy): Eukaryota > Metazoa > Mollusca > Gastropoda > Stylommatophora > Philomycidae > Meghimatium > Meghimatium bilineatum. The sequence goes on from CM067306.1 coordinate 21,710,151, forward strand.
AAAACAGACGTCGACATCAGGGCACAACTCTGGCCCTTGCAACAGGTTTCTATGTTGTTCCGCCCACCCACGCCGTGCCCGTAACTAGTTCAAGCCCAACGTCGGCCTGTCTGAACAACATAGTAACTGTTATCAAAGGTTACGACTACTGCAAAGTGTCTATTGTATTGTGAAGTGTAGTCTTTTGTCTAGAGAGTAGTATCTTCATTCTATTGGAAAGTGTCATGTTTCTTATAGTAAATCTAATCATCTTTCTTCAATGCCAAATACGGTGGAAAGAACAGAATCAGTGCTGTTCAGTCTGAACTATGTGATGCTGATGTTTATAGTTCTTGTATGTTATTGAGACCCATAGTCATACCTTTTTTGATGGTTGTTCTACGCAGTCTGTCTTCTTTCTTTTAGCATCTGGTACCCATTTTATGCTATGCATTTGATATGTGGATGTATAGAAGAATAGGGAGAACTTTGTGGTAAGAGAAGAAAACAAACAAAGTGGTTCTGACAACACTTCGTATGAAAAAGAACTATTAAAGAAATAAAGATTAAACAAATAAAGTATTTTGGACATATTAAAAGACATGACGCCTTGTTGAAGACCTTACTTGAGGGTAAAATTGAGGGGAGGTGAGCTAGAAAGAGGCAGAGATATAAGTGGGAGAGAATCATCACAGGTACAGTCTAAAAGAGTGCACCACCAAGGCAAGAGACAAGGGATGTTGGAGGTTCATTGCGGAGACGGCACTTAATGAATGAATGCATTTTAATCTCTGTGGCATAGTAGTTAAGTCGCCTTGTGATGAAGATTTCATGGCATTGAATCCCAACTCATGTCATGTTTAAAATTAAGATTTTAAAATAGAGATCTCTGGGAATTATTGCTTGAAGTTATAGAGTTACATGCTGTGAGTGATACTTTTGGCAGGCGGAGTGCCGTTTCATACAGAGCATTATGGAGAAACCAAAGTACAATTCAGTTAATCCTCTATTCCTATTGTTGTTTAGTGATAAATATAGTACTTGCATAGAAAACAAGTTCTGGCAGAGTTTTATGTTGACTAACAGACTGTCGGATTATGTGGTATTTGTATTAAAACATACATATAACGTCATGATTAGAAACTAGTTTCACAGCATGTGGAGCATTCCCATTAGTGCTCCGCTCTCAGTTCCATCAGCCATCTCAGTGTATGTAGACTCATGGTCCCGGTCAGGTGTTGATTGCGTGATCTTCAGGACCTTCGAAAAGATTTACTTTTCCTACCATCCCCTCTATATACTCCCATTTATAACATTCTCTGTATGTGTACGTTCTCAGCCTCATTGACATCATCTTCATCTTGAAATGAATTTATTATTGCCTTGATCAAGTCTGCTTTATCTCTTCTCAGCATTGTGCCATCTATCACTGCATTGCCTGCCAATAAGACGGCTCTCTCGTGTCCTCTGCATGACCAAGGCAGTATATCCATGTAATGCTCAGGACAATTGAGTTGTTCAATGAGTCCCACCATTCCTTTCTCAGCATGAACTTTTCTATCTTGCGCATGCTTTGAGAGTCTTTGAATACATACATATAACTACAGGTATATACAAGACATTTTAAATGTTTCAATCGTAAGGTCTTTTACAAGAAAATACAGAACGGTGAACAAACAATAAAAACAGTAAAAACAATGGTACTGTCACAGAAGCACTAGATGGCAGACATCAAACAGCACAGACATCCAAGGTGACAATGACATGTGTATATCACATAGATAAACCTTTTCATTTATGGACGGACACATTAGATTTTAGAATGTCTTTGGTTCAGGTGCATTTCCCTAGCCTGTAGTCTTCCAGTCTGTCAACAGCCATGGAAGTGTAACAGTTCTTTGCTATGCAGATTTATCATTCACTTTGTCCTTGGGATGTCTGCCTATTTGCCTTTCAGCTCACTGTGGAGCATAGATCTTCACTCTTCCATCTTGTCTTATCCTTAATTTTTTTTTTACAGTTCTTTCATGTCCTATTCATTTTAATTGTATCTATACCTAACTCTTTCCAATCAGATCAATGCGCTCTGTTGGTCTTCTTAGTGTATGTGCTATCCATTTCTGTCCTAGAGTTCTTTCTCCAATAGTGTCAATTTCTTTTTGTTGTTATTTTGTTTGTTATCCCCATGAATTGTGAGCAACTTGCTCTTACTTCCTATGTGCAGTGGGGTCTTTTCTCAGAGCTTTCTTTCATACCCAGGAGACTTCAGCTTTCAGCTCAGTGCAATACCTGTACTCAGATGGGGGTACATGTGATGGGTTGAACTGATAATTTGCCTGGGTAATCCATTATGCATCTTTTTCTTAGACGAGGCGCTTCGCTGCCATCGAACTGTTATTCATGTAGGAAGACAATTCCATTACCACCCTCTGTATCCCAGACCTAATTTCTTCTGTATAATGTCCGTTGGGTAACTGCAACAGTTCTTTAGTGTCTAAGTTGGCGCCAAGATGCATATATGATTCTCTTCTGTAAGGATATTTCAGCTAGCATATAATCTGCATTTATTCTCATAGCCTTTCTCTTGCACTTGGGCCTTACAGATAGAATATTCCATGGGTGAAAACATGAAAATAAGGGGTGGAAAACATGAAAATAAGGGATGAAAAAAGCAGCCAGTGGAGTTTGACTACAATTGACATCTATCTTACACATGGTATTCAGCTATGGTATGGTATGGCTAACTAGTCCAGAAATGTAAGAAAATGTAATTCATTGCCATGTTATAGAATCCTTTCTCATCTGAGTGCCTGATTGTGGTATAGGAAATATCCCATCCCATAGAGGGGCAAGGTAAGAAACCTGGCTGAAGTTGGATGTTGTTCAGTTGTAAACAATGACACAACACATTCCACTCTTCGGACTACATCCTGCTATCTGCAGGAGTTTGAGAACGAATGCAAAACAAGTATAGGAAATACTCTACAATTTAATTGGACTTGGGTTTCTACCTGCTGACAAAGTACTCTTCTTTTAAAATAAAAGGAATTATAATATGAATTATACTGTTCTAACTTGTGTGCAAATTTGTTGTTTCATTCATACTTTCTTTAGCAGTTTGTGCATCTTTTCAGACTGTCTTATAGGGAGGACTATGAAATAAACAAATAAAAAGCTCTGACACTGTGTATAAAATAAAAATATTTAAAAGAAATAAAAATCAAACAAATAAAGTATTTTGGCCATGTTAAAAGACATGACATCTTGTTGAAGACCTTACTTGAGGATAAAGTTGAGGGGAGCCAAGCAAGAAGTGGGTAGAGATACAAGTGGGAGGGACACATGATGTGGACAGGTCAGTCTAGCATAGTGCACAACCAAGGCAAGAGATGGAGGACATTGGAGGTTTGTTGCAGCCAACCTTTGTTTCTGATGAGAATGTCATATAGCAAGCACTTGTACATTTCTGTACAAAGTAACAGTATTATGAACAAATGACGTACAAAATAAAATATAAACAACATAGTATATCCAATATAACACTTTAATAATTTGTACAGAACATGCTTGAAAGTAAATGAATATGTAGACATACAAAACTGAATATTCGCACTGAGGGAAACCATAGACATCTAGATATACAGGACTAAGCATGGTATCACAGAAAGGGTATTTGTGAAGTATCTTCTGCAATCAGTTTCCTATGCTCAGATGTTTATACAGGAAGGTGGGCTTCTCTCTCTGTGATGTATCCTTAACAGAATGTCCTCACTGCCATTTTGTTCTGTGCAAGCTGCCAAGTTTCTTTCAGTGTCATTTGTCCATCATAGTCCTGGTCTGCCTCATGTTCTTTCCAGGAAATTTTCCCTCCATGATTAATCTTTTTAAACCATTGTGTCTCTTTATATGTCTGAAATAAGTTAGTTTGCTTTATTTTGATAGTTTTGAGGAGCCATTCTACTTCTATGTTCAGATCTTTGCTGACATCTGCTTGGTTCGTCTTTCTGTCCATGATATCCTTAAGACCTTTCTATAACATTTCATTTCAAATGTCGCTATTTTTTTTCTCCATTGCAGATATATTGCCCACGTCTTACAACCATATATTGACACTGGAAAGATATAGCTTCTTAATAGTTGTAACTTTGTTTTTCCGTTTGCCATAAATTTTTCATCTGATATATTTTTGTATGGCCATTACTAATGTCTTTTTAAATTTACACAGAAATCTCCTGTGGTGTTCATGGTTGAATTCAGTTGTCAGCAGGAAGTCCTTAAGGTTGTCCCACATCATCATCTTCAGATGTCTCTTGAGGGCCATATTTTAGTCCTTAAGTCGTCGAAGGGTGGACATGCCTGCAGAATGTATTCTGGAGTCTGGAAACCCTTTTGACATGGACATTGGTCAGTTTGGACCACTTTTATTTTGTAGAGATGAGCTTGTAGTGTCCTGTGCGGAACCCAAATATTATGGTTTGCTGTGATCTACTCATCTTTACAATGGGTTAACGGGTATTTTAACCTGGAAAGGGTATTTCATATATAATATTTGCCAAGCCCTTACACATGCTGGTCTCACACAGCTACACTCATCTTAGCTGGTGAGACATCATTTATTGCCAGCCAATGAAAAGCATGGGTAAATTCTATGTACCAAGATATGACCATGCATGAGATCAGTGAACAATAACTATATCCTGCAGAAATATTCTTTTTCGAATTATATACTATTCATTCATTTTCCTTTAGCGATGAAGTTTGCGAATGTCAGATTTCTCCAATTCTGTCCGTTCAAATCTATTCTGTGCAGTTCTTGAATAGTAGGAATATTGTTTGTTTTAATTTCTCTAAGTATTGTTCTTCTGAGAGTTTCCTTTTGTCTACTCCTAGCTCTTCTGCCTGTTGGTGTCCATGCAAGAGATTGGTAGTGTAAACTATATACTAGTGAGAATTAATTTAAAATGGGAATTCCTGAAAAAATAAACACCCACCCCCTAAATGTGATGTGTGCTAAACATCCTTGTATCTAGATGTCTTTGGTAAAAATCTTGTGCTTGCTGCAAGAAAAAAATAGGCATCTGTGAGAGATAAAGTAATATACAGCAGCATGACATTGCAGATTTGTTTTGAATCCAGCTCATTACAACTGTTATACATGATCACTCTATACTGAACATATCTATCCTTATGTTCTTTATGAATCCTGATGTATTAAAAGTTTATAATTCTTCTTCCCTACAAGTTTTTGGTTGCTGATTGATTTTGCTTCTCATATTCATTTCTGATGGTTCTACAGAACTTTCAGATCCCAAATGTAACTTCTGTATTCGCTCTGATAACCAACATGAAAGTTTGTGTGATTTCTGCTGGGAGCATAATTATATTGTGCTGCTGGTTTCATAGCATAGCTGCATTATTTGCACCTCAGAAGGTCTAGCATATCTGTTTTCATCGTGCCTTTAATTTGGGTGTGGTTCCCTAGCCTGTGACAGCCTTCCTATAGGTCACTAGGTGGCGAATGTGTATAAACTCTACACTTTGACGATTTATCACCCACTGTGTCCTTGGACTTTTCAGGCCAAAACATGTCCCTGGGTGGCAGTCTCTGAGGAGGCAATCAGGGATTTAGACTTCGATCAACTGCGTATATCTTGCATGAGGTGTTTCACTGCCAGTGAACTTGTCTGGACATGTAATTAGACATATTGTGCCTGTGCCCATCAGGTACTGAACCTTTTTGTCTCCATGAGCATGATTTGGTATAGGAAAAGCTAGACTGTAGAGTTGGGCCTGGGTTCGTTCACCCTCTTAGCCAAAGTGTCAGTCACCGACATTATGAGCCCCTAATCAAAACCAAATGTAACAACATAGATAAACCATTTCAAATTTACAAAAGAATAAGTTATTACTACCAACGCTCTGGGGGTAGCCCTAAAAAGCAGACATGGTGTAATGCAGATGTCTGCACAGGATGTGCTTGAAGGTTTTGACTCACAGATGGAGATATGCTGCAGTAATAGACTTTGAAGATGCACACAGTTGGACTTATGATAAAATGTACTTTTGAAACTCAAAGTTTATCCTTATTACTATTAATTGGGCTTTTTCTGCCTTTCAAGGACAAGTTGTTCTTAAATGTGGTAGGTGTGTATGTGTTCGTCCATCACAAGTGATGATGACCATTTTTTACATCCACTTTTGAAAATTCAGTTAGAATTATGACCATGCCTAATAGTTTGTAGATGGCTAATGAGCCCTATTCAAGCTGTAAATGTTCTTGGACAGTTCAGGCATGGAAATACTACTGTAGATGGATTTATCGTAGATGTGAAAATGACTTGCACTGGGGATTTTGATTAAAGTGAGGAGGAGTTGTGCAATGTGGTAGGTATCTACACCGTCATAAGCCTGGCGTTCAACAGGAGTCACCTCCGTCCACAATCAATCAATCAAAAATGCTGAGTGGTGTAGGCGGTCATGCTTCTCCACAACTCTCTGTCTCTTGTGTTGTTAATAAGTTCAGTTGGTGAATTATTTTTGTGCCAATGACAACACATCCATAAATTTGTCTCTTTATCTTCCTGTCTCTTTTCCTCTTGATCTCTGTTTTCAATAGGGAAATTTAATGTGTATACTATACAAATTATAGGGATCATGGTAAAACTATGCCATACACTGATGTACAGGAAGAGTGAAAATCGAGATTTGTGTGTCGAGTTACTATGTAGATAGAAACATAGGGGAGTGAACTAAAGTATTGATAACATACTTTTCCATTAATAACTTCACGTAAATACATTCACTACATGTGCTAGACTGTGCAGGACACTTCAAAAAACTAACACAATGATATATTTCAGTATGCTTTTTGACAGGAGTCTTGGTTTCTGGATGGATCAGGACAAGAAAGGATCATTTCAAGGGCAAGAGAAGGTCTTGTAGTACTTAAAGTTATGGCTGTTTCTCAGTGTGAACAGAGGCTAGTAACAAGGGTCTAATTATTTCTGTGATAGAGTATGCTTTGGTAATTCTTACACTTGGCCAAACGTAGACTGAAAAATTGAATAAGATTCGGAATGAAGAGATGTGCATCACCGCTTTCAATGAAGATATCGCTATTGTATACTAACATCATTCATCTGGGTAACAGGAATCAAAAGTAGACATAATTAACTTCTGTTTCCATTTGTAGCTTCCTATGTAATCCATCAAACCATTCAGAATTGGCAGATTTTTAAGGAAAATTTATATGTAGGAAAACTAGGCCTAGTTGAAAACGTTAGTTATATCGACATATTTTGTTTTGTTTTCACAGACATGAACAAGTTTGTGTGGTTATGAAATGGCATCAAAAATAAAATAGGGCTAGGCATTTAGCAACATTATATATAGAATTTAATATATCAAACAAAAATAGGTGAGTCACTTATGATTATGTTCTTTAATTTTCGTCTTCAGCATTTTCTCACATATCTAACATACACTAACAAAACAATCATTACATTCGGCAACCACATTCCTTTATTTCTATTTTTTTAAACAATTATTTAAAAAATCTCCAAAAACAAAAAATTAATGGTTTTCCAAATACCCTCCACAAATGATGTGTAAGTCGAAAAAAAGAATGCAGTGGCAGAGGAAAATAATGTAATTTTAATGCAGAGTGCTAATGGTTAATGAGGGCGATGATTCTTTTTCCATGTCCAGAATAAATGAACTAGACTTGAAATGAGGCATTGCCAGAAATGTGGGCTTAGAAGAACTGTTACTGTTAGCTATCATGCAATTGTGGGTACACTCAAGTGAGAATCAGAGCAGAACACTTATAGACATTTCCAGAATACATTGAAGATGATCTGTCAACTAACTACAAGTAGCATGTGGATTATGGCAATAACCAAGGTCTTTAACTGGATGAGTACACAAAGTGCAACTCATGTCTGCATTCTCAGTGACTCAATGAGCATGATCAAAACAATATATGCGGGTTGTATTCATGAATAGTGGCTTGAAGGCTGTAAAGAGAATGTGGGAAAGTGTCACATTTTTGTTCTCGCCACTCTTCTAAAATCATGTTCAATCAATCTTTCACTCACTCTTCCTATGAGTTGTTCCCATCCTTACTCACCCCATGTTCCCAGACCTTATACAGGAGATATTATAAGCACTCATCTGGTCAAAAATGTGTATAAGAAAATAGCACATAAACTGAAATCTTGCAACATCCTACAGACATCTATGACATTTATGTTTTAAACAACATTTGTTACTGCATCTTTTTTGTTACTGGGTGGAGTCATGTTACCATAGCTGTCACCACAGCGCGTAGAGAAATGATTTTTATTGTATACCACAAAGACAAAAATTCAGTCCCAAGTTTGAACCCAACATTATTATGAGACAGGCATTTTAGTCTTTGACCACCCACTCCACATACATTTTTGTCATAAATCAAACCCAGTTATTAAATCTAGGCATTGAATAACTGGTTCAAAGTGAATTCAGCAACTGAGCCAGACTGAAGTCAATAGCAGGAGATAAAAAATATAGTGCAACATTACATTTGAAATAAATATGTTCACAGAAAAAAATAGCAAAAATATGGCATTTAAGCAAGCAAATCTAAAATTTACATGACTAAAGCACAGAGATAAATGCGTTAAAGACAGCAAAACTTCACCATAATTTAGTATCAACATATTTGATATACGTGAAAAGGAATACTTGCTGCCAAAATCTATAAATTTGATATACAAACTGAAGAACATCATTTGGACTATATGATTATTAAACTTCCCAAGTACCTGGAAAGTGTAAGCAAATGTCTCGATCAAATAGAACATTAAAACTTTTAGTATGTCAAAAATCTACTGGTATCCTTAAGACAATCAATACAACATTACTGCGTGAAATGTAATCTACGTTATCAAATCTTAACATAGAACGTGAAACGTAAGTCTAATTGGTATCCATAAGCTAATGAGGCACTAAATGTAGAAATAAATGATTGCCTAGGTGGCATCTTTGGCTCAAAAAATTAACTATACTAAACCCTTAAGTTGCTCCTGCTCAATAAAGCTAATTAGCTAATTTATATACATATTTAATATGCCTCGACCAAGGCAGTCACTTTTTTTCCAGATACACAAATCAGAGACAATGGTTGAAACATTGTGACAATGGGAGATAATTACTTTGAGTAGATGAATGACATACATTAAACTAATTAATGGTATGGAGCATAAGCTGAAGTTATTGTCAAATTTCCCCTTGTAACAAGATCAATAGAAGTGATTGCCAAAGAACAGGTTCTTGCAATGAAAACACTGTCCAACTACAGGTCCTTCCTTGCACAAAAACCAAACTGTACTAACTTACCAACATCACATTTACTACACAAACACACTGAGGGGCATATAAACATACTGATGGATAAGTCATATACTTCTATGTTAATTCTCAAACTTATGCAGATTAGCAGAATGTAGTCCAGAGAATAAATTGTATTTTACAGTTTAGCTGAGATCTCTGCACCTTTTGGCCTGACACACACGACTTGTATGTATAGTATGTCATATGGATCACTTTTACACTTTATTGGATGGAACAGCCAACTTCACTCCCAAAAGTTGCCTCTCATGACATGTGTGGCAGATATTCTTTGCTATTCTTTTCCCCATTTTCAAATTCCTGCAACATCCAGATAAACCATCTGAAAATGGATTGCAGTACAGGTTGCTATGGTGTCATAGACTGTACAGAAATGTGCTTCCTTCTAGGTCAGTTAAATGAAACATGTAACAAAATTTCAAAACATCTCTACCAAATACAATAAGTCATAACACTGTTGAATCAAAATAATGCAATATAATTTGTTAACAGTGGTCTTCTTAGCAGTGAGGTATTGTCCTGCAATGCCAATGTACTAGTTGTCTAGGTTGCAATGATAGAGTCATGACAATAATATTCAAATGTGAACACCACTCAAAAACATATGAGAGATATGTTGAGATTAACAAGCATTTCCAAAATTTGGTCCCTTAGTGATGAGTATGTCTCCATAGGACTCTGTTTGCAGTGCGCATATTGCTTGATGTTTCTTCAAGACTAAAAGTGTGTAAAACCTAGATGCTGCTTGCTTGCGATTATGATTGCGTGCCATCTGCTTGAAACTGAGAGTATCTGAGGTTTTGAAGGCCTGATCAAACACATACTGCATTTGTTGTGTTCGCTTGCTCCACCTTTTCTCTTCTTGCTCTGCATTCTCTGGCATCTGTTCTGCCTCTAGCTCCTGCTCCAGGTCATCGAAAGTCTAAAAGAGAGATTACAACTTTTGAACATCTGCCTCAAGAATTAAATCACAAGGAACCTATACTGTTCCTGTATATGTATGTATGTATGTGTGTGTATAGTAGAAATCCAATTATCCTAATCAATTGGGGATCGGGTCAATACGGATAATCGAAAATTCAGATAATAGGATATAGCTTAGGAATGAAGCAAAACAGTGTACATACATTGAAATTAAAGGAATTTTATTGATAAAAGTACAGTAATATGTAAGCAACTATGTATTGCCAATAAACTACAAACACTAGAGTACTGTAAAAATATGCAAAATTACATAAATGGCACATATGTACAGTAATACATATTACGCTCTCTAAATTTATTTCACCCAAATTCGATTTGGATAACTGGGGATTTGTTTAATTGGGATTCGGATAATTGGATTTCTATTGTATATATAAAATAGGTAAATTAATGCACATATCTCAGTAATAATGGAGAGGGAACAGGGAACAGAGATCTGACTAAGGATACTAACGGCGGCAGCAAAACTTCATTACATTTGTGATACAATAAGAAACATTTAATCAACTATAACATTTAGAATCTGTACACCAGATACTAAATTATGCTGTTGTGTTGATCTAGAGACACAATTTAACATATGGATACCTGTGTAGAATAGTTGTTTTGAAATACTACAATACCACTGGTAACAAACACCAATGGAGAGAGAGAGAGCTTAAAATTCAGACAGTGAAACATGAAATACAACAATTGTTCTGTGATACTACTACATCAGAAGATATATATTTCTTTTTCTTCTGCATTCATTCTCAAATTCCTGCAAATTAGAAGTGTAGTCCAGAGAATGGAATGCATTGTATCCCGGATAAAAGTTTTGTCATAATATTTGTGCTTTGTCAGAATAGTTTTTCTGGTACAGCTAGGGGTAAAAATGTACAGGAGCAGAATGAAGTTTACATGTCCACAACCTCCCACACAAGAATGTAGATCAAGACAGTTACAACTGAGATAGAGGATTTTTGGTCTCAGTCTATGCTTATAGAGATAAAAAAAAATATTGGTGGGTTGGTACAAACATGATACAATGGGAGCATAGCTGCAGTAGTGAGTCTCAGTCCATGCTTATAGAGATAAAAGAAATGGGTGACTCAGCATTAGTTGGTACAAACATGATACAATGGGAGCAGAGCAGTAGTAATGATAGTCTCAGTCCATGCTTAGAGAGATAAAAAAAATGGGTGGCTCACACATGATATGGTACAAATATGATATAATGTGCATTATAACCTGCTGGTATTCCTATAGATTGTCTGGGACATGCTCCTGCAAATATGTGCTAGCAAAACACAATCAAAACTGCTTTATATATAAAATTACTTATAGCAGAAGAATTAATGTCTGGCTTTCAATACAGCTCCCCATTGCACTAGGAAAAAGCTTTACACAAAAATATCGGGCAGCACATATTGTTCAAATTCTCTGACCGAAGCAGTGTTGAGACTCAAACTCTGGACACTAGGCAACATTTACATTTGGTAAGTCCTGGTCTTTGAAGGTGACCCAATTCTATTCTAACTCGACAGCTGCCATTGCCCAACATGGCTCATACAGAGAAAATTGGGTTCACTATCCAATGGCACAGAGGGAAATAATGATTTCTTTCTTTCACCGGCTGCAAAACTACTCTTTCAAAAAAGGCATATTTTTTCTGGGTGATAAACTGAATGATAAGATTCAAACAATGAATGGCAATGGATTAGAAAGCCATTGCAAGGAGACAAGGCATTTATGTGATGCTGCAGCCTCGTCTACACAGACTATCAACCCTAGTCTAATTCAACAGTCGCCATTGTCCAACATGGCTCATACAGAAGAAATTAGGTATGGGACCTAAAAGGCAATGGAGGTTACTTCCTACACGGGGAATAGTTCGTCAACCACAAAGTGCCTTGCCTGAAGAAAGATGCAGTGGGTGACCCAGGCAAAATATCAGCTTATCTCATAAGATAAACCCGCTACAACTAGAAGGCTTTAAAAACTGCAAAAAAAGGTAAAATCGTCTGGGTATGAAAGTAAGCTCTGAGAGAAAACCCCTATGCACATAGGAAGTAAGAGCAAGTTGCTCGTAAGTCCTAGGGATAGGGACAAACAAAACAAACTACAGTAATTTAAAATTTGGTCAGCAAAGTGTTAAAGTCACTACATGAACACTATTTAATGAGGACACAAGACTGGAAAATATATGAATAAAATAATATGGAATTACTTCCAGTGAAAGTGGTTGAGAAGTGTGTGTAATCAGTATGCAACAGGAATCAACAGCATGCATATTCAAACAGAGAAAAATCATAAGTAAATTGGTAAAATCTATATTCTGAAATTTTCTGTATACTATGAACAAAATACTTACCACTGCAGGTGGCACAGATGGAGGTGCTACCGATGGAGGCGCAACTGAGAAGGGAGCCACGGAAGCTGGGCCATCATCCAATAAGGGATTCAAAGCTGGGACAATATCTATGGGCTCATGTTGAGGTGGTAGCTCAACAGGTTGAATTGCTATAGTTTCTGGCATCTGGTCAAATAGCGACTGATTGTTTGATAAAGTTGGTTCCAACAAGGAGATCTGCTCTGATCTGTGAATAAAAGCAGTTTTTTTATAGTATCCACTTCGCAAAAAATGCGCATGTTTCATATTGACAAACACCTCATAACAATGATATATTTTATATGCAACTGACAACCACTTCATCACAATTACTGGATAGTACTATGTATAATCCAAGAAATTTAGCAACTTTTTCTCATTAATGGAAAGAGCATATGGTGGGGATTCCTACTTATAGAAATGTTCTACATAATTCTAAACAGATCACTATTCATAAAACTATGAAAACATTACAGAAATAAGATTGCATTTCTGCTGCTCTTATATTGAAATTCATAAATCTATTTTTTTTTAAATCACTCTCATACTTCGTAACTAGAATTAATGTCTGAATTCCAATATAGTTCACGGAATTATCTTTTCAGTTACCATATGGTAGTTTAAATGAGGTGTTTAACCTTCACCGCGCCTATATCAACTCCGGCTGGCGAAAAACAAAATGGCGGCTAGCGCCGTTGGTGACATACCCCATCCAATGAGATATCGTTATAATAGACGCACCACAGCTTGATTGGTTACTCGGGAACATGCGCTATTGAAGCCGGTTCATTCCTACGTCCGACATGATCGTTGTAACAATGGCTAGCCAGAAGATACAAATTTTATAGCAATTAATCTGACCACATCTGCACACCGGTACGATGCCATGATGGTCAACCGGTTTTATAGACCTTTCTTTCATCGTATTTTGAATAAAATAACATTGAATCGTGGCTTGAATCATTAATTATTGAGTTATTTAGTTTCACAGCAGTGAATATACAAAATGCCGCGTTGGTTTGGAGACTTGTAGGCGTTTGATATCGAATATGTGGAAGTAGCAAAAAAAATGGCTCTAGACCTAATCTCGAACGATTTTACTGCAAATCTACATGTTTAATACAGTTCTCCTGGCTATATTTTGATAATTTCGCAGTGAAAGAACATAAATACAACAGATTTGCGTGATTTAGTTTACAGTGTTGCCATGGAATTCGATAACTAAGGTAAGTTATTTTTTTATTAATTTTTTTCCTCTTTATTTGTTATAAAATATGTTTTTTGTGAAAAACGTCTTTACCACTTTCTCATACGTCTAGTATCACACACACACACGTACATAAATTACACCAATATATGCATAATTCAATTCTTTATTTACATGTGCAAATATTATTTAAATATCTCTAACAACCAAAAAATTATCACTTTTTCAAAACAGTCACCATCAATAACGCACATTTTCAAAAATGAATCCGGTGGCAGGGAGACGTTTCGTATTTTTTAATCTGTCTTGCTAAAGGTTAATTTCACAAAATTCATCTTGGCATAGGAATATCAGAGTACACAGTCTTTATTCTCCATTTCACTGTAAGCATAGATGTTGCCTAGCTCCTCAAAGACTACATCATTTTCACTTCTGTCGAATGCATTACTGATCAAACACCTTTTCAAAGATTGGACTATCATTTCTGATGGAAGAGACTAGCCATACTTCTTTTACCATTTCTGTGATAATATGTAGTAGATTTTATATCATCTTTTGTCAAAGCTACATCTGTCCTTAACTCTTACAAGACCAATCACCCATATATCAGAAAAATAAAGAAACCCTACAGGATTGATCAACGAAACATTGGTTTTTATTTTCATCGATCATAAACTGATCCGCTCTTTCATGGTTCCCTGAAACTAATTTTTATAGTAACCCAAAACATTGCAGAATACTTCCATTTTGGTCACAATGAAGCAAATGTTATAGTATGCAAAAAAGTGATTGTTATGATGAAGTCAATTATTTCATATTTTATTTTTACTGTGTCTGTCATTCTGAAAAATGAACACTTCCAAATACAACATTTATGGACAAATAAAGTGTTTAGTAATGACAATTTGATACTTTTGTGTAGAACAAATTCTAGAAATATAGATATCAACACTTATTAACCATGGATACATTTAGGTAAATGACAAAATTTATGCAGATATTTTCATAAATATGTGGGTATTTGTGGCAATAGACAAAAGAAAGGTCAAGCATCTGTGAAGTTATCAACTTCCAATTGAATACATATATGCAATGAAGTGAGGTTCTCATGTGAACTACCAGTTACATATTAGTTTTCTGTTACAAAAATATGTCCTACTACTTGACCAAGAGCTCTTATATAAGCAGCTCAAGTGATGATACTATACGCCCTGGGAAAGGGGGGAGTGCTAACAACTCCTACCAGGAGAGTTCACAGGTGGCGGATAGCAGAAAAGTCTCTATAGAGGTCAGCCACGAATAAGCCTCTGGGCAAATAAGCGGCTGCTGAATAAACCGGTGTTGCTGACTACGAGGACGGGACAGGATATCAGGTGGCTCTGATATCCCTACTGAACACCCATGGATCCAGTGACTGGCACCATCAAGCAAGTATGAGCCACTATAAGCTAACATTGCTGGAGTGGGATCACTGACATCACACTAGGGGCCCCACAACACTTGGGCAGAAAAGGCTCATAAGTCTGGTAAGAACAGCTTCCTAGGAGACAACACTCTAAATACAAACTACTGCCTTGCAGGTGCCATCAGGAGATAGGCTATGGGAGACATCCCAGACAGAAAAACACAACCCAGACTGTCAAAGATGGAGTGTGTTAGCCAGCAATGGCGCAGATACTGGGATAAATTAGTGCACAGATGCTATTACAAAAAAGTGGTCATGCAACAACATCAACCCTGTCATCATGGCGTCACTCCTATCAGCTAAAACAAGAGAGGAGTGGAGCCAGGACCCTTGTCTTGAAAGGGCCCACCTAAGCGACCGTGCCTCTGCTAACCAAGAGGTCAGGGGAAAGCAGAGTCGTGTGAAACTAAAAGCCTGAACTACAGGAATTCTTGAAGAAAAAAAACACCAGATTGACATAATGTGCATACAAGAGACTCACCTAAGGACACTCAGAGATTCTTTATTCGAGGTTATGAGTCCTTCCGCCATGATCAATCCAAAAGAGGAATACTGACATTTGTAAAAATATCAATACCAGCTGTAGAAGTAAACAGATCTGGAGAACTCATGTAACAGTGAGATTGCTGTTGCCTGGCAGAGAAACATCAATCACAAAATGCTACAGCGCTCCTGCCACAAAAATAAATGTAAACTAAAGATAGAGGAATCGAGACACATAATAGTGGGTGACTTTAATGGCTACTCACCAAGCTGGGGCTACGAGGATATGGGTCAAAGAGATGATGAAGACTGGATGACGGAAAATAAACTAATTCTAATAAACCAGCCAGATGAAACACCATAATTCTACTCCTTTTACAACACATTACAAGAGCAGTAGAAAGTCAACTGGGAGGAAGTGATCATGTACCAGTCATCCTGCAAATCTCCTAGACAGGAAGTATAGGACAATATAGCATGTCCCCAAGCTGGAACTTCAAAATAGCATATTGGATCTTCTTCATTGAACAAAAAAACCAGCAGTTGCACTCTATCAAGCGCTGAAAGTGTTCACTGAACCAGGACTGCCAAGACCAAATATGATAGCTATATTCAATCCAGAATCAATCCAGAGCAACAAAATGAAAGTCTTCTGCACAACATCAGACATGAGCTAAGACATATACCGAACATCATCAGCTAATGCCCTTCAAAGGATACCATCACACTGTGGAATCACGGGAAATGAGAAAGCGGATACTCTATCAAAAAACAGGAAGCAAAATGAAACAACACAGACACATCCACTGTCCTAGGGAGAAGAAAAAACAATAATCCAGAACACATACACAGCAAAGTGCAAGAAATAAATGGAAGTAGAAGACAAACATGATGCAATACATCACCTCCAAACATATCAACAGACCACAATATTTCGCCGTAGAACAGACCATCGCAGACTGTTGGGTCACCTTTACTGATTGTGGATCTCATACACAGATGAATGTCCATGTGGATCCGGAACCCAGACTCTGGAACACATACTTCAGGACTGCCCAACATACAAAGAGCAGAGACAGTAGACCTGGCCAGAGGATACAGACTTGAGGCAAAAGTTATGGGGCAGCTGCTCTGACCTGGAGAAGACAGTGACTTCACTTCGCCCTGACAACAGGCCTGACAATATAACATGACCACAGATACTGAACGCAGAAGAAGATAAGCTGAGAAATGTTTGAAAAATGAAACAATAAACTCCCTACCATACCTCAAAGAAATCTCAGCCAAATCTTTGTTTACTGAAGAGTTCATTCGTCTACTTGTTTCAACAACTGATGGCTCCTCTATAATTGTGCTCATCTCAGACTGCCTTGTCGCATCCAGTAAAGTACTGTTCTTCTCATTGACTCTGGCTGTTTCAGGTGCCATATCAAGATCAATTTTGGATGTACCTGGTTCAAAATCATCTGATACTTGCTTGCAGGCGAGGTTTCTTGTAAAAAACTGCAAAGATATACAATAATTATAAATCAGACATACATTCTACTGAGTTTACACCAAAAGGTTATCCAAACTGACCAA
This sequence comes from Meghimatium bilineatum, assembly GCA_034231615.1. NCBI lineage: Eukaryota > Metazoa > Mollusca > Gastropoda > Stylommatophora > Philomycidae > Meghimatium > Meghimatium bilineatum. The sequence goes on from CM067306.1 coordinate 21,727,611, forward strand.
TGTCCATGGCAAATAAAAAGGTACCCAGACTCCAGAACACATCTTGTTCTTTGGCAACCTGATAACTTAAAACCTGGCCTCCAAGGAGTGGGAGTGAGCTTCCACTCATTGCTTGTGTAGCAACCATGATGATCTCCTGCTGATAACAGAATACATGAGGGCAACCTAATTTCTACAATATCTTTCCTAATATCTGTTTTTTTTACATTACCCATGAGCTAAGCTACAGTAGCCTCTCACAAGAGCCACTACTTAGAGTTGGATCTTAATACACCTCTGATTTGTTGCATCTTCAAGCCTTCCATATAGTGTTTTGGATACATGGACATGGTGGGAGTTTTTTTCTAACTTCATGTAGTCCTATACACTCATAATAACATGTGCCACAATTTCTGCAGTTAGTGATTTAGGCTTACTGTAATTAACACATTGATCTACTTACAAAAGTAAGTAAAGTACCAGAGTGTGCACAAAATTAAGTAAAGTACCAGAGTTTGCACAAAAGTAATAACTCATAGCTAGCGATAATTATAAATTTAGAACAGAATAGATTAACCTGTAGCATGCTGTCAGCAGTAAAAAAATCACTGGCGGATGTCTATCTGTAGATGGTCATCGGCCCATTCCGTCACCTGTTGCTATGCACTCATTTAATGATGAAGAACTACATGTTTAAGGTTCACATGACCATTAATTAGTGCCACCCAGCCACTATAAATTGTACTTCTTTTACGTGAATTTCTTTTACAAATTGGTTATAGATCAGAGCTGCAGTTTTAATTTTTACTCGTCTGTTCAATCAAGAGGAATCTTTAGAAATTGAAGCCATTTTTAGTAAAGTTATTTATGGATTCTGACGAGGAATTCTTGGAATTTACAGTCAACGATTAGCTGATATATACCAATGAGCGAGACATTAGCTATTTGACAGTGTTTACTGCGTGTCTGAGGAAGACAATGCTGTTAATAGCGATTACGGCCCTATACATTGACATTGTACACTGCTAACTACTTGACTTTGAAAAATTGATTAGCAAGGTCAGTGGTCATGATTGGCAATCATGTTTTATTTGTTTTCACAGACAATATTATGAGAACATTGATTTGGTTATGAAACAACATTAATATGATAGGCCTAGGTATGTAGAAGAATTTTATCGGAATGCCACACATTGGGCAAGTCAGTAGATTTTAGATTTTTTTTTTTTTATTCGTCATCTTTTCACATATCGCACATACAATAACAAAATGTATATCATTAGATTCCTATTCAATTTTTTTATTTACATTTTTATAAAAGCATTTTTAAATCTTTAAAAACAAAGAAAAGTTATTGCATTTTACACAAGCTCACCAAAAATAAAGCACAATTTTTTTAAACTATCTGGCTGCAGGAGGGAAAGTGTGTAAATTTTAATACGGCTGATTGGTTGAAAGAACAGATCAAGAATGTACATTCACACCTTAGATTTGCTTTTAGAAATGGTGGCTCTCCCAGGCAGTACAAAAATCTTCTCCACTCCACCAGTTTCTTTCCACAGCATCAGTTTTTTGGTCGGTGGGGCCAGATCCAGCGATGTGACAATGTCAGATGTATCTGACAACTGCAGTTTCATGGTTTCGCTGGGTATACCTTTTTGTTCATCAACGATAAGTTTACGCTTCCTTTTACCTTTTCTCTCTGTACCTGAGAAGTAGAAGGTAAATTAACATTCAGTTTTCTTTAAAATTATACACATATTGAAAATAATACTATAATTTGTATTTTTAATCCACTACATGCTGTTCATATCTATAACAGATAACATTTCTGACTTGAGTAACACAAGTTATGTGCGCAGTAATCTTAAGTAAAAACTAAAAATAGCTAATCCTGTCAAAGTTATCGAAGACTGAGTTTACAACACCTCTATTTCTGTAAAAAGATACGGAGAAAGTCTGACAAACACTTTGCATCTTCAATTTTATGATTATGTTTGGATAATCATTATCACAACAACCATCAAAGAGGATATGACTATAGGTCTCAACAACATGCAAGAATTACACACAGTAGCATCACATTGCTCCAGCAGGAGAGCTCTGGTTTCTGCCTTAAAAAACGTACTTAGTGCTGAAGGAACATAGATAGATCATTATGATCATCAGTAATATATGCTCAGATTTATTTCTTAGAGACATATCTCAGCACTAGTACACATACACTGCAGTCAGGGCTCCAGCAATTATTTTTACATCCTAGTACCATAAATTATTCAGAGCTTTAAAACCACTCTTACTGATTCTATCTATCTATGTTCTTTCAGGGCCGAATACGGTGCATAGGGTAGGAACCAGAGCTCTCCAGTTCGAGGGATGTGATGCTGTGTGTAATTCTTGCATGATCTTGAGACCGATAGTTTATCTTCTTTGATTGTTGTTCTGCACAGTCACTCTTGGTATTCCTTTTTTTTTCCATCTGGTACCCATTGTAATGCTTTTAGTGGTAGTCTGTTTTCATTCATTCTAAGTACATTTCCGATATAAAACATAGTTTTCTTATTGATTGCTAATGGTTATTTCAATCCTGGCTGATCAGTCAAAACTCTAGGCTTCATTCTCAGGACAAAGGGAATAACTTCACAGAAATAAGATGTGATTGAGCAAGAAAACTAATAAAAATACAATTTGCATGATTCAAAGTAAAATTAACAGATAAATGGAAGAGGTACTGATCTGTGAACATGTCTTTGTGAAGACAAGTTTACTTGCCATGTTAACATGTGAGAGGGAAAAAATTGAGCACCAGTTTCATGTTTTCTTCATTTGCTTGTGTCAAATTGTTTCTGATAAATGTTCAAATTAATAGCTGCAACGCAGTCTTTCCTTACACAGCATGATAACAACATTCTGTAGCTGTTAGCTACTCCAAACATATGGGCATAGTTCACATAAAAAAGCACTAAATATCTGGTGAAACATGTTTTCAAAAAGGATCTCTTTTTTTCCCCTAAAATTTTGATGCCAGCATACACGTGTTATGCTTGTACCACAAAGAATGACATGTAGAAATAGTGAAAACTAGGCCTAATCTTAATTTTAAAAAGCAGTTTAATCTTGACCAATTTCATTTGCAGGACCTGATTTCTCGTGAAATTGATCAATACTGACATAGATCGGCTGTGTTGACTATTCTCAATCATTACTAGGTCTATGGTGTGCGCGAGGGGCTTTCGCACCATCAATTAGGCACACAATACAGATCGACGAGCATTGCTACTTTCACTTTCTAAATACTTGTGAATTTAGAAACTCCCACCAACGTTTGATTCACTCACATTCCCTAAAATTCCATTTTGCATATCAACATCACCTGAATCACAGTAGGTCCATTCTTACCAAGATTTAAAGAAAATTTGAGGTCACATTCACAAATTCACAGCACATAATTCAACATGTATTAAACATTTGGAAAACACCGGAAGCTGTCATTACTGGTAATCACGTCATGGCTAATTTTAGCATGTCTACTCACATGGAAACAGTGAAAGCCGTCACTCCAAACCACCATGTATACGTCGGGCGGATATGAACGAGTTGGAAGAGCAGATATAGAGGATGGATTGAGAGGAAAAGGGTTAATAATGAAACTTGTTCAAGAATCTCAAAATTTATCCTGTTCTTGATTAGAAGTCGGCATGAGAGCACTGGGGGCATTCACATAAATGCTCAAGTTGTAGGTCCATCAACCATTTAATGGTGTACAAGCTTAGTTTAGAAATAAATGGTTGGTTGTTCATTCTTTGAATCTTTCCAAAGGATGCACTTTCTTCCTCCCTATTTGGTCATTTCCATTTATATCATCCTAAGAACATTGACTCTTTCAGAACCCTCTTCATCACTTTGTAGTGCATCCATAGCTGCCCTAACTACTTCAGTCTAATGATCACTGACCCATCCACTATAACTTTGCTTGCCAATACATCAGCTCTATCATTGTTAATGACTCTTGCATGACTTGGACAGTAGTAGAACCATGTGATACTTTGGATGGTGTAGAGAGTAGTCCACTCCTTTCTCATTTTCTTTTTTGTGTATCATGTTCTGAGAGTCTTATAGAATTACTGTGGTTATTGGTAGCATCATTAGCATATTAGTGCTGCTGTCATTGTCTGCATTTCCATTCTCACACTTGTATTATTTGGATAGTCATGACAACTCTCTTCATCTTCCCTATCATTTTAATAGATAACAAAAGCCTCATCCATACCTGTTTGTTTCTCTTATTCCTAAACTATCTATGTAAATAATTGTGCTCAATCTGATAGGATAGACATGCAGCATTATGTAACTGGTCAAGAAACACTAAGCATTTTTAATTTATGAATAAATGAAATTAAAGATATTTGGTATGAAAGGTCAGTATCGAACCTCACTGCTGGCATATTCCATTTAACTATAGACTGTACTGTAAAACTTACCAGGAACAGTGGTGATATCTAGTGGTTCAAGAGCAAATGCCTCTTCCTCATTATGCACCAGAGTCGTCTGTTCCCCAATAGTGCTAGACACTGCAGAAACCCCAAGTGGAGTTGCTGCCTGAAGAGGTATGGTTTCCTCTATGTTAACTTCAGAAGACTTTTTATCAGAGCTTCCTTTAGAGAAGAAAAACCCAAAACATTGTTAAAGAAAATTATTAGTACTCATATAGTATCAACAGTTTTCTGACATTTAAGTAATCTTTCTAACCTCACCCAGAAGGCTTTTATTTCACCTTATTTTGTATCCTTTGCCTGGTAACGGTATGTTATCATAATATTTAAATTACTCATATTTTATCAACGTAATTTATTCTTTTATCAACTTGAAACTCTATATCTGCAATATTGTCTCTGGTATAAACTTTTATATATTTTACCCTTGTCCCTTCTGATGTTTCTCTTCATCATTTGTCTTGCTTGCCAGCTCCCCAATTTCCCCATTCATTTTCCTGCTTAGGTCCAGGTGCTGTATTTTTTTGTATTTTTTAAGTTGCCGCTTTTTCTCAACAGTAATTATTGCTTCATCCATAGTATGGCCCATGTACATTTTTGTAACCCTTTTCTTAATTTCATAACTATACTTACGTAAAACACAGGTTTTTAAAATAGTTTCACTCAGACACGACGGACTATTGATAAAACTAGTGGGTAATGATGTGCACACAAGAAAACATACAAATTACAATACGCAAATCATATTCAACATTTCAACCAAAAGGTCTTTATCAAGATACACACAAAACATCAAAAGATGACGAATGGAAAAATTATCACAACAAACTAATTTATCCAACGGAAATATGGAAATGAGACATCAGAAGGTCAAGAACTACATAAAAAACGTAAATATATGTGGAAATGAAATGAACAAAAAGATGAGTAAATGACGGAACAAAAATAATAAAGACAAAGACCACACCAACCCAGTACTAGACATAAGAGTGGTCAGAATTGAGTCCAAAAGGCTTGAGTGTACCCAATTCAAAAATTAGATTTTCTAGAGCGTACCTAGATCTATCATCGGTGGTGCAGGATCTGAAGCGCCATGATGACCATCGCCATTGAAGTGTTGTGACCACAGGAGTGGGTGTTCTGTGCTTGATGGTTTACAATTGTTGTTACTTTTCACGCAGTTACCTTGTATTGATTTGCCAAACAGAAGAAAAGTCTCAATTCTCAAATGAAGAAGACATATCTTTACTTCGGATGCAAGGTTGGTAACCAAGACGAGTCTTGGGCACCGCACATATGCTGCGCTACATGTACAACACAGCTTTCACAGTGGTTGAATGGCAAAAGACCATCAATGCCATTAGTAGTTCCCATGGTGTGGAGAAAGTCAAGCAATCACATAACTGACTGTTACTTCTGCTTGGTTCCTCTTTCCAGTGAAATAACAAAGCAAAATAAGTTGATAATAGTCTACCCAAATATTCTGTTTGCATTGAGACCAGTTCCATATGAGGAATTTCCTATTCCAGAACCTCCAGCAGAATATTCTCTCAATTCATCTGATGAGGACACGGGTGAGTCAAGCTGTTCTTCTCCTGGTCCATCAGCATGCTGTAATCATATTTTCACTGTGGTGCATCGTCAACCCAACAAAGGAAGAACTAATGACATGGTTCGTGATTTGGACGTATCCAAGAACAAGGCAGAATTTCTCGGATCAAGACTCAATGGAAACTTCTAAAGATGTCACAATTACTTCATATTGAAAGCGCCACCAGCAGTTGGAGCCTTTCTTCAGAAATGAAAGTAATCTGGTATTCTGTTCCAATATTAAGAGCCTCATGAATGCCTTAAAAATAACGCATGACCCACAAGAATGGAGACTATTTGTAGACTCGTCAAAACTATATTCCATCTATTCCAGTAGCTCATGCTGTCCACATGGAAGAGACATACAATAACTTGAAACAGATACTGAATTACATTGAGTATAACAAGTACAAGTACAGTAATGATTTGAAAGTAGTTGCCCTTTTAATGGGACTGCAGCAGAAATATAAAAAATACATGAGCTTTTTATGGGAGTGGGGTAGCTGAGCAAGGGAATGGCACTACTTGCCGAAGGAATGAATTTGCAAACAAAATGTAGTAGTGAAGAATATTCAGCACCGAGCTCTGGATTTCGCCAGCTTTTCGATATGCGGGTGTAGGATCCGTTTGCGAATATTAGATCAACAGTTCTTACTGTGGTTCGAAGGTCTAACGAAAAAATACCTGCATGAAAAATTTCCTCAACTCAGTGAAGCAAATATTAAAGTATCATCTTTTAAGAGCCCTCAGACTCGAGAATTTTAAAAAATGACCAGTTCAACAATTTGCTGCAGAGTGATACAAAATAAGCATGGAATGTTTTTCATCTAGCGTCCAACTTTTTCGGTAATGTTAGCAGAAAACTACAGGAACTAGTAGAAGACAAGCTGATGAAGTATCAGATACTTGGCTGCAATATGTCTATAAAGGTTCACTTCCTTCATTCCCATCTGGATTACTTTCCCGAGAACCGTGGCATGGTTATTGAGTAACATGGCAAACATTTTCATCAAGATATCGCAACAATGGAACAAAGATACCAGGGAAAATAGTGAACTACAATGCTGACTGACTATTGCTGGACACTCCCTAGAGATGCTCCCAAACAGCTGTATGAGAGACAAAGAAATCTATGACTTGATTTTTACAGATATTAACCATTGCATTATTTACTACGGACATGCATTACGTGATGTAAACATTCATTTTTGCAGATTACAATAAAAACTTCCTCCAAATTTGAAATGTGACCGTCATATTCAAATTTGACTGTCATATATGGGCTCAGCACTTTGAAATTGATTAAAAAAATGACTAATATTTGAGTAGCATAACTTTTGTAAAAATAATTGTTGTAAGACACGATCCGGTTGCACAGATTAATGTTTAACAATTGTTGAATGGCAATATTGAAGCAGGCTGGCTACACTGTCATTTAATTCCATTACCCAAGTTTGGTAAATATCACATGAAGGTGCAGGGATACCGGACGATAACCACGTAGAACACAGTTAATTTTGGCAAATTAATGGAAAAGATTGTTGCATGGAAATCTTCCTATCATCTAGAAAGTAACAAATTGTTACCACCAAAGCTAGACGGGTATCGTTCTAACAAGCAGACCTGGTATGTCTTTGCAAAGGAAGTATTTGAAGGTTTCAATGTGCTGCAGCAATAGACCTGAATATGCATACAATATGGTGTCAATGGACTATGTAATGAATGAATTTTTGAAACTAGAAGTAAGCCCTTTTATTGTTAATTGGGTTGCCGCTGCCCTACTTAAGTACAAGTTGTTCTTAGCTGGGAATCCGTACCAACAGTCATAAACCCTGGACTTCCACAAGGTTCTACATTATCACTAATATTGTTTAATGTATACACAGTACAAATAACAGGTGAAAACAAACAAGTTGAACTCTGTCATATGTGAAACTATGTCATTGATCAGTGCCCTGGACTTTCACATGGTTCTCTAATATTGTTTAATGTGTACACAGTACAAATAACAAGTGATCACAGGTGCAGGTAGAACTATGTCATTGATCTGTGAGAATTCCAAGGACGGTGAAATGGTTATAAATATAAGCTTTCAATGTAACTGCAAGTAAACTGACAGTGGAAACTATGGCAGCGACCAGGACCTTCAACTGGATGGGCACATAGCAGGTTCTGCCACTGTATTGAATGGCAGGGCAATGGATCATGTCGACATATTTAACTCTTTGAGAGAAACTGCACAATCAAACAAAACTAATGAAGATGAGGATTTCTTTTCGTGTCCAGAAAAAAGAAGCAGGACCTGAAATATGGATTGGCAAGAAATCAACATTATGGACAGTAAAGAATGGTTATCAACCAACAGAGAACTGGAACTGTCAGTCGTGTAATTGCGGATATACTCAGGGGAGGTTAGAGCACCATAAAAGAGCTCCAGTTTGTGAACAAACACACACAAAAACAAGACCTACCATGTTTGGGAGATGCCTGTGCAACTTCAGATGAGTCCTGAGCAGCAGACACAGAAACAGCAGGTGTATCTTCAAATATTCCTCCAGTGCCCATAAAATTTTGTCCTGTTAGAATTAGGGATTTCATTATTAGAATCTATCATTCATGCAGAAATTAGTAATAGGTACAAGTACATTTAGGCAATCCTAAACAAAAGACAGTAAAACATGCACCTCTTGTTTTTTCAAATATAAGCTACAAAAATTGGTCACAATTAAGACGACGACTAACCACATGTAAACATACAAGATAATGGTGAGGGACCACCAATAATCGCAGCAAAAGTGAGGGATGCCGTATCAACATGAAGAACAGAAAAGTTTCAGATCATTTTTGAAGATTTAATCACATAATTATTGAATATATTTTTCTTCTGCGATTAATTACACAAGGCAACACACAAAAATCATCACAGATAATTTTATATGGGTTTTGTAGTATTTGGTTAGCTGATTTCAAATCTGTCTTTAGTTTTTTTCTACCACGTAACATTTTTTTGTAATAGCTATAGTCCGTTCAGAATCGTTTGCCGAGATGTTATGATTTATAATTCAAAAAGTTCTTGATGATTTCACATGAATTTTGGCATACGTTGTTAAAATGTCCATGTCGCGAAAACATATGTGTTACTTGATGTCTAGCTGTAACGGTTATTTGAAAGCGGCGAATTCTTTTGATGTTTGCCCATGTAAGTATTATTTCGACCATAAACAAAATATTTTACAGTAATCTAGTGCAATGATGACCCATAGGCGTGTCCACAAAATTTTACATGGTGGCAGGTGTAAAAAAATTTAAAATATATCTTTTGTTCGTAGAGTCAATTTGATATTGTTCCATGCTCTTGGTGTGAGTTTCACAAATGTTGTCGCTGCCTTTGAAATAAGTACATATATTTCTTCATGTAAGGAAATTTTGTCTGTAATAGTTGATCCAAGATATCTGAACTTCTGTATTGAATCAAGCGGGCTAATTTTTATAAGTAATGGTTGATGGTTTGCTTATAACATTTTTTTGAATTGCTTGGGTGGTATTGAGCAATGAAATGTTTTACAAATCAACTTGTAAATTTTGCAAATCAAACTTTTTTTAGTGTAGACGTAATCAGAGTAATGATCATTCATAATCAGACGAGTCAAATAGGTCGATTACTGTTTTCGGCTGAACAAACAACAAACCTTCCTTTTTCCAATATTCCTCTTCTTGGCGTAACACATGATCCTCACATTTCACCCAGTAGTCTTTATGTATATTTGATAGAGCCTGATTTGTAAGTGTCTCAATATCACATAATTTGAAAGTTGTATTTGTAGATGCTACGTGTCCTTTAACTTTTGCCCAAATTAGCTCTATAGGATTTAAGTGTGCATGATATGGAGGTAGTCTCAAACATCTATGACCATGTTCTTCAATTAACTTGTCTATTTTAAATATCTTTGTTCGTTGTGTCTGTTTTACAAGGTTAAGCAATTCGGGTTTCAAGTACCTGTCGGTAACTGGTATGTGTTCTTTTATGAGCCACGTTTTGATTGCATCTTTTGTACTTGATGATGTTGGGATTCTATCTTCTACGTTCACTACGTTATGGTATGAAGCATTGTCCATTATCAGACAAGAAGGTCTATCTAATATTGGAAGAATACTTTTTTCGATCCAGTCTTCGAATATGTGCCCATTCATTTCGGAGTGGTAGTCTCTATTGTCAATGGATTTTGAAATGAAAATTAGATGAGCATTCTGCAACAACCCATTATGTCTGCTACCTGCATGTGCAACTATCAAACGTTGCCCTTTACTACTTGGTACTGATCTTTTAATACTTCCATCTGCTAACTGCCATTCCTTTTCATTTGTATGATGAGCGTTGATCCAAGTTTCATCTAAATACACAATATCATAACCATTCTCGCGCATTCCCTTCACTTCACGTAAATACTTGCTTCTAAGAGCTACCAGATGTGGCCTTTCACAAATAATGTTTTTTCCACCAGCATACTTTCTAAAGGTGAAGCCTGCATTTCTTACAGTTTTCCATAATAAAGTTTTTGATATTTCAATGTCGTTATTAGTTTTCAGCCAAATCTTCAACTTTCTAAGTGTCACTTCTTCGTTTTTATCAAACATTCTACATATTTCTCTTTTTACTAGGTCCTTATCGAAACTGTCTATCTTTTCTTTCCTTCCTTGCTTTCGTGAATTTGTTGGCAATAAATATCCGCTTGCTTCCACTATTCGATCAAATGAACGTTTACACAAACCTAAAATATGCATTGTTCTCTTCTCAGGATTTGATAAAGAACAATAAAGATGTCCCTTTTTACGCTCTCTGCAGAAGTATTGATAAATCTTTATAGCAATGTTATGCTCAGTAAAATATTTCGCTTTCAGATTCATTCTCACATAGACTTGCAGAAGGTAATATGCTTAGTGCCGCCTACTTTCTGTAAATATTGAGACGTGACTCTGACTTGTGACTTGAAATCGAGTAAATATCCGTTTTCGATTTCACATAATTCTAAGTTCAGGAAAAATAATATTTGGTGCTGAACGGGAATTTCCATATGTAACATTGCTTTATACAAATGTACAGTGGAAACAACTACTTTTAGAACGGTGCACATTCTACCGTGAGGGTCATGCCTTTATATTTAATAATCAGCTGTGAGATGTAAACATCTACATAATCCAGCGGTTGTTTATAATTTAGATTAACTTTTTTTTAATATAGGTTAAATAAGGTATCTTTGATACTGGATCACATTTCTTTGATAAAAAAATATTTCTATAGCGACATTATTATTCTAAACCTAACTTCAAATGATCAATCCAAATGAACAATACGTTTTTGATAAAAATAATTTAACATCTCGGCAAACGATTCTGAACGGACTATAATTATATCTTTCAACAGTGGTTATGACCACAAATCGAGTACAATGTTTTATTTAGATTGGTATCGATACTTTATTACTGGCTGTTACAATTTTGTTCAGTTTCGGGTCACGTGATTTAGTATCGATGCTACCATTTTTGTGTATTCGATAGGATAGTAAATCCATTTATACACGTGTGGTGTTTGCTTAAAGTAATTACGACAAGTATATTATGAGATTTCGTTGTTTTGTACTTTATTTTATTTTAAAGGTTGCAAAAACCTTGCATTTGTGTACTTGATAACTTATTTTGTGTACTTATTAACTTATTATCATGCCTAGAAGATGCATCAATCATCCAAACTGTTTCTGTTTTGTGTGTGGTTCATTTGTGACGAAATCACAGCGGCGCACAATTTCAGATGATCTAAAGAAGATATACATATTGTATTTTTGCTGTCCACTGGGTGATCAGGATAAATCTTGGGCTCCACATATCATATGTACCAGTTGTTCAAGTGGACTACGTGACTGGCTAAATGGCCGCAAGGCAGCTATGCCATTTGCAATTCCAATGTTATGGAGGGAACCGCGAGACCATGTCAATGATTGCCACTTTTGTCTGGTGAACACAAATGGATTCTCTGCTAAAAATAAACAGAACATTGTATATCCTAGCTTAGATTCTGCCATCAGGCCTGTTCCACATGACGATTCATTGCCTATTCCTTTACCTCCTTCTGGTGGACTCGTATCTATGCAAGATGGGGAGGAATGCAGTGAAAACACAGCTGTTCACAATGCAGACTCAACTGATCCAGATTATACTGTTGATGATCCACAGAAAATATTTCTGCCACCTCTCCATATTAAGCTAGGACTGATGAAAACCCTTGTGAAGACCATGGGTAAGACAAACTCAGAAGGTTTTCAGTACCTTGTTAATAAATTCCCAAACATCACTGCTGCAAAAATTAAGGAAGGGATATTTATAGGTCCACAAATCAGATCTGTTTTACAAGATGAAGGTTTCAAACAGTCTCTGTCAGGAGCTGAGCTAGAAGCCTGGGAGGCATTCAAGTGGGTCTGTGAAAACTTTCTTGGTAATCATAAGTCCCCTACGTACAGGGAAGGAGTTCAGCGTCTAATAGATTCTTACCAGAACCTTGGCTGTCGCATGTCATTAAAAGTGCACTTCTTGCACTCCCATGTAGATTTCTTCCCAGAAAATCTTGGTATGGTGAGTGAAGAGCAAGGAGAACGTTTTCACCAGGACATTCAGTTAATGGAGCGCCGTTATCAAGGTTTGTGGAATGAGAGTATGATGGCCGACTTCTGCTGGATGCTATTCCGTGATAATCCAGGCGAAGAATATAACAGAAAATCAAATTCCAAGCATTTTTGAAGAAACATTCTACATATCTATGCTGTGATGTGAGTATATTTGATTTAGTCTAGAAGATGTGAATCATTTGCTTAATTGATGTTTGCGATTCTCGAAAAAATACAGCCAAGTTCTGGGAAAACTAACATCACTCATAACTTTAAAACTTGACGTGATAGAAAAAAACTGATACCAGATCTGAAATCAGCGCCAAAAAATCCTTTAGAAAAGTGTATTTTGGTTTCAGATGATTAAAAAAAGTTTTATTTTGTTGCCTTGTGTTATTAACCCTTAGAACCCAGAAATTTACACAAAACATGGCTTTCCCAGAAATACCGATTTTTTTCAGTATTTCAGCTTCACAAAACAGTACCCCTTAGTAAATTAGTATTAATAAATTGATTTTCCCATTTTCCCGACATAATGGCCACAATAACTAACAGAGACCGCCGGAGTAATGAAGACATAAGGAAAGAAGTAACGACAATGCATTGTGGGATAGCTGCTTCAGAAAAATGGTGTACATGTGTTGATAATGTCGTCAGTAGTATTAGTATATTAAAACAAAAACTGGTGTGTTGAAAATTAGGGGTTTTTTTGTGCGTTCAAAAACAGCTAAACAAGTTGATGAGTTCATGTTTGATAATTCAGAGGACAATGAATTAGATTTAGATGGTGGCTATTCTGAAAATGATATGGAAATAGACTCAGGTTACTGAGCATATAGAGTTCTCAGAAGTTTTGAGTTATGGGTCTGAGGGAGGTTTGCCTCCTTATTGCCAACTCGTGTCTGTTTTCTTATTACCAAGGATGCTACAGTGAACTTGTAGTACAAATATAGTTTTTCTAAATAATTTGAAAATATTTTTGTTGATGTTGTCAATGAGTCTGTCTTGCTTGGTATTTTAGATGGCTTGTTAGACTGATTTTGAATCACAGAACATTGTGAATTATTGGGTTGTTGACTGAACACATGTGAGTATGGCTGTTATCTCTGCCCCGAAATGTGTGCATTTTATTTCTGTGGCAAGGGATTGTTCCTTTGTTTTGTCATCCAGAAACATGATGTATTTCTAACTGTAATCACTGGATGCATGCTGATCTATGTACGCATGTATCCAAAGCATTTCTCATGTGGGATGGGACCAACAAGTTTTTTTTAGTTCTTTGAAGATTATTTTGTTCAACCCCGGTCTCTAAGAAGAAGCATGCATAGTTTTAAAATGTTATTTTTTCAAACTAGTTAGATAAGTTGAATTGGACTGACACTTTACAGACAGTACAGTTATACAAACAAACCTTACCAAAAAAGTCCTGATCAATGTCTCCAAAGTTATCATCATTATCCTCATCACACACATCATCTGCATCTAATTGTGGACAACCAAACACAAAATATACATAAACAAACTGCAATGAAAGAATTACATACTATGCACAAACAATACATTACAACCTGTACGGCAAACTTCCTCACAAAACAGAATGGTAGTCAAGTTTTTATGGCTGATCTAATGACAACATAATTTTGTTACATCCATTATAGTGAGCATGTAAAAATGATTTCACAGCTCATACACTTTGTACTATAACTGATTTGAATTATGGCTGTATCAAAGTGGTCAAAACATACAGAATGGATTCTACTGCCTATTGTAGGCAGTTCAAACATTTCATTCAATTACCGCTGGGGAGTAAAGTAGCCTAGTTGATAGTCATCTTGCTTAACATAACTGAGGTACAGAGCTCCAGGATTGAAACCAAGTCTGGACAGAAGAAAAAGGGCGGTTTATGATTTCTTGCCTGACACAACCACTGCTTCAGTCGACCCAGCTGTGAATGGGTACCTGCTGCACGAATGAGATGATAAACACAGAAAGCAAGAGAAATGAAGTTCGTGAGAACAGTTGTTTTAGGAAAAATCAAGGAACCAGAGAAACTATACTTAGAGTATATGACTTGATAGATAAACAAACTGCATTAATGAGGTGTGAAAACAGCTACTCGTTATACACAGAAAAGAGGGGTAAGACAAGGATGTTTTTTAAATCACCCAGCATATTTAACATCTACACAGAGAAACTTTTTAAATATATAGAAGAAATGCCAGGACTCTGTCAGAAAAATAATAATCTGTGATATGCAGATGACAGTCCACATAGCATAATGTGAACATGTGCTACAAAGACTAATACATGGAGAGATACTACAACAAGTAGATCATTACTAATATCTTCAATACATAATCACAAATGATGGTAGATGTGTTTCTTTTTCTTTCGTTCACCTGGAACATGCTTTCATCTTTATTCTATAAACTTGACTGTTTTGTATGATATTCCCATATGTTTTTTCTTACAATATATTTTTCAAACAAGCATACATTTTTAACTGAAAAGTAAGCCTCCCTTTAAATGCAGTAAATTCCCAAATCGTTCTTAAGATCACCTCAAACAATAGATATTTGAATCATGCTATGTTCATGGTGTTTACATTTAGCTGCTCTAATGACATGCTGATTTTCAGAACTTCCTTCATTCTTGAACCCCTGCTGTTTGGCAGGTAGTATTATGGACTATGGAATTTCAGTGTTACACATCTGACTTCGGCATAACTTTTGCATCACTAAGACATAACAGGATGGAAAACCAAATAAAAAAATTGCCTCTAAACATGTACGGCATTTTGTAATACTCACAAATTTTAGTAATAAATTTATGTTGTAATACTCACAAAATTTAGTAATAAATTTATGTTGTAATACTCACAAATTTTAGTAATAGATTTATGTTGTAATCGCACTTCTTTTGAATATATTAAACTCTACACACAGAATTAAACATAATTGTTTCCTGGCTCAGTTTATACTTAATGAAACATATAGTTTCTCTCATTAAACATTTTTTTATTAGTTTGTTCATACATAATTTTCTTCCGTGTTCATTCTCAAACTACTGTTGGATCTCTCTGACAATAGTGCTACTAGATTCCCAGAAGGATATAGTCCAGAGAATGGAAATGTGCAGTGTCAACCATTTTATTTTGCGCCAATGGCACAGCATATCTCTCTGACAGACATATAATAAAAAGTAGAAGCAACATCACATAAACCAGATTGTCCACTTTTGTTTTGAAAGTATCTTTCAAGTCATAACAGTTGCTCTCACCATACTCTGACATTTGTAGTAAACTATACTCTGACATTTGTAGTAAAGAGTCCTCCCAATGACCAACAGTTGCCAACATATTCCATCATTCTTCAAAGCCTCCTAAAGTTTACTTTAAATCACTCTGTCAAAGAATTATTCCTGGTTGAATATTTAGTTTTCATAATATCATGTAGCTCCTCTCAAGTTTCTCAGTATAAATAAGGCATCTACACAATCCCATTCTAAAAACAACCATGATATGGTCAGTTGTGGGTCAAATTATCTGAGTATTTTTACACACACACACAAATAATCTAGAAACATGACAAACATAGCAAACTAACCTTACTGAATTTTTTGTAAATAATAAAATGAAAAAATTAATTTATGTACCCATAAAGCCATCACCAAAGCTATCACCAACAACAGGTGGTGGCAAATCAATATCCATTGATTTTTCCTTGTCGTTAGGAGAATGAGGCCTATCATCCTCTTTTGGAGCATCAAGATCAGTCCCTTTATAGAGACCATCATCAAGATGACCATCGCCGTGAAGGATCTCACGCTCATCAAAGCCAACGTCACCTGTTGAATCATGCATGCAAAGAAATAAAATAATAAACAAATGTCAAAGGAAACATGACAAAAATGTTACATAAATAAACAAGGAACACAATAAGCTATGATACATGGTTTTAACATATTGCACACATTATATGATGATTTTATATAAAGTTATGAATTTTGGGATTCAATTTAGTATATTTCAAAATGTACACCTTTCTCAGACCTTCAGATTTTATATTCCATCAGAAACAATTTGTTAAATTCAGATTTTTATATTCAATTTAATACTCCCCGATGATTTTTTGATTCTAGTTGCAGTTATTTGGAACTTTCAAGTAATGAATGTGGAATATAAATATTCCAAAAATGAGTTTTGTAAACTTTTGGACAGTTAGTGTTTAAAAAGTGTTAATTTTTAAAAAGTACATATGACATGTCAATCATTTTGCTCCATGTAAGTTACACCAAAATTTATCAGTACATTGAGTGAATCAGTTAAGTTTGAAAATGAAATTGTTTTTTAATTGATATATGTAATACGTGAATGGAAAGGGGGAAATGAAATTCTTTTGGAATTTCTAATATGTTAATATAAAGGACACAAAAATCAAATCTAAGCATTTGTAATGTGGTCTACAGAAAAGAATGTATAGCTACAGTGTGAGAGGTGCAGTATAAAGACCATCTACTGAGACGTATAAAAGAAAAAACCTTTACACATTACTGGATAGAAATAATGTCCACAAAGTTCTAGCACTCTCAAAGCAATGTGAGTGCCCACACTCGTTAGTCGATTCCGTAACATTTCAAAATTGATCAGAGGAAAAAAGTGCACATCCACTGTGCTAAGTGTGCAACTTATCCGTAACATTATTCTAAAGTAAGGAGATGCAAGCAGAGGTTGATGGGAAACATTCATACCGTATTATATAATGATACAAGAAGTTCCCATTAATGGCATCTATACACACAAAAATCAGTCGTGGTGCAGCAAAAGGATATACAAACAGCAAACAGGTTTGGTTTTTTTTTAAACACAGCATGGTAGTCATGCATATTACAACAACAAATCCAGTTTTCAACCAACGGTCACGGATACATGAAAAATGTTTGAGATTATAACATACGATATTCAGAGACTTGTATTCCTGAAGCATTTAACTGCTAACAGGTTAATTTTTAGTAAGATAAAGATCTCTTGGTTGAAACACTGACTCTGTTATTACAAATTGTATAACTACCATAATAATAGTTAACTGTTTTAGTAAAGGATTCAAACACACCATTCATTTCATATCCTTCAAGATTTATCACTACCAATTTTTTCAAACTAAACTGTTTCGTTTTCCATAGAGATTTAATAAAATTATAACAAAGTCACTCTTGCTCCACCAACAAAATAACTATAGTATGTTTCAAAATTAATGTGCATCATTTGGATCATATATTCAAATCTGTTTTGATTATGATGTCCTATTCTGTTAATTATTCAGTGTAAATCAAACTCAACAATTCCCTTTTTTTTAAAATAAATTGTTAATTTTAATATTAATCTTTCATCACCAATTATCTCTTATTGCTCCTGTCATTTGCTTTCTACTTCTCTATGTGATCTATCTTCCTCCTTTTCTTTATCAATATTCATGTATTGGTTCATTTTCCACCTCCAATCATATGCTTACCTTGTTTTAGCCGCTTCTTGGTCCCACAGTACTCATTACTCTCCTCTCTGCTGTAACCTTTCTTAAATTTTCTTTCTGCTTCTTTTACTTCTGTGGTGGATTGTGTTGCCCATTATACCATGTGTGCTCACATGTAGGTTTATCACTGTTTCTTATTTTTCATCTTGACAGATTTTTCAGTAAGGTCAATATGTGTGCTATTTTCTTAGTATGTTGTTACTTTTCTTAGTATTTGCCCAGTGTTATAGCAGCTTCCATGAATCAAACTTGAGATACATTCTGTTCATCATTTGATCCTTGTAAGCATGCAGACAATTGATGATACATTAGTTGTCATGTTTTGTACTCACAGAGAACACAGTGGTACTCTATGTATCAATTCTGCAAAATGATGACCACTTTTATGTCACCACAGAGTAATTACTGATGATTGTAATGTATAAATATCAAACGCTGTTTAATGTTTTCATAAGTTTCATTAGACTACGTGAAATGAAAGAAAAATTTTTTTTATTATGCAGCGTGCCTATCCAAATTGGAGGGACCATACAAATATATTAATTCAGTTCATGATTAGCAAAACTGAAACAGTGAAACAGCATGGATAAATTCTCCATTTACCAACCATCAACTTCTTCAGATTTCTTGCATATATATTTCAAATGTGTAGCCCCAGTTATCATGATATATTCTGAAGTCATAATACAAATTCTTATCTTTCTTAATCACTGTTGTTATGTTATGTTCCTCCAGGGCCATAGGCGGCACATAGGGCAGAAACCATAGCCTTCCATTTCCTGTCTTTGTGTTGCCAGGTCTTTCAATTGTTGCGTGTTGTTTAGGTTCATTGACATGCCTTCTCTATTAATGGTTCTTCGTAGAGTTTCTCTAGGTCTCCCTCTTCTTCTTACTCCAGGTGGCACCCAATATAGTGACTGCTGAGGAATTCTTAGGCTGTTCATTCTGAGAACATGGCCGATGTAAGGCCAACGCCTTTGTCTAATGAAGGAAGATATATAGGTTTGTTTGCTTTCCTCTCTTATAGTAGTGTTAGATTTAAAGTCCCCTTAACGTACAGAATGGTACGTAGGCATTTGTTTTCAAAGGTGCAGAGTCTCTTATCTGTGGCTTTTGTGGCTTTCCAACTTTCGCACCCATATCACTGCTGTCATATTTTATGGACACGAAAGAAATTCAGAGGTGAAGAATGTTCCTACTCTTTAAATAGCAGCTTCTCTGGAAGTTTCCATTTGGGTAATGCAACTACAAAAATGGATGGAGTTTACCACTTTATCTTACTGATTTTGTTCTGGCTAGCTGAATGTCTACCTCATTAAAACTGAGAACAACACCTAATGTTGATTTTTGTGGTAGCAAAAAATTCACACTAGCATGTCCCACTGAGCTCTTAACATGAAGACATTACAGCGGAATCATTTGTTTTCATGGCATATGGTTGGATACTATTTGAACAGACCTTGTGATATTGCAATACAAGACAAATTTATATATCCATAAAAAAAGATAAAATCAGGATATAACTTGTGAAGTTATATCCTGATACAAAAATACTAATTTTAAACCAAAAGTTTACAGAAATCTGTGGAAAAAATGACTGATATAATAGTTGACACACTTTTCTTTTGACTTCCTATCGTACCACAAACCAAGTACATTAAGAGATATTGTGTGAAAAAATAAAAAAGACAAGTGGATGCACATACCAATATTTTTAAAATAGGCGAGATTGAAGTCTTGAAATGTATAGTGATCGAAAAAATTAATACTGCAAGAAAGTGAATAGAATACCGGCAACTACATTTCCTAACAAACTCTTCGCACATGAGCAAATCTGATAGTGATTTTTGGCACCTTTTTAGTCTCCCGGTTCCTGATTAAGTGTGCGATCATTTAATTTACCCGCTTAGAGGACACGCTGATGAACAGATCATAAGATGGATTGTATTTTCTCTAACAAATAACAGCACAATGAAACCTCTTTGGCTTTGGTCATTAGGTGGAGGAAAGATATGAAAATAGCAAACATGCGTGTTCACAAATGGTGTTTACTTGGTCTGTGATTTTCCAAGTTAGGTTAAGTGGCTCCTGTGTTGTTTTGCCTGTGTTTGTCCTCTACCTTTCCAAGTTGTAACTGTTGTGCGGTGCTGGTTAAAATGGGTTGTGGTGGTACTCCATTGGATGCTACTAATTTACTTTTATTTTCATAAATTCTGTGCACAATTTGATATAAATTATACTTCTTTTCTTATTAGAGACTGATTTTTCAGTGAAAGATCATTAGAAGACTACCATCAGATAGCATACCACAGCAAGCTATGCTATACAGATACAGTGATGGCAGACCTAGAGGCCGACCATGAAAACGATGGGACCAGCAAAACAAAAGAGGCGACAAATTCCACAATATACTCAGCACACAAGAGGGCCGTCTCCATAAAACTCTTCTGCCCTTCACACGGAAAGACAACAAAGGGTTTAGCGAATAGATAGGTCATTACATTTGTTTAGAACTTTTGATTTCTTTAGAGTTTCCTGTTGTACTATTTTCATATTTGTACCCGCTAACATGTTCTTGTCCTACAGTATCTCCAAGATAATGAATCCGCATCATATAATTTTTTTCTTTAGAGCAAATATTTGATACATTTATTCTTATAATTTGTATGTTTTCAACAGAAAATCGGCTTTGCCGTGTGTTCAACAAAACAAATTTTTCATCAATCTGGGGAAAGAAGGAAATAGAAGCCGGCCTAGTTTGGCTGTAAAGTGAATGCTTTCAGTAACTCCCAGATATAATAACATGGAATTATTAATGACAACAGTGCTATCCCTATATTTACAAATATTCATGTTTATCAAAGCTTGAGACAAGGAATAAAAAAGCCAACTACATAAATTATGAACTTACACCAATTTTGAAATGCAAATCTATCCTAAGGAAAACCATGCAAATCATAAATTCAATCTTCATACCAACATTGTGCTATCAGTGTCAGATATGGACACTAACAAAAGAACAAGAGAGAAAGGCTTACGTGTGAAATAAGATGCCTAAGAAAATCAGCAAACAGAACAGGAAGAGATCATGTAAGGAATGAAGAAATCAGAAGATCTGTTGGAACAACATCTGCAGTCAATTATACTGAAAAAACAGAGACTGAATGGTTCGGCCACTTAATGAGAGCTAACCCTTAAAATATGCACTTTTATTTCATTTACACTTCATGCTTTAATTAGTATTTAATACTTGCAGCTGCAACTCATTCAAATAAATACACAAAAGATCAAATTTATAACAGAAAATTTCAAAGGTGAACTGGCATTCACTAGGTGACTCCGCAAACTGGTCACAGAAACATGATTCCAATTGGAGTCACGCCATCACCCTTGTTTATGTGAAGACAAAATTTTTGAAAAAAGACAGTCTTTTGAGCAAAATGTCTCAAGGTTAAAAAGCAGCTTTCTTTGGGGGGTCAAAGGTTGATAGCAGTTCAATAAGATAATTTCTTTCCATCATAGCTAAAGTCAGCTCTCAAAATAATTGATCCTCTCAACTGGCTTTCTTGCTAATTAACATAAATTTTGGATTACACAAGATCAGCTATTGACAAAATGTTTTAACAACGTAAATAGGATTGGGCAAATCTCCAATTGGAATCTGTAATTACTAGCCTATTGAAAGGCAAACGTCTAAAGTGCAAGAAAATCAGCAAAGCATAAAACCTTTGACCCCACAGATAAGTAACTTCTTACCCTTGGACACAGCGGGCATGTCTCCACCATCATGGTGTTTTACAGGTTCGTGAACAATATCAGCCTCTCTGTGCTCATCCCAATCTTCTTCTGACCCAGATTCCATGTCAAAGAAACCAGGATCAGACTCTAACCCTATGCCACTATCATGGTGGTCTAATGAAGGTGGCTTGTCATCAGATATTCTTAATACTGAAAAATGTGCATCTACACTCAAAGATATGCTTGCTGGTGACTTAAAACATGAGTCACTTGTGCAAGGAAGGCTTTCATTCCCTGAGGCAGGTGAAGACATTGAGAGATCAAGTTTTTTTCTTGCTGATATAGGTGACAAGTATGATGAAATTCCTGAGCTTGATGGAGATAATATAACGTGCCTGAGACAGGAGGGCTCATCCTCAATACCAAAATTTGCTGTACAGCTGCCACTTGTAAGTTTTAGAGGTGTGGAATGATCAAATTTATCACAGACAGCATTGTCCATTTCAACTTCCACCCCGCTGTCAAGGCGAAAGTTTCTATCACAGTTTTTACTGACGAAACTTTGTTTTGTCTGACAAATACATGTAACCTGAGCTGACATTCTACACACCAGGCAACTGAGGTAAGATGATTCTAATGTCAAGGCTCTGTCTAAAAGTTTACAAAGATAGTCTTCATTGAGAGGACGTTCAAGAAAATTTGTGGGTTCCCCATATATAATAAGACAAAAAATGTCATCACTGATAACGTCCCCTAGCGAGTCATCCTCCAAAGGACCTGACAATTTGAAAAAGTGGAAACAAATGGTCAAATTGCTAACATAAACAACATTAACAAAAGCACCAGATCTCTATAGGCTTCACAAATATGTATATGTATATATATATATATATATATATATATATATATATATATATATATATATATATATATATATATATATATATATATATATACACACACACATTTATGTTGTGTGGAACCTTAAAGCCTATTGATCTTAATGCCAATCAGTCCTATTCTAATACACTAATTTATCATCCTATTCTATGCCATTCCTAGTTATTTTGTTTTGTTCTAATTCCAATCTTTTAATGCGCATTACTACTAGAATGTGACATCACTGCCGTGGTTGTTTTCACTTATCAAATGTCTACAGCAGACATTCTTAGCCAGTTGCTCACGAGCACCTCTGTGCTTTCATATGGACTAATGACATGTGGTGGTGCTCATCGTCTTAAAAGATTGAGAACCCCTGGTCTACAATCTAGTCTACTCGCAATATTTTTTACATTAAATTGTTTGTTTTGTTTGTCTCTTATTTTTTTTATAATGGCCTTTTTTATTAAAACATTTGATTCATTCTGTTCTGCAAACTATATTTTTTTTTATCTGTTTGTCTATTTTGTGAATCATAAACTTACTGTTTTCCATTAATTCCTATTGGTAATAGCAGACTTACTAAACTCATGTGTTTTATTCTACTCGCAGGTTCAATATCTTGTGTATTTGCTAACAAGTGTATATGGTCAATAAATTTAGCACAATACACCCATAAAGTCAAGCAGCTTGATACTCAAATTATTTTAAACTCAATAAAAATAATACTACACAGTCATAACACAAAGTTCAAGATTGGCAACACGGCCATGTGCACGTGGGCAGGCAGCACAGAGTACCAAGCATATACTCAAGATTGTTCTGAGCATGAAACGCTGAGGCAGACATATTGGCCAGAGGAAACAACACTGGAATCAAAACTCTATGGGCCACTGTATGAACTACAAAAGACAGTGAGTTTTATTCAGGAGACAGAATTACAGAGATACATGTTTCAAGTGAACGAAAGAAGAAATGTTTGGATCAAATCATAGGTTCCCAAAGTTCATATGGACACCCTAAGGTCAATTTCGACTTGCAACAGGTCCATGTCAGCGAGAATAAAAATTGGAGTTGCATGAGATGTACTCTTTACAAAAAGGTATGAATAAAAAGTGTAAATGCCTTTTCTTTTTTTTTTTTTTTTACAATTATCCACACTCTACACAAAAAAATCTGATCAAAGTGAGCAAGCAGTGTGTCAGCTGTCAGAAACACATTTGAAGTTAATGTTTAGGAAAATTCAATATTAGGAAGATAGGTCTATGGAAAGAAAGAAAAAAAAATTGGCAAAAGGGTCTAAGTGACAAAAAAAATATATTTGGGATTCACTGGTTTTAAAATCTGCTACGTTGGCCAAAACAAATACAGCAACAGGATAGAAAGAAAGAATCATGAGGTTGGTTCTCCAATGATCATTCACCAAATTTAGTTGCATTTTCCAAGTATATTTTAATTGGGGGTTTTTTAATTTATTATTTAAAACCACAACAGAAGTTTTCCACACACAAAAAAACAGAAGCAATGTCTATAAGTATAAATACTACTAAAACAATTGCAGGAATTTAAATATCTTGGGAGAAAATTACTGACAATAGAACAGACAGAGATCAAGACAAGAAAGTCAGCAAACAGAACAAAAGATCATGTGAGAAATGAAGAGATTACAGAACTGTTGGAAGAACATCTGTCTATAGTCTATCATCAGGCAGTGTTGTCGTAACTTCCACACTGGCTATTGAGCGTAGTGGTTTGTGAAGATGTAATCTACATTCCAAAGCCAGATGTGTCGTCATGTTTATTCAGGATGATCTTGAAGTTGTCTATCCATCTTTTCCTAGATCTCTATCCTGATTACAATCTTATTATAAGCCTGTATGGGAAGTTGATCGTTTATCTTCATAAGATGCTGAAACCATTTTATCTGTGGTTTCTCTATATATATATTTAAGAGATCTGCTGATCTTGTTATTTGCATCTGTCTTTTGTGTGTTAATCTGTAAGTTGTATTTATTGTATATTCTTGATAGTGAGTTTGTAGTTTTTCGTTGTTGTATGCTTTGGTCGTCAGCAACAAGCATTTCATTGAGTTCGTTGTTCATTTTTTGTTGTTTATTTTTCGGTGCTGTTATATATTTCATTTTGTGCTTCTTTTATAATTCTGCCTATGTAGACATTATTAGGATAGGCAACAGCATGCATCCCTATCGCACTTCTGTTTTTGTTGTGAATGGTTCTGATAATCCGTCTGTTATTCTCACCTCACTGTGCCTTTTTCTGTATAATGCTTTGATGTGTAGCAGTTATCCAAGAACATTTGTGGTAAAATATATTGAAAAACAGACTGAAATAGATTTGCCACTTAACCTGCACTACGTCATCGACTATTAAAAAAGACAATTTTAATTTTGCTTTTTTTTCTTTCTGGGAAGAGTGGGAACACTGTTAGTATCGAGTCTCGCTTTCAGTATTTCATGTCAAGGTTGAAAACAGGAAAAGAGAAATAAGACAACTTCAAAGTTTGAGTTTAAAATCAGCCTGTTTTGACAATCATCTAGTTATTTGGAAGCCAAATTATGAACAGATCATACCAACTGTCATTCTGTACCTCAGAACAGAATACAACCGACTCCGCAGCCACATGTATACAAAGTTCAAGATTGGCAACACGGTCATGTGAACAAGAACCTCAGACAGCAGAACACATTCTTCAGGAATGCCAGGAATATGAAATGCTGAGGCAAATACATTGGCCAAGAGAAACAACAATGGAAGAAAAACTCTACGGATCTCTGTATGAGTTACTGAACACAGTCGAGTTTAAAGAAGAAACAAAATTTCAGATATAAGCTTGTTCCAGATAAAGAAAAGAAGTAATAGACGTCATTTTTAATGAAATTCTTATGGATTGTCTGTAATCATCATGAGGAATTGGGAATTATGTTTGATTTCAAAGAATAAATTATGAACACATTAGTTTCATTATGAAATGATAGAAAGATTATATCTAGATTGCATTAGACATTGTGCACTGAAAATACATTACATTGTCTGTGGATGAAAAATATGTACATCTAAGTGTCTTATTTCATTTTTAACAGACTATATTAGCCTTACGGACTCTATACGCGCCTATAGAAGTCGACGCCAATACGTAACTAGGGCCTGTAGGTGTCTCCATTCACTCCCACTGCTATGCCCCAATTCAACAGTACAGGATCACACAAAGTTAAGCTCATATGACGTAGAATTCCCATCACACGAAGCTAGGAATGTCAGTCTTAAGGTCAAATTCCTTTACATATTACAATTGTAAGGAGAAAGCTGGCTGATTTTGTCAACAAATTTCTGGAACGACTTTGTCCATTTTCATCGCCATATTTTACTATCAAATGTAGTACCGGGTGACATGGTAAGTGATCATTGTTGAAAGTAATATCTACATGTTTTAATTGTTGTTTTTGTGTTTTAGTTGTTATATTATAAGAATGTTCGTTTATTAATTGAATCAAAATACACTCTGTATCAGGGGTGCCACGTGTCAGCATAAAAAAAAATAATTACGTTGTATGTCGGCCTAGAACTAGTGTTGGACGGATGAACATTGTATGCGATTTCTTCACGTTTTATTAGTTTGTTCAGTTCATATTACATTAGTTTGGATATGAAACAAAATATATACAACAGGAATAGGTATTTAGAAGGATTTTATCAATTTTACTACACATTGCTCTAGTTTTAGAGTCATCAAGAAATTATATTTGTGATTTTTTAAAATGGCAGCTTTTAGATTTTCCCCCCAATTTTCAACTTCACAACTTGCTGTCAACTGTCATATCACACATACAATAACAACAACAAAAGCTTGATTATATCCATTATTCACTCCTTCATTTACTTGTGAAAAGATTATTTTGATATCTTAACAAACAAGAAAGTTATTGTATTTACCAAACGCTCACCATAAAAATTATGCATTGTCAAAAAAGAATCTGGACCCAGGGGAGAATATGCATAAATTTAATCTGGAGCTCTAGAGGTTAACGTGTTTTATTTAATTTTGACATGATATTATGAGCAATAGAAGAAAGAACATACTAAAATGTTACATAGAGCCCATACTGTTATATGGTAGTGAAGCATGGACAATTGACAATATTGCAAGAAAACATCTGGAGGCCACAGAGATGTGGTTTTATAGAAGAATGTTGAAAATATCATGGACAGCCAAAAAGAGTAATGCTATAATTCTACAACTGGTCAACTCAAAAAGAGAACTTATTAACTGTATTAGAAGATGACAATCACAGTTTCTGGGTCATGTCATGAGAAGAGGTGGGCTGGAGAACATCATAACAACTGGAAAGATCGAGGATAAGAGATATATAGGAAGTAAATGTGAGAAAATGTTGGATGGCTTGAAAGCCTGGCATGATGCAGAATCATCAGAAACTGTATTTAAATGTATAACAGAGGACTGTGGAGAGACATGATCGCCACGCCGGAAGGCATAGTACCAATGAATGAATGAATTATGAGCACATGTGTTTGGTTATGAAACAACATTATAAATTTAATAAGGCTAGGAGATATGAATGACCACGTACGTCAGTCTTTTTATATAAATGACATTACGCAATTGTCATAAAAGAATTATGCGTGCAGAGGGAAGTTACGTAATTTGCATGGTGCTGGTTAATGAGGATGAATCCATATTGGCCAGCAGCAAGAGCATACAACATGAGAATGGAAACCCCCAAGAGGTAGATGAAGAACAAGAAAAATGTGGATTTAAGGAGTTACAAACTCCCTGAGTCAGCAAGCTGGATTGTTTTTTCATGTGGTATGAAGAAAAACTATTTTAGACCTTGAAAATGCAAATATTTTCTGAACTCTGACAGCCAGCTCGGTTGCCGAAGTGATAGTTGATAGTGAGCTTGCAACCACAGGTTACAGCATGCCAGGTTTGAAAATCACAGCTGGGCAAAAAAATAATAATCACGGTAATGATTTCTCGCTTGTTACGACCACTTCTCCAGTCGACCCAGATATAAATGAGTATCTAATGCATGCGTTGGGGAATGTAATACAGCATGGAAAGGACTGGCCACCCCACCTAATGGTTGCTGTGGTCTAGTACATTAGTTATCTTCATTACCAATGGCCCACCACTGAGGTAGATGAAATTTCTGGTAATTAATTTATTGGTAATTAATTTCTAAGGCTTATTTGTAAAAATAAGCATTTATATGGCATTGAATGAGATACTACTAAGGAATATCAAGCTAGTCAGAGTGAGTTGTATAATGTTTAAGAAGAGAACAGGTATTCATAGTGTGTTTCAGTATATGGGGCTGCAAAGACAAATGATGCTGTTGAAATATGTATGGTTGAGTTTAAGACATTGTGTAAAACAAAGTTTTACATTTTCATGAGACTTTATCTCTTCCAAGCAAACATATCAAAATGGAAAATAAGATGAAATACCATAAGTTGAACTGGACACTAAGGAACTGCTTTATCTCCATAAGGAACTCATACGAGATGTGGATAAAGAACAATACTCATCTAAGAGGAAGAAAACCACAAGAAAAGAATTTCTATAGACATCCTTGAACCATTGGGGTAAGACATATAGAACACCAAAATACCAGTCATGTACAGAAATATTGAAACATATGATGACTATAATACATTTAAAAGCCAAACAAAAGCAAATAACAAATAACATTGGAACAAAGAAATGGTGTTCAGCATTAGTTGGCAAATACCCTCAACTATTAGATTCAAGGTACAATAATGTACTCCCCTCCTAGACCAACTACATGTCATTTCAATGGAACTTGACACCATTTAAGAAATAATAGAAGTAATAGAAATAATAACACTTCCCCTTCAATTTACCTTTAGAGCATCAACACTTCTCAGTAATAGTTAGGACAACTACACATTTAAGGATTTCAATGTGTTTTTTTTTTAAATGTTTATTATGTAAGTCATCATGAACATTAGTCCAGTTACAACATACGATTGTAATGTGTATGAATGTTTTGATCAACAGGAATTACAAGCAAGAGATCTCTTGTTCCCTTTTATGTGAGGTGTGTTCCTCCAGAGCTATATTTTAACTTTTAGACTAGACCATAACCTGATCACACAGTTGACCCTAGGTGCACAGCACAGAGCAGGAGACCATACCTGCAAGTTTGTAGTCTAAACCAACATTTCCTCCCCTAAAGACACTTCACCAACCGTGAGAGCCTCACATGATAATCCACAAACATTTTATATGCTGCATATAGTGTATTCCTTAAAGAAAAACTTCTATTATAATGTATTAGATTTACTTACCATCATCATTTGCAAGAGTTGCACCCTGCATTTATATCAGAAACAAGTATGCGACTCCCATGATTGCTTTTACCTCAATGTGCAGTGATAACGACCCGTGTAGCTCACCACAGTACTGCACTAGATGCCTCGCTTACAGCCATGAACACCAGACTATGGAAGTGGCCTTGTGACTCAAAACCGTCTCATCCTCACCACAGGCCAATATAATACATCTTAACATTCCTCCCACAAATCTGGTGTCTGGTCATTATTTCCGCCATCTCCCATTCATTCAATTTTAATTTTTCCTCTCATTTAGAACCCCAGATCCTCTGTAATTTTGTTGTTTGTGTTGCATATCTTGTTTACATCTCCTCAATATGGCAGGCATTTGAATTGTAGCCTCATTGAGCTAAGAGATGCCCTGCTATTATTATTCGTATCATTAGAACTAAAAACATTCCAAGGATATAGTTTAATATTTTAAATTAAAAACACAACTTTCTAGTTATATATGATATATAATAAAATATAACTAGACAGTTATGTATTTAATGTTACCTCTATTCCAGCATGCTGCTTTCTCTGTCACTTTCACATACCTTCATTGTTATTATCTATTGCTACTCTCTTATTTCCATATCTATCAGTTTGTAGTGCATAATTTCAGGTAGTCTTCAGCTATGATGCTAGTAAGAGGAGACAGTGAGAAATGGTGGGGACATCTATATAGAATGGTCCATCTTCTACTACAGCCTTCTCTTGCTAATTAGCAAGATGTAGCCCTAAGAACGGAATGCATTCTGACATGGTTTACTACTTAGCTGTGACTTTCGACGCTGAGCATGGCTTCTGGGTTGCTTTGATCCTCTATGAGATGAAAAAGTCAATTCTACTAAAAAAAAACCTCTTAAATTGCCTCTTATGGCATACATGGAAGGTAAATAGTGTTTATATATTGTTTGCTACCTTTTGGACCCTGCCAACACTTTCAATAACATTCAATCCAAGGTGTCCACTAAGCTTGCAGGAAAAAAGAAATCAAATTGAATTTTTCTTCTTCTTCTTTCGTTCACTTGAAACATGTCATTCTGTCTCCTTAATAAATCTCACTGTCTTTTGTAGTTCATATTGAATTATTGAATAACTAGCCAGATTTCTCTAAACTGGAAACCAAAATATTAACAATCTGGGTTTTTTTTAATTGATTACGAGGTGCCTAGCTACCGGGCGAATGTATTCGCCAACATGGTGTGTAAAAGATGCTGGCGGAACCATTAGCCTAAAGCATGCTAAAGGTTAAATAAAGATATGCTATAAAAACGTACTGCTAGCAATAAACAGTTTTAAAAAAAGAAAACAGAATAATAATTATTTTAAAAAACGTATTTAAAGTACAAGTGGTCCATCCGTTTAACGACCACTTATATTATAAATTATTATTGTTTATTATTCAATATTTTCTTATTATTGTGTTTGTTGTGACAAAGAAATTTAATCAAAACATTAACCGTTTTATCCTTATTCCTTTTACTATTATTGTTTCTATCATCTTTTTAATTACTAACAATTGGTTTTTGTAACAAATATTTACTGATTTACAATATTTCAAGGCAGAGATATTAGAAACTGTCACCCGCCGAAGACGGATGTGTCGGGCCATTGGCGCAAATTAAACGCTGACACAACGCATTTCCATTCTCTGGACTACATCCTGCTGGAAATCTAGAATGGATCATGGTCCTGCTACTAGAGAGATCCAGCAGGTTTTGAGAATGAACGCTGAAGAAGAAGAATCTGTCAAACAAACAACACAATTGCTGTTGGGATCAACTCACCAGGATGAAGACATGATTCTCACCAATGCCAGACCTGCCTTGCAAGCCCTATGGAACCTAACTACATTTCACATGAAAACCTTAAAATCAAGATGAAGATGATGTCAATGAGGCTGAGAACTTACAGATACAGAGAATGTCAAAAATTGTAGTATCTAGAGGGGAGAGAAGAAACAGTAATTTTTTTGGGAAAGTCCCGAAGATCACCCACTTACACCTGACTGGGACTCTAGGAATGAGTCTACATACACTGGAATGTCTGCTGAAACTGAGCGCTTATGGGAGTGCCCACTTGCTGTGATGTTAGTTTCAAATCAAAAATAAACCTTAAAATCACTATCTCAATGAAACAACCAAGCAAAAGAAGTTAAATGGCCAGACAAAATATTGAGACACATAAACAAATATGCAGCCTCTATTGCACATGATAAAATTATAATTGTACATGTTATGTAGCAGCTGCAGTTATTCTATTCAAAAAGAGAGGAGCACAGACAATATATGGGATAACTTACCAAATCCATCATCTCCCATGAGAGTAATTGCTCCCAAGTCTTCCCTCATTGTGATTTCCTCTGGACGACTTTGATTCACAGAGAACTGAGTTTGGACATTAATATCTCTAAACAAAGACAATGAAGTATGTCACTAAACACTGGCAAATATATAGCAATTTAGTTAATTAAGGAGCACAAAATTTACATTAAAACAAAGGATTGTAAGCTAATGTAAGGCACAAGTTTCATTACAAATAATTCAACAACAAAACTAAATTTACAGTTAAAGTGTTCATGGCACAGATTGAGATGTCTATATATATATAGTGGCTTGTATCAGGTCTTCTACAGATATCCAGTTCTAACAAGGTCACAGAAAAGGTTACTTTCGAGTTACACTCAGAGACTCACAATTTGAATGGTTTCACTTCCACTGAAGATGGATGTGTCGGGTCATAGGCGCACATAAAACCGTGACACACTGCTTTTCCATTCTCTGGATATGCAACTATATCCTGTTGGAAATCTAGTAGAACTATTGCCCAACTAAAAGAGAGATCTTGCGGAAGTTTGAGAATGAATGATGAAGAATGTTTTCAACCATGACAATGAATTCCATTCTCCAGATAACATCCCACTAATTTGTAGGAGTTTTAGACTGAACACAAAAGAAGAATATTTTCAATGGATTAGTATAAGACCAGTGTACATAAAATATAAACAAGACCACAAAGGCTTTAAATTGGTTTTTTTTTAAAATGCTTTCCCTAACAATGTATTTTCATTGGTTCCACCTCTCTGCATCATAGCATGTCATGGTCCTGATTACAACCTGTCACGAAATGACCATAAACATGACTACTAAACTGTTCACAGTTAGCAAACTACAATACATTAGATTTGTCTTGGATCCATTAGTCACTTAGCATCTCAGTTCTTGATGACTTAAATGCCATAATATGGAACTGTACTGTACTGTTTAAATGTTCAGGATTGCTGTAAAGGGTTATCAATTCTTAGGTTTTTTGTAGAAGGGTAGTTTTATATCTTATAGAGCTCTGTGGGTTTGTTTTGTTTTTAAAACAATACATTAATCTTACTTACTCCAAGTCTGCAAGAGTTGTCTCAAAGTCATGGAAGTTTTCCTGAAGTGTGATAGCAGCTACAGCGGCTTCTCTGTTCTCTTCTGGCAAATCAACAACACCTGGTCTGAATGCCATTTTTATTTTCACAAAGGCTTCATTACAATCAGCCAAGAGGTATTTAGCCTTCCTTGAGTAGATTCTGACAACACCAAGCAGGAGGTGACCAGACGTACGTAAAGCCATTTTTACCTGTATAATTGTTAAAAAGAATTTTCATAAAAATAATTTATCTAACAAAACAAACTGATAAAGTTTTTTTTATCTGCAAAAACTTTAAATTCAACATCCTCACCAAGTTAGTCAGTTCATAGATCGACTGACTGGTCATGTAACTCCCCTGTACCCAGAAGCTCAACTGTAGACCCTGGTTTTCCTGCGTGATATAATTATATTTACATACCCTTTTATTTTGCTGTTACTCTCAGAGGAGCACTGTAGCCTAGTTGATAGTGAGCTTGCAAGGGAAAAGGAAACCACCGCCTAATATTTTCTGCGCTTAGTACATAAAGAATTATCTTCATCCCAGATGGCAGATTGCTGCCATGGGACATAACTCTACCTTTTACTCTCAATAGTAGACTATGTCTCATTCTGTGGTCAAGCCAAACTAGCCGAACATTATGTATAATTGTCGATAACTGTCTATTTGCCTGTCTTTGAGCACTTGTCCAATTGATTCTGTGTGTATAGATGATTTTGTTAATTGCAATATATGATACATTTCAAAATATAAAAACCAATTTCCTTCTTTTGAGTTCAAGACCTTATCTCTAATTCATATACTAGATATTTATTGTTTCCAACACTTAATATCTTAATACTGGTATTACTTAATACCAGGGCCATAAATACTTCTGAAATAAGCAGTCGGGGTAATGTTTTCCCCCTCAAAAAACACAATTTTCCATTTTACTGAGCAATTCCCTCTTTTTCATGAAAAATCTGAAGGGTGGAGGGATAACCCATCTTTTGTTTACATTCCTAGTGCTAATAGCTATGTTCTAGATTCCTGGTAGGGATTCAAACAGCCTCCATATTCTCCCAACTTTGCACCGGTTGATTTTTTTCTTGTTCCTCTCCCGACTGAAATCTGCCCTGAATGACAGTGATTCAAGGACTGTATCACCAATGCAAGAAAACAGCTGAGATGTCAAAGAATTGTTTCCACAAATGTTTCCAACAGCAGCAACATTGAGACAAATGTGTAGTTGTCAAGGAAACTACTTTGAAGGAAATGTAGTGTAGATAATTCTATTGTTACTTATTTCTATATATCCAATAACTCCTGGAACTTTTTTTAACGCTACTTCATATATGTTTGATAATGGCAAGTAAATGCCACTAAATTTGTCTAGAAGCTAAAATTAACCCAGCATGCCATGTGTGAGTTAGTTAATAGTTTCATTATTGCTGAATTCTTAAAGAAGTGGAATACATGTAACACAAAACCTTTCATTTACCTTTCCAACAGCAGTAAATACAAACACGAACTCACCTTTGGTTTAAGGATAGCCTCTACACTGCTGTCTATGTTTGTCTCAAAGACATGTGCTTTTGTAAGTTTCTTATCCCAATGGGCAGCCAGCCATATTCGAGCCAGTGGCCCTTTCTTATTGAGCACGAAACTTGCGTAAAACATTTTATGAATTTACTCAGCAAAAACCTAAAACAAAATAATCTGAGTGTAGTTTATGTCAGATTTATTGTAATGATTAATAAGTGCATAAAGAAGTTGGTCATCCTTTTGACAAACTCCAAAGTATAACATTGATCTACTGCCCTGGTCAAGTAGTGGTCTGAGATGGATGGTTTGTCTTTGGTGTTTTGTTTTGCTCAGGTTTGTAGCTTATGTTTAGTTCTATAAATTGACATACCGGGTAATTGTTTGAGCAGAGACTTTACTTCCATAAAGATTTACTGAGGGAGGCAAACTCCCATTTTTACAAATGCATCTGCTTTTTTCATTGTCAAGGACACTAAAGTGGGATTGTTTTCTGAATAATTTTGAGATGTATGTATATATATAGATATATGATGTCATGAATGAGTTTGGCAAACACTGCTAATGGCATTTTTTTTTGTATATTTAAATACAAAGTATCCACTAAACTTATATAATTGCGCATTTTACATTTTTTTGTCATTTCTGATGCACAGAGATACTTTATGGTGAGACTATCTCTGTATATTTTTAATAATTATAAAATCCTTGTTCCTTTATTTTGAAATTTCTCTTTTACACTGCATTCGGGCAGGACCAATGTCTAAATGTCTAGCCTAGCAAGTAAGGGGTTGAAGACAGCGACATTTGGTCAGGTGTTCTGAAACAACCAGAATATTGTGTATTATTGCACTAGCAAACGAAAGAAGTTCAGACATTACTATTCTTCCAACAGAGAATTTGAAAGTTTGATAGGACTAAAAGTAAAACTCAACTAATGCACCACCTCCCAAACAAACGACCTCATAAATGTGGCACAAGACTTAAAAATGTCAACAGTATGCTAGGTGCATCTGCTGTTTAAGAAGCCACTGTGAACTTTGTTCTAATTTAGAGGTATTCCCTAACCTTTTCCTAGGTAAGAAGTGATCAAGGTTGGAATATGGCACCAGGCAAACAGTCTGCAAGCTGGTGTAGATTTTATGTGCTGTTTTTAAAAAAAATTGTAAATATGGATTGGGGTAGTTAAGGAAACGACTAAAGATGTCTTATTAACTATAATAAAGGAATATGTGTTGCCTGGGACGACTATTATATCAGACTGTTGGTGGGCGTACAACTGTTTGGCGGACGAGGGCTATGTTCATTTAACCGTGAACCATAGCCTGGAGTTCAATAACCGAGGCCCACAAAACACAATTGAGGGTTTGTGGGGCCTCATTAAAATAAAAATTAGGAACCAGGGTAGGTGGTCGAAAGGGCAATTCCCGGCCTACCTGTGTGAATATATGTGGCGAAAGAAACATCAAACGTTGCCACATTTATTCATGGATTTCCTGGCCGGAATTACGCAGGTTTATTCGCCTAGCAACGGTGAATAAGGTAAGTGTGCTTCATTTTACCCATTTCACACTGTTTACATTTTTTATTAGTCGACCACGGATTTCCACTAGTTAAACCAACCAAAATCAAATCCGCCATCAAATCTAAAAAAAATTGGCTCCGCGCGTAAATCTGTTTGCGGATCGGCTGGTTTCTGACGTCACTGCTCACGGCATGTCATTGGATGTCTGGCTGTCTAGTGGAACTCCGTGACGCGTCGCCTGATTAAAAAATGAAAACAGTGTGCTATTTATAGCCAACTACTATACACCGATTCGTGAAATTTACCTTATATAATATATATATATATAGGCATTAGACAATCGTAAGGGGAAGTGAAAGTGAATTTGGCTTAAATTACTTCCCTTGTTTTGGTAGAGTCCATGATAGTTTTTTTCATCATGTGAAACACTGAGCATAGCAATTGTCTTCAGGCAAATCGACGCAACCTTATTTCTTAAAAAAGACAACTGTTTAATTTTTCTCATTCATTTGTGCATCGGATTATGTAACTAGAAGTTGGAAATACGCTGTGTACATTTTTCACCAAGCAATTAAATAAGCCTAGGTAAGTGTTTTTCTCATTTGCACACGTATATTTATTAGTTTGAATAAAATAGTATGTTGTCACCATGTCTAACAAATTTAACAACCATTTTTCTCTTGATATACAAAATTTCGTAAAATTCACTTTTATGTAAGAGATGCTTTCTCCTTTCAATAGACCTAATAAATCAAATCATCAATGCAGACGTCAACTTCAGCATCTTCCAAACGTTCTCACTCTTTTTGATATCTTTGTCTCTTGTTGTTTATTATCAAATTCGCTCAATTTTCTACACAAGCCTATCTACAGAGCAATGTAATAAAGTATTTAATTATATAGAGCTAATTAGGTATCACTAAAATAGGAAAAAGGATATTCATGTGTCAAACCATTTTGAAAATTTGGTGCACATACCTACCTGGTATTTCACCCATACATTTGTTTATGTACATGTGATACCAAATGCCAATAATAATCAAATATATT
Organism: Meghimatium bilineatum; assembly: GCA_034231615.1. Lineage (NCBI taxonomy): Eukaryota > Metazoa > Mollusca > Gastropoda > Stylommatophora > Philomycidae > Meghimatium > Meghimatium bilineatum. Next base: position 21,764,363 of record CM067306.1, read on the forward strand.
TTAGATACAAAGAAGGCTGAGATGACAGATTGCCAGCCACATGCATGTTGCCATAAAGGGGAGCATAGAAGAGATTTTAATTATGCTAATTAGACGCCATTATTAATTATTTATTAACTCTGGCTGTGCCAGAAAATTAACAGAATGTAATCAACAGGTGTGTTATGTCTTCACGAACACAAAAACAGTTTGCCATATATTTTATTGTAAATAATAAAAAATTTAATAAATATATATTAAATATTACATTGTAATTATGCTAATTATACGCCATTGTTAATTATTTATTAACTCTGGCTGCGTCGGAAAATTATCAGAATGTAACCAACAAGTGCATCTTGTCTTCCTGAACAAGAAAATGTATAATTTGTTAGGTTTTTTTAGTACAAATAACTTTGATATTCAAAAATTAGTGGCTCGGTTCCAATTCAGGGCCGCAACTTTTTGACAACTGTCATTTCACATTTCTGCGCATCTTTCTTACTGGCGTTCACTGTGAAAAGTTTTACCTAATTGCGTGGTATTTCCTAACCTTTGCAGCATGATTAGTAGAATTTGTATTTATAATTAAGGTATATTAATTGAAAAGCCATATTTCATATGTATTAGTATTTACATTAGGGATGGGGGTAAGTGTTAGGATCAGTTAGGTAAGGGTTAGGATCAGTTATAAATGAAATAATACGCAGTGGACGCCAGAAAGAAAGATTTACCCATATTTCTTTTTATGTTCCATTAAATTCATAACTCCTCTCAGGATTGATAACAGACTTGGTTGAGGTATCGTTGGATTGCAATTTTCAAGGGATATCTAACTGTGGTATTTATAATTATAATGCTGTAAACCCATTTTGAATTTTTTGTAATGCCTAATATTAGGCCTAACTAATATATATACTTTAATTTTAAATTAGGCATTAGGAAATCATAAGGGGACGTGAAAGTCAATGTGGCTTAAATTACTTCCCTTGTTTTGGTAGCGTCCAAGAATCCATTTTTTGCATCACGAGAAACACTGACCACAGCAATTGTCTTTAGACAACGCGACGCAACTTTATTGTTTATAAAAGACAACTGTTTAATTTTTCTCATTCATTTGTGCATCGAATTACGTAACTAGAAGTTGGAAATACGCTGTGTACATTTTTCCAAGCAATTAAATACGCCTAGGTACGTGATTTTTCTCTTTGCACACGTATATGCATTAATTTGAATAAAATAGGATGTTGTAACCATGTCTAACAAATGAAACAACCATTTTTCTCTTTATATACAAAATTTCATTAATTTTGGAAGTTGCCTGTAATTATTATCGAATTTTAAACAAACGCACTGCAGATCGGTCACGCATTCCTCAGCCGCCATCTTGAATACCGCTAATCTTTACTGCCGCGTCGATAATTCTGAAATGTCTCTTATTTAAAGAAATTGACGTTTGACAACTACAATTCCTGCCTCTTTTAATTTCTTTAATTCATTTTTAAATGCTACTAGTAAAAAATCTAAGATTTATATGTAAAATAATTGAAATTATTGGTACAAGACCATGCCGAGTGCGCGTACTTATGTACTATCATGCGTCCGTCGCCATGACGACTGAAGTGTTTTCTTAGTCACATCGGTCTGTTTCATGTTGATAATTTTACAAGAAACACATTTCAAATTAAATATATATTGTTTATGAAGTCCAATTTCTTATAATTCTCTCATGAATATTTCGTAAAATTCACTTTTTATTGGGACATGCTTTCTCCTTTCAGTAGGCCTAATAAATCAAATCATCAATGCAGACAACGTAAACTGCAGCATCTTCCAAACGTTCTCACTCTTTTTGATATCTTTGTCTCTTGTTGTTTATTATCAATTTTGCTCAATGTTCTACATAAGCCTATCTACTGAATAATGTAATAAAGTATTTAATTATATAGGGCTAATTAGGTATCACTATAATAAGAAAAACGAAAAGGAAATTTTGAAAATTTGGTGCACATACCTACCTGGTAATTTATTCATACCTTTGACATAGAATTGTTTATGTACATGTGTACCAAATGCCAATAATAATAATAATCAAATATTATATTTCAGATACAAAGAGGGCTGAGGTTACAGATTGCCAGCCACATGCATGTTGCCATAAAGGGAAGCATAGAAGAGATTTTAATTATGCTAATTAGACACTATTATTAATTATTAATTGGCTCTGGTTGCATCGGAAAATTAACACAATGTACTAAACAGGTGCGTCTTGTCTTACCGAACAAGAAAATGTATAATTTGTTATATTTTTTATCCTAAATAATTAAAACATGTGAAAAATGTTTATGATACATTCAATTTCAATTATGCTAATTAGACGTCATTTTTAATTATTAATTAATTCTGGCTGCGTCAGAAAATTAGCATAATGTAATCAACAGGTGCGTCTTGTCTTCACAAACACAAAAATGTACAGTTTGCTATATATTTTATCCTAAATAATTAAAAAATGTGGAAAATGTATATGATACATTCAATTGCAATTATGCTAATTAGACGCAATTGTTAATTATTTATTAACTCTGCATGCGTCGGAAAATTAGCATAATGTAATCAAGAGGTGCGTCTTGTCTTCCCGAACAAGAAAATGTATAATTTGTCATATTTTTTTATGCAAATAACTACGATATTCATAAATTAGTGGCTCGGTTCTAAGGCAGGGCCGCAACTTTTTGACAACTGTCATTTTATATTTCCTTATATGTTCCATGTAATTATCTTGAGGCAAAAATTAATACGAAAAAAATTCGTAACTTTTTTCAGAATTGACGTAGAGACTTGGTTGAGGTATCGTTGGATTGCAATTTTCAAGGGCTATCTAACTGTGGTATTTAAAATGCTGTACACCCATTTTGAAAATTTTGTCCTAATGCCTAAATTTTACTAATGACAATGATTATGTGGATTCTAATCACATTGCAACGGTTAGGTAATACCTCAAAACTAGAACAAAGGTCACAGTGAAGTGTTGATCCGTAGTTGCGCCAGTATAAAAAGTGTTGCCAACACTGCCACAGAGCGAGGAGTTGCATGAGCGGCATTGCATTTGCAATACTCAATTGGAAACTCAGTCACTTGAGTCACAGGATTCCACCAGTTTGTGGCTAATTTTTACATAGGTATGTGTTTTGTCAGAGACACATTTCACAGGAAGTTCAGGTGTAACAGAAAAGAACTCCAAATGATTAAAAAGCTATGGTAAAGACAATTATGAAGCCTGGAGAGATCATAAATTTCAGACGCCGTGACTGCGTGAGACGTCCCAAAAAGTGCATACAGAAAATTTCTACAAATCCACACGAAATTATAACGCTACATTTTTATCATGACGTTATTCGAATTAATACTTTATAACAATAAATATCATACAATACCTCACTTACTGCATAGGTCTATCAAAAAATCTACAATAAAGCCGAATCCGGGGGCCAAATGCAGCAATAATAGTTCATGTTTGCTTTATTTACCAGACATCGCAAAATGGCGCGGTGACGACTTCCCTTCCCGCCAGGGTTGCCAGAGGCAAAGACAACATTGATTCTGCAGATTGTGAAAAGTCGACGTGGTGCTTTTTTAAAAAACAAAAGCTGCCTTGTGTCTGCATGATTGCAGCAGCTCTTAAATAACTAGTTTGTCCTAAATTACTTTTATGCAACCTTTTTTGTTGTTGCTGTAAAGACAAGAAAAGCCAATTGAAGAAAAGTCATTTTAAACAAAGGCAATTACCTGACGACAACTACACTTTAAAAGTACAAGTTTTTGAATTTAGCTAAATGAAGTCAGTGTGGCAGCCCTGCTCTCGCTGTTCTAATTGTTAGTATGTAACAAATTTCAGTTTTAAACAATAAATGCATACTACATTGGTTTAATTTTTTTTATACGACAATCAATACAATTTCGTTTGATTTTCCGGCATCTCATTTCCATATTTCCGTTGTTTGTTGTGATAATTTTTCCATTCGTCGTCTTTTGATGTTTTGTGTGTATCTTGATAAAGACCTTTTGGTTGAAACGTTGAATATGATTTGTATATTGTAATTTGTATGGTTTTGTGTGCACATCATTTCCCACTAGTTTTAGATATAGTCTGTCGTGTCTGATTGAAACGATTATGTAAACCTGTGTAATACATAAGTATAATTTTAAAAAATTAAAGCAAGTTTAATATGAGAAATCCAATAACATATCCTTTTGGAATAATTACATAATAAAAAGTAGCTCTAATGTGCATTATTATTATTTGAACACAATAAACCCTCCCAACAATGTTTAAATCATGCTCAGAAGATCAAATGAATAAATTTCAAAACAGCTTCGCAATATATGCGCATGTAAATATAGAGCACTATTTCGCGTGATTTATTTGCACTTTTTCCATACTGTCGCGATAATTAAGTGTCGTCTCCGAAACGAAGATTGGCTGCAACAGACCTCCAACACCCTCTGTCTCTTGTTTTGGTGGTGCAAGACTGTAACCTACCCATCTTGTGATGTTACTCTCCCACTTGTATCTCTGCCTACCTCTTGCTCGCTTTCCTTCGACTTTACCCTCAAGTAAGGTCTTCAACATGGTGTCATGTCTTTTTATATGTCCATAATATTTTATTTGCCTGATCTTTATTTCCCTTAATAATTCTTTCTTCATATCAAGTGTTGTTAGAACCTCTTTGTTTCTTTTCTTCTCTTTCCATAATGTTCTACCTATTATTCTCAACGCAGACGCCATTGTTGTATACAAATGTTATTGTGAAGCGATATCGTCAATCTGATCAACATTGCTATAATGAACCAACATCAATGGTTTTCGTCAACGAAGATGGCGAGCCACACTTTCACCGCAACATTCGTATTTATTCATTCATAAAATATTGGCTATGGACTGTATGATGTCATACTCGCTTTTGTTTCCATACGGTGAGTCGGATTGGCAACCACATTGGCAATGTCAGGCATATCAGGGTAAACAACCAAATAAATTTCGTCCCGACGGAACAACGGTTCCCGACGATTTGTTAACATTTTTCCTGATGTCAACTTTTGTTCAACTCTCTGCCCCGTGTCAACATTTTTCTGCAACTTTTGTCCAACTCCCTCCCCCCTGTCAACATTTTTCCTCCAACTTTTGTCCAACGTACTCCCACTTGTCAACATTTTTCCTTCAACTTTTGTCCAACTCCCTCCCCTTGTCAACATTTTTCCTACAACATTTGTCCCACTCCCTTCCCTTGTTAACATTTTTCAGATCTGCCTCCTAATAGCTGACGTAATTTATGGATAATCCCTTTTAAACTCACCACCAACACATATATTTCTGACAACAGTTGCGTCCCATCTTTTAGTTATTATAATGCATTCACTATTTCTCATCTACTTGGTTATTCACATTTAACGCTGTTTTTTTTTTTGGGGGGGGGGACTTTATGGGATGTAATTTTAAACTATTGCCCCCCTCCATCACCCCCACCCCCGTACATATAAACTTCATAGGCAACAACATACTTTCGAAATAGAACTGGCCACTGCAGGCTACAGAGCCATCAGTACCGTATCAGGGTGTCATACATAAATGAATATCCGAGCGTAACAGGCACATACACCCCTGAATACATACTCCAAGACTATCTAGAATACAAAGAGGTAAGACATTGCCAAACTGAAGTAAACTGATGCAACAATATTGAAGCAGCAGCTCTGACCTGGAGAAGACTGGGAGCTTCGTCCTGGCGACTGATCTGAAGATCTAGCAAGACCCAAAAAAACTCATGAACACAGAAGAATAATAAAACTATTGTTAATGAATTTAGAATATTCCTTAAATCTCATTCTGTGTTCTTTGATTACTGTCCACATTTCTGTCTTTTTGATATCTTTTATAATCTCACGGTAGTGTCATCGCATCAGTTTATAATTTTGGCTTTGTAGATAGGTGGAATAACCCTTCCTAAAGGAATATAATTAGAGCAAAGACTAAACAACTTTGAAAATAAATGTCTTAGAAGGCTACTGAACATACGTTGGTCAGACTTCAAATCAAGCACAGTTGTCAGACAAGAATCAAAACAAGAATATGTATCCACCTATATTAGAAAAAGCTAGATATTAAAGAAAAAGCTAGTTTTTTCCGGTCATATTAAGAGACACGACGGCATGGAGAGAGTGTTAATGGAGGGGATGATAGAATGCAACAGGGACAAAGGCCGACCGAGACGCCGTTGGACAAAAGACATTCAAGAATGCCTGCGCATATCATTGGAAGATGCAGGGCAATTTGCTCAAGACCGCGGAGAATTCAAGAGATCCATAGGAAAGACTTCTGGAAAGAATATGTCACTTGATGATGATATTAGAAAGCGTCGCTGGAATTACATCGGACACGCGCTACGAATGGATACTGAAAGACTCCCCTCTCAAGCTTTGATGTTGTCACCAAAAGGCAAGAGAAAACGAGGAAGACCAAAAGAAACTTTACGTAGAGCTATTACAAGGGAACGTTACACCATCGGTATCAGAAACAATGACGATCTAAAGCAAATTGCAATGAAACGAGACATCCGCCTTATGTGCAGTCTTTGGCCCTAGACGAATATCTAATTAACTAACAAAAGGTTTATATATCATGACATTTCGTACAAATAAACATGCACACATAAGGCACATTTTTTCAACAAAATTAATGACCTTCCTGGATAAAACGAGACGTCTGATCGTTCAAGAAGATTGTTGACCGCCAGATCACCAATATGAACATTCCAGAAGTTTGATGATCGCCAGATCACCAGTACTAACAATACAAGGCTCCAGGAAAGACATGTGTACAGAACGTAAACTTGACCTTAAAGACTTATTTTTTTTAATTATTTCGTGAATTTCGTTGGTCGACCATGGTTTTTTTTTTTTTTTTTGGCATGGGACTCCAAGTAGGGCCTAAATAAATAGTGACCAAAGAAACACACGAAAATATTCAAAAACGTAACGAATGGAGGCTGGTTTACTTTCTATAGATCCAGGAATGGGGTAATACAGTTTTGCTAATTAGAGACAAACATAATAACACACACAAATCGACGTTTCGACCACAAGGCCTTTATCAAGATAACAATTGAAATAAAATTAAAACATATAACAGAAAACGAACAGTAATAACATCGACTGTCACATTGGACCAATGGTATGTGTAGTATGAATAGAAGATGTGAAATGACACGGGAAAATACAAAAATGATTACAAACATGTGACACGAAACAAACAGAAACTATGGATCGACTAGAGTCATACATGAGACAGGCGCTCATTAATGCCGTCGGGTTTAAGAGTGTCATATTGGTAAATGCAGCGGTTCTCAAGCGCCAGACGAGTCCGGTCGTCAGAGAAGCACGACTTAATGGCCGTAACCTGAACATTCAGGACATTCATTTTTGCGCAGTAAGTACATATTATCTACTTTCTGTAGATAGGTTCTTACTATCGACTGTCTCGATCATTGCACACGAGTGACCCATAAATGCTCCGATTCTCCCGATGAAGATTCTGTATATCCACAATAACACGATGACTGGCAGTTCTAGTTCTCTGTTGGTGGACAAACATTATTTACGGTCCATAATGGCTCTTATTTCTGGCGACGCTAGATTTCTATTTCAACTACTTCATTATGTACATGGAAAGGGAACTATCATCCTCATTAATTTCTTCTGTCTGTGCAGACAGTCTAGAAGGTGTGAAATGTGTCGGCCTGATCTATTTTCTCTATAGCTTTATACAGTGATAGAAATCTTCATCATATCTACTCTCTCAGTGTCGCAAATACACGAATGATGATGCTCGTAAATGAGAGTGTGAAAATGAAAATGACTTCTCCCAAAATCGACTTCTCCACTGCCTCAATAAATATTGTCAGCCTTCATGAACACTGCCTCAATAAATAGTGTCAGCTTTCTTGAACACAGCCTCAATAAACAGCGTCAGCTTTCATGAATACAGCCTCAATGAACAGCGTCAGCTTTCATGAATACAGCCTCAATGAACAGCGTCAACTTTCATGAATACAGCCTCAATGAACAGCGTCAGCTTTCATGAATACAGCCTCAATAAACAGCGCCAGCTTTCATGAATACAGCCTCAATAAACAGCGTTAGCTTTCATGAACACAGCCCGCTTCTGATTTGTTCTGATCATGCGCATGGAGTCACTGAGAATAAAGACATAAGATGCACTCTGTCGACATCCAGTTTAAGGCTTTGGTCACTGATAAAATCTCCAGTCATACTTCTTGTTGTCAAAATGAAATCTCCACTCTTCTATCTAATAGTGGATTATTGAATCATTATTGATTATGAGTCGACACCTAGCACTCCGGGTAAGCCCATATAACACTGATTAATATTGAAACAAATAATGGTTGTCAGTATGTCCCTTGTCAAATGCTCACATAAATGTCAAAGTGAAATCATAAAATTCAGTTTGTGTGAGGGACAGACTTGCTCTATTGATGTTACCTCTGTATCACTCTCACGATTTTCTGGTCTATTGATGTTACCTCTGTATCACTCTCACGATTTTCTGGTCTATTGATGTTACCTCTGCATCATTCCCACCTTATCTTGCTCTATTGATGTTACCTCTGTATCACTCTCACCGTTTCCTGTTCTATTGATGTTACTTCTGTATCACTCTCACCTTATCTCGCTCTATTGATGTTACCTCTGTATCATTCCCACCTTATCTCGCTCTATTGATGTTACCTCTGTATCACTCTCACCTTATCTCGCTCTATTGATGTTACCTCTGTATCACTCTCACGATTTTCTGGTCTATTGATGTTACCTCTGCATCATTCCCACCTTATCTCGCTCTATTGATGTTACCTCTGTATCACTCTCACCTTATCTCGCTCTATTGATGTTACCTCTGTATCATTCCCACCTTATCTCGCTCTATTGATGTTACCTCTGTATCATTCCCACCTTATCTCGCTCTATTGATGTTACCTCTGTATCACTCTCACCTTATCTCGCTCTATTGGTGTTACCTCTGTATCATTCCCACCTTATCTCGCTCTATTGATGTTACCTCTGTATCATTCCCACCTTATCTCGCTCTATTGATGTTACCTTTGTATCACTTTCACCTTATCTTGCTCTATTGATGTTACCTCTGTATCATTCCCACCTTATCTCGCTCTATTGATGTTACCTTTGTATCACTTTCACCTTATCTTGCTCTATTGATGTTATCTCTGTATCACTCACACCTTATCTTTCTCTATTGATGTTATCTCTGTATCACTCACACCTTATCTCGCTCTATTGATGTTACCTCTGTATCACTCTCACCTTATCTTGCTCTATTGATGTTACCTCTGAATTGTTCCTACATTACTACTCGCTCAGGCAATCCGACTCAAGAATATGACTAATGATGAGATATACGATAATGTTTATTGGAACAATAAGCAACAATAAACAGCAATGGATATGAGTAACAATACTATTAATAAAAGTATCTCTCCTTCTCTATATCTTATTATATATGTCTATATATATAAGCAAGTTTGAGCCACACTCTAGATGTTGGTTGACTCGCACAATCCAAGTGTGTAAATGTTCCTAACTTCTAGCTACAAACTTTTCATCACTAACCCTACTTCTAGCCTGACTCTCGTGGTTCTGATATTAAACACATGGCAACTCTTATACGTTAAAGTCAAAAGTCTACACAATATGTTCCTAACTGACAAGCTCCTTTCTAATGATTCTAATGTCAGTAATCATATAACTATCGCCCGTGTGTTGCCGGAGCCCGAAAGGGAAGCAAAGAATATCAACACTGTTTACCTTTTATGCATGTCGTAAGAGGTGACTAAGGAGGTTATGGTATGGAGCTGGCTATCCCGTCCCATATAGGGTCAGTGACTCAAAGCCATGCTGAAGTCGGATGTGTCAGACAGAAAGGCGCAGATATCGCAGCAATGCTGTAAACCATGACACAACGCATTCCGCTCTCCGGACTACATCCTGCTAATCTACAAGAGTTTGAAAAAGAACGCAGAAGAAGAAAAAGAATATAACTATAAATACATTCTACTTTTTAGTGGCCTGTCTCTGCAGTTTCTCGCACAGAGGAAGACATCTCGCTCAATTTTATACGTTCGAGTTGTCTGCAGATCGCTTCTCAAAGTTCCTATCTGAGGAAAAGAACCAAGCTCTCTGTTTAAGAGCAACTGACCTGATCTAAAGAACCCCGCTCTCCGAGTAACAGCTGCCAACTGTATGGATCTATGCTCTCTAAGTAAGAGCAACTACATTCTCTCGTCCCCTTGAATAACTTCATGTTTCCCATCAGACTGAATATGTATACGAATCTATACAAATTTTCATAATAATAAAACCACTCGATGAGTTCAGTTTGCAGTGATTATTGACCCCAGTTGTCACAGTTTAACTGGTTAGTATCTTCAGTATCAACTAACTTACTATAAATTGATCTTTATGTTATTATATCTACGTGTATTGATCTTGCGTGAACATATTGTCGAGTGATTTTATGTGAATAAAACAATGTGAATTTATATTATGTGAACATATTGTCGAATGATTTTATGTGAATAAAACAATGTGAATTTATATTGTGTGAACATATTGTCGAGTGGTTTTATGTGAATAAAACAATGTGAATTTATATTATGTGAACATATTGTCGAATGATTTTATGTGAATAAAACAATGTGAATTTATATTGTGTGAACATATTGTCGAGTTATTTTATGTGAATAAAACAATGTGAATTGATCTTGTATGAACATATTGTCGAGTGGTTTATGTAAATAAAACAATGTGAATTTATCTTGTGTGAACATATTGTTGAGTGGTTTTATGTGAATAAAACAATGTTAATTTATCTTGTGTAACTATTTTGATGTTCAGTGGTTTTGTGTGAACATATTGATGTTATATGATCTCGTTTGTGTATATTGAGGTAAACTGATCAATCTTGTGTTAATGTATTAGATGAAATGATCTTGTGAAAATTATTGAAATGAAGTGTTCCTGTGTAAATGTATAAAAAATATCATAAAGCTCAGCAGTAAAATTCATGAAAATATATGCTACACCGAGGATTCAGGTTTGACTTCATCATCGTTTCTGTGCAGTCTGTTTAACTGGATTCACACGTTGTTGTCCCACTTCAGGATTTCCTAGTCGCAAATTGGGTGGAGCAGGGGCGTTGCCTCTAGTAACAACATCATCCGATGGCATGTTTTCTATGGCCTTTGGTTTGGATTGTATTTCAGGATTGCCTATGACGTCCTGCTCAGTGTAAGCTAGAAGAAAGAATCATTAATAGTGTTACTGTTATCAATTATTTCAATACTGGCATTAAAGTAATATATTTGTTCCTATTGTTTGTTTTATTAACAGTTCCGAAATTTAAATTGACGTGCTTTCTTATCACATATAGTTGATAATTGAGATAATTGATAATGGCTCTTATTTCATTATTTATCATCATCATCACAACAAACATCCACCCATCAGCATCCATCCCCCTATTCGTGCATCCGCCCACTCATTCTGGTATAAAGCAACTATATATAGAAGGTGACAATTCACTGGAAGAACCGAAAACTATGCAAATCCTTCATAATTAGAGTTACATTGGATGGCGGGAATGCATAGCTGATTGCCCCACCAATTACAGTGACTATGGTCCAGAGCTTGGTTGCTATGGACACCTTTGACAGGAAATGATTCCTGGCACTCTAAAGTCTGACGTCTGGAGTCATTTTAGCACCGCCAATTGTAGACGTAGTAAGTATTACACCTGTGCATACAAACCCGTTCAGTCACTTTCACTAAAGTAATTTTCACCATTCAAGAGGGTTTTACGCGGGTGTCCAATAACGACATCAATCTGCGCCATCATTAGCAAACGTTGCATCATGACGTACACAGGGAAGACGGGCAAGAGGTTCGAAGACCCATTATGTCAATATTTGCACAGTATCAACTATCGGTTCATGACTCGTGCTGATCATGGTTGTAAGCAACTAGAGAGGGACCACAGACCACTGTATGCGTCCGGGGATCCGACTGAACAAAAAGAATGTGTCGGAACAGGACACCACAGATGGCAGGACTATGGGGATAGACGGTTAAAACACGTTTGACCCTGTCAGTGGAGGAAGCTCTATAAGTGCCTCTGGGAATGTCCTGGCTGAAGAGGTTGCACTCTCAATGCAGGGCAGACCTGAAGACACTCTGTGTTTAGGCGATAGCGGAAGAAATGCATTATCTCATAGTCTTTGTTAAGAAAGTACCCACTTCGCAGACGACCCAGACGAAGAAGTAAGAATTACAGGGAATCGCGACAGGCAGTGGGCGAGAAGAAGTGTAGAGAAAACTGTGAGCATCAGTTGATTTATATCGCAGCTATGTAGATAGATCTACAGGAAGGTAGATCTTACATCTTATGTCAAGGATGCTCACATGGGAGGTAGAGATCTAAAATGTTTACGTGATGGTCGGTGGTAGATTGTCAACGACGGGTATCTACTTCTTCTTCGTCGTTTGTTCTGAAAAGGACATTTGTGGCGTTATGTCTGTTTACAGCTTTGCTGCGATATTTCACCTTCCGGTCGACATATCCGACTTCTGCACGGTTATTTTTTGTGAATGGGTTGTCCTTCCCTCTTTTAGCCCCAGAACTTGGCCAGGCTACATTACTGTACTTCTGTTTCCAGACCCACTGCGTGGAAGTGTCCTAGGGTCTTGGTCAGATTTGGTTCGCTGACCCTGATGCGCAGTTACTAGCTATATGTTTAACTATATAGTTACTAACTATATAAAGAGAGACAATCGGCTTCGAACATATCAGTGATGCCATTACCGTATTTTTTGTACCCATGTAACAGCACGGGAAAGGGCTCAACACAGGATTCTCATTCCTAATGCTCAAGGTAGCCCTAAACAGGCAGCGGTAGAATTTGATGGTCACTTCTTCGACAAATTCAGTGGTGTCGCTACTGCACCAAGATGGAGAATTATCTATTACTGTCAGTTTATACACCAATAGAGAGTTGACAATAGATAAAGAGAGGGTGGTGTTAAAAAAAGGAGGGCGTGGTAACTGTTATTATTGAACTTGCTTCCTATTCAGGTGATGCAAAGGTTTAGTTCATCTGAGCATATTTTACCCAATTTCATCTGAACATCGTTTACCCCATTTTTTTCAACATAGTTTACCCAATTTCATCTGAACATAGTTTACCCCAGTTCATTTCAACATATGTTACCCAATTTCATCTGAACATCGTTTGCCCTAGTTTATTTCAACATATTTTACCCCAGTTCATCTGAACATAGTTTACCCTAGTTCATTTCAACATATTTTACCCCAGTTCATCTGAACATAGTTTACCCTAGTTCATTTCAACATATTTTACCCCAGTTCATCTGAACATAGTTTACCCCAGTTCATCGGAACATATTTTATCATCCACAACATCTCCTATGTCGACCATACCTAAAGCAAATGGGTACCAGATCCTCTTGAAAAGTAAAGACGGCAGGGTTGATGCTGACCATATCATCCATGAGTGTGCTATTGTCATGAACAACACAGGTCTAAGATCGTATTCCCCAATACGCCTCGCTGACATGAAAATTGGAAACTACGGAAAACTGCTCATTAGCACATGCTGGGTGCGGACACACAGGAAAAAAAACTTTACCCTAAACTGATTCACAGGCGTAATTTGGATGCGGACACACAGTGGTTGACACGATGTCGGTCCTGTGATTCGGAGAATTTCCTATTAAACTTGGAACACATCAATAAAAATGAACTCAGGATTTGCTTACTTGTTTTCCAGAATCCAAAAAGATACGGGTCGGGTCTGAAATATCAGTGAAAGTAAAATGTCGGTAATTATGTTTATACAAAATCAATGTAAACAAGTAAGGGACTGTTCATAGATTACCTCAACAATTTCTGTAGCCCCCTCCCCCTGTCAAGTATTCCGGGATCCTCTTTTATTAATTATGTCAAACGTTTTGAAACACCACACTCTAAAAAATATATTTACCCGAAAGAGTAGGGAAAAATTACATGATTTGTTTCGCATAAGATGTTTTAAAATTTAAACAATTTCATTGATGTATAAATAAATAACAGTTCTGTTGTCAATTTTTGCCACACCTCCCTCCACTTTCTTCCCTCCTACTTGTCAACAACTGTCAAACTTATTCAGACTACCACCACACACACAACTGTTGGCGAAATTTATGGGTCTAAGTTTTAAAAAAAAAAGAAGTAATTGTAAACAATACATTTAATTGCAATAGTAAATTTCACATGATAAAGATTCATAAGTATTAGCCCTAGAGGTCAATGTAAATGCAAGTAGTTTAGGTAAAGTGTCGGTTTCAATGATATGATATGATTTAGCCATCTACGAACTCATAATCAAGGACATAACTAAAATTGAATTTTCAAAAGTGGATGTAACAAATGGTCAGCATCATTTTGTGATGGACGAACAACATGATATAGAGAATAGATAATTAGTCTCTCAAGTTAGTCCGAATTTGCTTGATACTCAAGGCGAAAAGAGTCCGATCTTCCACGTAACAATCAATGACTGTACTAAAGAATAATATGTAATCAGGATGAAATCAGAGCATGCCCTTTAGTACTAGAAATTTAGTCAAAATGTTAGCAAAACAGAAGTAAATCAAACTGTTAGTACTAGGACTTTAATTGAAAATGTGGTTAAAACAGAAAGAAATCAGACTTTTAGTACTAGAAATGTAGTCAAAACGTGGGTAAAGTAGAAAGAAATCAGAACATGACTTTTAATACTATGAATCTAATCAAAAGGTAGGTAAAACTCCGAACTTAACGATTTTCCCCAAAAGGCCAGCAAACCTCTCACGAAAACAAAGAATTGCACACTAAAAAATGGCGAATCCACAATTTAATTTTTTTTTTACCGCACACCTTTCCTTACTGAAGCAGTATCTACGGCCACGTAAGAATGATTTAGTTTTCACCATTTCTTGCGTCTTCCATTGACATGTTAATGATGTGACATATCGAAATAAGATTCTTAGTATAGCATTCGTCTTCAATTGACATGTATGTTAACTATGTGGCATATCATTATAATGCTCTTACCATCGCTTGCTTCGTTCGCTGACATGTTAATGATGTGATATAAGGAGATAAGGTTCTTACCATTGTTAGCGTCCAAGATGTTCCAGATGCGCTGATTTCTTCTTTCACAAACTATGACTTCTCATTACGCACGTGTGCACCTCACGCATTACACAATAATATCTACAGCGGCAGAACATGTGTTGATTATTTGACCCACCCTGTCTAACACATGGCTCTAATATAACATCTAGTAGGGCGAGTTTTGGCGAATAGTCTGCATGCAAGGTTCTCCAGCAAACCTTCAACATCTCGAAGCTGCTCTTACTCGTGAATGGGAATTGATTCCTCGTAGTTTCTGCAGATACACGCGTGTCTTCTATGCCAAACCGACACCACTCAATGTGCAAGCACATGGTGCTCTTACCAGTTAATGACGATAGTGTCAGTGACTTTTTCATTGGTTACATTTTTGGTTTTCTCTCTCGTCTGCAATAAATTTCATTTTTTTTAAATGTGCAAATTAATTACCGTCATGGATTTACTGGAAAATTATTTTTTCCCCAAATATATAACCTTGTAACACTTATATTTACATTTCATGTTGTTCCTGGATTATACAGGCAGTTTGTTTTTAATGTGCTTCAGTATATATATATATATATATATATATATATATATATATATATATATATATATATATATATGGCTTCACAGCACGCGGGACATTCCCATAAGTGCTCCGCCCTCCGTTCCAGCAGCAGTTCCCAGTGTATGTAGACTCAGAGTTCCGGTCAGGTGTTGATTGTGCGATCTTCGGGACCTTCCAAAAATTTTACTTTTCCTTCCCTCACCTCTATATACTCCCATTTCTAACATTCTCTGTATGTGTAGGTTCTCATTCTCATTAACATCATCGGCATCTTGAAATGAATTTATTGCTGCCGCCATTACGTCTGTTTTATCTCTTCTCAGTAATGTGCCTTCTATCGCCACATTGCCTGCCAATAATATATATAATAGTAAATGTCATGTCATGTGACGTATTCCTTCCAGAACGTTGTCTTCCCAATGAACTCTCTGAACTTCTCTCTGTCTTGGGCGATGTGGCTTGCATTTTCTAGCGATGTATTCATGTTATCTTTAATGTCGTCAGTCCATCGTCTTCTTGGTCTGCCCTTTCTCCTCTTTCCAGGTACTCTTCCCTCCATTATTTGTCTTTCGAAACAGTTATGTCTCTTTATATGACCAAACAGGCGTAGTTTTCTTTTTGTTATTGTGTTTAGTAACCAACACTCTGGAATATTCAATGTGTTTATAATATCTGAGTTTCTGATTTTATCCTTCCATGATATTCTAAGTATCTTCCTGTAGCATTTCAGCTCGAAGGCGTTGATCCTCTTTGCCGCTGTTTTACTTATAGTCCATGTTTCACAGCCGTATGTTGCAACCGGAAAAATAAAAGTTCGTAACATTAGCACTTTCGTTTCTATTTTGTTGTTATTCCATATGTTTTTCAGCCGTGTTATTTTGCAATATGCCATTGCCAATCTCTTTCTTATTTCTGCCATGCAGTCTACTGCACCGTTGATGTTTGCTCCTAAGTATTCAAATTTATCCACACATTCTATCTCAGTATTGTCTATTCTGATTTTTGGTTGTTGTGTTGTTATATCTGTTGACATGATTTTTGTTTTCTGCGTATTTAAATACAGATTTTGTGCTTCACTATATTTCTTTGCGTTCTTGATTAGTTGTTCCAATCCCTTTATATCATTTGAAAGAAGCACTGTGTCGTCTGCGTAGCGTAGTTCCGGGATTAGGAATCCACCTATGTTTAAAGCGTGGTAGTCAGTGTTGTGTAGTGAAGACATGTAAATACGCCAATAGTAAATACGCCAACAATTATGCAATTATAAGGAAATTCACAACGGCGGGAAAAGAACAGTTTGTTTGTGTAGATATCTCACTGCCAATGACGTTGTCTTCTGGGACATAAGACAGGGAATGATTGATATCATTGTGTTAATCAAACTTTGATTAGGATTTATACTATTTTTTAAAAAGTCATAACGAAGGGAGAGAAAGAAAGAGAGAGGCTGAAAGAGTAATGTTTGTGTGGTACTGATCAGAAATACTTACTCAGGTTCAGGTGGCGGTGGTGGTGGTGGCGGTGTTAGAGCCTTCGGTGGTGGAGGCGGTGGCGGTGGCGGAATAACCTTGGTCACCTTTTTTACCACTTGTTTCTTAGGCTTCTTAGGAGCTTCTGGTTTTTTAGGTGGCTTCGGTATCTTTGGTCTTGATATATATAGAAAACGCATAATAACGTGAGATTTAGTCATTGAGGAAAAACGATTTATTGTAAAACAAATGATTCATTTAATTTGTTTTAATTTAATTGCAATGAATCTTCGTTGTTAAGACGACATACGACTTAATCTGATAAATATATTATTTATCTAGACTATGGATGCAGGAAGTTTAATTTCGAATTATTTTTTTTCTTAGTTATTGCCCCACATCTGTTACATTTGTTCACATTTAATTTAACTTAGTTGTTGGGCCACATCTGTTACACTTCTTCACATATAATGTAGCTTAGTTATTAGGCCACATCTGTTATATTTTCTTCACATAAAATTGATCTTAGTAGTTTGGTCACATCTGTTATATTTTCTTCACATATACTTTATCTTAGTTGTTGGGTCACATCTGTTACATTTCTTCACATATAATGTAGCTTAGTTATTAGGCCACATCTGTTATATTTTCTTCACATTTAATTTATCTTAGTTGTTGGGCCACATCTGTTACATGTCTTCACATATAATTTCACTTAGTTGTTGGGCCACATATGTTTTATGTCTTCAATTATAATTTAACTTAGTTATTTGGCCACATCTGTTATATTTTCTTCACATATAATGATGTAACCTACTCAGTGCTGTAGTCTAATAATCAGAAATCTAGAGAATATCCAATAAACACATACGGGCAACCGAAACGTAAAATAAAAAAGTAGTACCAAAATATTACCACTGTTAGGTAGGGATATATTACATATTAACACTAATAAGTAGCAATATGTTACATATTAATACTGATAGGTAACGATATGTTACATATTAACAGTGATAAGTAGAGATATATTACATCTCCCGGTATCTGGCCCCTTATAGCGTGATATTTTAGTGTATCAGAGCTCATTCAAAGCTTGCTCCCTCGCATGACAACTTCTAGTGGGCTACACATATAAAATGATGATGCTAGCCATTGATAAATAAATATGGAAAATATCTACTCAAAAAGAATGTATGCTTCAGTAAAATGAGAGGATATGTAACCTAGTGGTATCAAGTGAATGTTGTGGCTATTTGGTCCTATCTATGCGATATGTCATTTGCGGGACGTTGCTCTTACTGCCACTCGGTAAGCGTATCGGTCTTGTGCAAGTTGTTCATCTTTTTCCGGTGTCATATTCAGAACGATTTTCAATATCTATCCTTTGTAATCTTGGTATGACTCTTGTCCTCTTTCATGCAACCTTTCCTTCTATGATTAATCCTTCTAAATCAGTGTGTTTTTATACTCCCAAAATATGCTCGTTTGTGTTTTTTAAGAGAGTTTTGAGGAGCCAGTCTTCCAATATTTTTTCAGGACCTTTTGGACGTCTGAGTTGGATCGTATTATGTCCATCATTTTTTAGGACCTGTCTACAGCATTTATTTCGCATGCTGATATTTTGTTTTCCATTGCAGATATCTTTGTCCAAGTTCACAATCATATATTGCTCAATCAATCAATCAAGTGCCATGCTGAATGGCGTAGGTGATCATGTTTCTTCACGACTTTCTGTCTCTTGCGTTGTCAATAAGCTCAGTTGGTGAGCTTCTACCATGCCACAATACAAGTCCATCTAGTAACTTTTCTCTTTGTCGTTCCCTATCTCTTCTCCACTTGATCTTTCCAGTGGTTATTAAGTGTTTAAGCTGTGTTCTTCTCAGCACATGCCCTAGAAACCTTGACTGTCTGTCCCTAATGTTTGATATGATTGATCTTTTTACGCCAGCATCTATAAGAACCTCTTCATTAGTTTTCTTAGCTGTCCATGGTATTTTCATAATTCTTCTCCGAAACCACATTTCTATAGCCTCTAATTCGCTTTGAATTTTTTTTTTTTACAGTCCTTGCTTCACATCCATAGAAAAGAATTGATTCGATATAACATCTCAGCACTCGAATTCGGGTTTGCATTGATAGTCTTCCATTGCATAAAATGGTTCTCATTTTTTAAAATGCTTATTTGGCTTGTGCTGTTCGGCTCTTTATCCCACTTGAATATCTACCTTCTGATGTTAACAGCGTGCCAAGATATTTCACTTTTTCGACTTGTGCTAATTATATATTGCTACTAGAAGAATTTAGCTTATTAATAGTTATAACTTTATTATATTTTTTTTCTATTTGTCCTTGTCATTTACTTTTTCCATATGCTATGTTATTTATAAGAAAATTGCTAATTTCTGTATAATATCTGCTGAACAACCTCATGTGATGTTAATGGATGTTAGTAGACCAAAGATATTCAAGTTATTGAGATTTTGTAGCTGTTCTTTGTTAACTACTGTTGTACTCGTGAGTCCATTTCTGTTGATATACATCACTTTTATTTTCTTTGTATAGAGGAACATATATTGAGCCACACACAAGCGCACAAGTTCACAATCACAATCACACGCGCTCGCGCGCACACACACACACACAAACAGCACACAGCACACCGGACACGCACGCAAATCCACCCACACGAACACACATGCACACCCACCCACATACACACTCACTGGTGAGCTTCGTACCTGCGTTTGCACCAGCCAGAAAAGATGTTCCTACAAGGACAACAATAGCGATATATCAAAAAGAAGGTCAAGGCCAGCCAGATTAGACCTCCAAGAATAGCTGGTATCAACCACTTCAATAGGTCAGACATTGTGTCATCTCCGGCTGATTTGACGACAGCTTTTGTAGTAGTTGCTATTGTTGTTGTTGTTACCGTTGTAGTTGAAGCTGTTGTAGTTGGTTTGGGTGGGTTTGTAGGTGTTGGTGTTGGTGCTGGAGTTGGCGGAGGGCAGGGCTATTGAATGAACATAAATGTAGATATTAATAGTTCATTCTTGCAAATAAAACAATATAAAAAATGCCTTGTCATACCATTTTTTATTGTCAAGGGGAATCTTATTCATAATTTGTACTAAAACTACTGAAGATTAGCAGGATGTAGTCTGGTGAGTAGCACGGTAGCCTAGTTGATAGTAAGCAACACACATATTCGTGTATATTTTTGATAGTAAGCAAGCTGACTATCACCGGATTTCAGCGTAACCAGGTTCTAAACCACGTCCGTACATTAAAAAAAATGTGTCCAGGTCGTGATTTCTCGCCTGACACGACCACTGCTCCAGTCGACCCAGCTTTAAATGGGTACCTGACGCATGCGTTATGTGTAGTAAAGACATCAAGGAAGGGAACTGGCTATCACTGTTCCCGCTAAACTGCGCCATAGT
The DNA here is from genome assembly GCA_034231615.1 of Meghimatium bilineatum. Classification (NCBI taxonomy): domain Eukaryota; kingdom Metazoa; phylum Mollusca; class Gastropoda; order Stylommatophora; family Philomycidae; genus Meghimatium; species Meghimatium bilineatum. Next base: position 21,785,120 of record CM067306.1, read on the forward strand.
GCGCAGCGCAGATATTTGTATCCTTTGGCTCACAGAGTTTACTCTTGACTCACAAGACATACGTATAGAAATGTGTGTAAAAGTTCTTATAATAAAAATTAGATTTTGTTTAAATTTGTTTATGGCATGCTTAAGAAGATTAATATTTTTAGGTATGAAGATTACCTAGAAACAGCGGTGTTGGAAATGTATCGCTACGGGGAGATATATTTTTGCTGACAAGTACTCTTGCCTTAGAGGAGACTTCTGGTCACCCCACCTAATAGTTTCTGCGGCTTAATACATGAAGTGTTATATTCATCCCCGACGGGCAGGTTGTGACATTCTGGAGAACGAAATGCGTTGTGTCATGGTTTACAGATTTTCTACAATATCTGCGCCTTTTCGGTATGAAACATGAGTCTTCAGCATGCCTTCCTTTATCAATTTGTCCCTATATGAATGGGACAGCAAACTCCACCCCATTACTCCCTTAGCCGCCTCTTACGACATGCCTTGCAGGCTGACAGTGTTGCTATTCTTTGCTTTCCTTTTGGGCCCGACAACACACTCGCGATCGTTTTCTTCCAGTCTATAGGGGAACATGATAGCAGATTTATGTTTCATTCATCAACAGGAAACCTAGGTGTTATGTGATCAGCCTACCACTTTTAGTTTGCCAGAAAAAATGTAGACTAACACATTTTCGTAGCAATTAATGGTTGTCTACATGTTTTTGACTGGTTGTTTAAATTGGCTGTCTACAAATTGGGGTTGTCTACATGTTTCTCCTACTGGAAATTTGAACCTGGAGCATCCAAGAAATGAGAGCATTAATCACTGAACTATATCCCCTCTTTCCGTTCTGTCCCATTTACTACATTTTGTGATCCCTGCTTAGTTCTGTTCAAAGATATATCAGTCATCTGTATTAGACCTGTTGTAGTTTTACTATATGAAATTGTGTATATTTCTCAGATGCACTGTTATGTTCATGTACATATAACTGTGCACTGTTATGTTCATGTACATATAACTGTGCACTGTTATTTTCGCGTATAATTTTCATCGACCATATGTACGGTTTTGTACAAATATTTATAACTGTACTCTTCCATATTGATAAAGTCATATAAGCCCTAGTGTTATATATACACATACTGTATTTGTACGTATTTTACATGTGTGTACAATCATGTGTACAATCTTATCGAAAATATAACAGTTCTAGTTTGTGTTATGTACACATACGTATACAAAATATGTGACTGTTATGTAGTCCTACATATACTCCCGCAACATATGCGATGAAAGAACTCTACATTCACACTGGTGTCTATAGTGTGTTATCAAATGTGTATCACTGTTTAAAATGATATAACTCAGTACAGCCGAAGACGGACGTGCAGGACCATTGGTGCAAATAAAATGGCGACATAAAAAGCATTTCCATTCTCTGGATTACATCCTGCTGGAAATCTAGCAGGACCACTGTCCTACTACAAGAGAGAACCAGTGGGAGTTTGAGAATGAACGTTGAAGAGAAAGAAGATGTAACTCAGTAATGGTTTGACTATGACAGTGGTTGGTTTATGAGGTACCTTGGTTCTATATATTTAATAATACCAGTAGTCAAATGTCAGGGAGACACCAGAGTTCGAATATATATATATATATATATATATATATATATATATATATATATATATATATATATATATATATATATATATATGTATATATAACCAGTTTATTTACTTACAAAGACCTGGTTTATAACATACGGTTACAACGTCCAGTGTTACAACATCTATAAATCCAATGCACAGCATCTTAGGCATATCAAACATTTCTTAATTCACTGGCTTACCGCTAATACACTAATTCGTTCTGTTCTGCAAGCTAAGATTCTTCTTCTATCTAACCTTCGGACTCACCGTCCGTGATGGTAAGCGGCTAGAATGTACAACGCGAAGTTCATATATCACAATGGTTGTCTATTCTAAACGACCGTGTTGCGCTCGTAATGGCATCCTATCTGCCTGTAGAGGATGCACAATTTCTAAGTTCAAGTCCCGCGACTTGTGCGATGTTACATTGACATCCTGGAATTTTAGGTCCAAATATCGGCTCAACTCCTTGAACTGTCTGTTCCGATTATCCGTATCTAGCGAGAAGTCTGGCTTACTTGGAGATTTACACCGTCTCTAAACATGGAGCTATTCAATCTATTACTCGAACAACTCCCATCTAAAAACTTCTAACCACTTCTACTAAACTCTAGCTATCCGGGAATCTTTTCCTGGTTCTACATAACGGCTTACAGCTGACACTTTTTTCGACTTCTTGTCGCTGTCTAACTTCTCCGAATTCTCGAATCTCCAATTGACTTCCCAAATTGCCAAGTACTCCCCAACATTTGTTGTTCTTAAAAATACGTGTCACATGTCCTAGGATCTGGTATGTTTTGTATGATAGACGATCAGACAATGATAATTATATTATTTATGATTCTACATACCCCACATGTCATACTTATGGTAGCTGGAATTCCTTGTAATTTTCTAGGATAGATTCCTTCATCGCTTATTGTGGCAGAACCTACAAATTATCAACATAATTACGCATACAACACATTGCATATAAAAGACAATTTGATTACAATTGCAACAATAAACTGTTTGCCAAGGTAGAAAACAAATACGATAAACAATTAATAAGGTAATATATACACATATTTATGAATTAGTGAATATACTAACCAACAAACCAGACACTGAAGAAATAAATTAATAAACTCAATCAGTATATGAAAATAACATAATCCAGCTTTCATATCGATTAAGCAAACAATAATTTTTTTTTAAAAGGAATAAATAAGGAAGCTATATGTTTGACACATTATCATGTATACCATTATATATATATATATATATATATATATATATATATATATATATATCTATATATATATATATATATATATATATATATATATCCTAAACGTTTGTCTATTTGCTTACCTGCGTGGCAAATCTGCCTATATACCTGTGTATATCTGTCTGTGTGTGTTCTGGTGTAATGGTGTAAATTTGATGGTTTGGACATGTAACGAGACACGACTCACTTTCTAAATTATTTTGCAAGGAACAGTGGAGGTTAACATAGAAGAGTCGAGTATTGAATTATATTTTGCAAGGAACAGTCGAAGTTAATGAAGAAGAGTCGAGTGTCATGTGACGGATTCTTTCCAGGACGTAGTCTTCCCTATGAATCTCCTGAAATTCCTGCGGTCTCTTGCAAGATGTCCCACTTCCTCTAACGACATGTACATGCATTCCTGAATATCTCTTGTGCAACGACGTCATGGTCTGCCTCTGCCTCTAGTGCATTCTACCACCCCCCTCCGGCAACACTCTTTCCATTCCACCATGTCTCTTCATGTGGCCGAAAAACCTAACTTCCTTCTTAATATGGTATTTAAAAAAGCCATCCTTCTTGAACGTTGATGTTTCTTAGCGTGTCTTGGTTGAAAAGTCGAGTAAGAAGTATTATTATTGATGATGATGACCTTTTGTGCATTTACAGAAGATCAGGAACCAGCAAAGTGTAAACATTACAAATGGACTACGAAACCCTCTAATTACAGCCCCTCTCGTTGCTGTTTTTGTAGATATTCGATCTGCAGAGGTGAGAACAGAATATAACAAATATGAGTTTGAGAATATATGCCTTTCGTCTGCAAATGTGGGTTGATCACGAAATAACTCAAAACTTTGTTGCCGATATCATTTTATATCTCAGTTTTATTCTGTATCTTTGCCGTTCACCAGATGAGAGTGTAACAGTATTGGTGATGAGGTAGATATAACAGTATTATATCCACCATATGTTAAGAAGTACATCAAGGTTCACTCTCTCTCTCTCTTGTACTTTAGTGATATCATATAATGAAACAATATCTTGACTCCAACGTTTACATATGTGGTAACTTTATTTTACACAATTGGACTTATCCAAGATAAAAGATACGTAAGGCATAAACTCAATGTTTCCATACAGTAGGACTTATCCAATATTCCTGTATGAAAGATGCACACAAAGCATAAACTCAACGCTTAAGTGCAGTAGTTACTATCCTATATTCCTGTATGTAAGATGCACACAAAGCATAAACTCAACGCTTCAGTGCGGTAGGAACTATCCAATATTCTGGTATGAACGATGCACACAAAGCATATACTCAACGCTTCAGTGCAGTAGGACCTATGTCCAATATGCTTGGATTCTAACTTATAGAACCACACTGAGTCCGCTCTGGACCTCCAGTCCCGAGCAGACCTGCTGCTTCTCTCGAAACCAAAAACTGACTGCCCAAAATTGTCTAAAACTTCTTCTCTCCCAAATCCCACTAATTATGCCGCTACCCACTTCAAAAGGCCTCTTTGTAATCCATGGGCCATTAACATTTCTCATCGGCCGATCGAGATAGAGTGATCTGGTAGCAATTCCCGTTAAATGCTACGGTCCGCCTTTCTCAGTAGTCTTAATGTTTGCCGCCTCTACTTTCCTATTCCTCAAAGGAATGTATGAGACGCTCTGATCTATAATTACGGTAGGACTCAAGAGGGGGGGATTTCCGACACAGGTGACTGTCACAAGAGCTCATCAAAGCCAGTATCTTTAGGAATGTGGTAGTTTGACATTCTTTTTCCAAATGGATAAGTCATCTTAATCGTGTATATCTGATACATTAAGAGCAGATGTGTGGTATTAGTGCGCTGCAAGATGTTAGTAGTAATAGTAATAATAGTAATAGTAATAGTAATAATAGCAATAGTAATAATAATAATAGTAATAGTAATATTAATAGTAGTAGTAATAGTAATAGTAGTAATATAATAGTAGTAATAACAAGGTGCTAGTAACCTTGTTCTGCCACTTATGTTCAATATTTTGCGGAGACACAACATATAAAACACGTTCAGCCACTTTTCGTGAATTGAGTAAGGTGTCCATGCTTCTGATCCATACAACAAAATGCTGCGCACTCAGGACCGCTGAGTAATTATTTTAGTCATCAATATGAATTGCGAATTTTTTCATATTCGGTCATATCCTCCATAAGTTGTAGACGCGTTTCCTATACATATGTTGACCTGCCCATCCAGTGATGCACTTGTCACCGTGGTTCTCATCATCGAGTGATAGTGTGCATTTTACAGTGGATCTAACATTATTGAAGCTTTGCACTGGTCCTATTATTGTTATTTTTATTATATTCTTCTTCTTCTTCTGCGTTCGTTCTCAAACTCCTGCAGATTAGCAGGATGTAGTCCGGAGAACGGAATGCGTTGTGTCATGGTTTACAGCATTGCTGCGATATCTGCGCCTTTCGGCCTGACACATCCGACTTCAGCATGGATTTGGGTCACTGACCCTATATGGGATGGGACAGATAACTCCATCCCATAACCTCCGTTGTCGCCTTTTACGACATGTGTGGAAGGTAAACAGTGTTGATACTCTTTGCTCCCCTTTCGGGCCCCGGCAACACACGGGCAATTATTATAATTATTATTATAATAATTATTTTATTATTATTATTATTATTATTATTATGAGAAATATGTTTATCTGTTTTTGCTATCTGAATATCGCCGAAAGCGAACATCTAGATAGGAACATTTGGCTTTACTGAAAGGTACAAAACTGATTATATATGAACTTAAAGTCAAACCTCTGCGGCATCTAACCACCATTTACTAAACTTGACTGTGTTTGCCTTAGTCCTAGGATATGAAAATTATTTGCCTTATCATATTGTTTTGCGATGTGGAAAACTTTCGCTGATCCAAATAATTCGAACTTCCAGGTGTCTAGTCTGAAGGTTATTCTCGTGCAAAGTGTCAGATGTTCAGTTTCTTTATTGTTTGACCGTTTAGAAAAATATGTCATATCAAAATTTCTCGCCCCTTTAAACATAGTGTTTTTAAAATCCGTAACTTAATGTTTATTGTAGACCTGTCGGCATTCACTACACGACAGCGTTACCAGCACCGATGTCTCACGCACTGTATTCACCGTTTCTTTCGACATATTATGATTATACCTTTTTGTCTCCCATGTTCCTCACCTGTAAAGTTTTTTTTTTAAACTGCTCATCTGAAATGTACCATCAACTACTTACCTGTGAATGTCTCTCCGTTTATGCAAGGTTGCGTCAATACAACTGACCCTAACGCCATAACTGCAATTTTCCCAGCCCCTCCACCAAAGTAGACTTTGTTGTTATTATTATAAGGCGAATCATTATCACTGCCAGTCACGCGTCCTGAAATCGTATACAAACATGCATACATAAGGTAGCTGCTGTAGTTCAGTGGTTACTGCACTGATTTCATATTATAGTGATTAGGTTTAATGATTTAGTTCAGATAGAACATTTTAGAATACAAATGATTCCCAATATCATCCGATCTTTAGAAAATTTGTACCGGATCTTCTAGAAATATTGAGACAGCGGGAATGTTTCTGATCACATCGTTCCTCATGCTGTTAGTGAACTAAACATACCTATTTAGCACAATATTCTCCAATATACCTCCGCAGTGTAAACTGGAATTACGTATCCATATATAAAACATGTACCGAGTGTCCACATAAAGTATAAAACAGATCAAACGAAACAAACATTTATGTTAGATAATGCATGCATTTATGTAAGCAATTGATGATCATAGAAATATGTAGCAGTTGGGCATTCAAGTTAAGAAGTTGTTTTTAAGTAGATATACGAGTATTTAAACAAGAAGATAGACACATTGGTATATTAGGTAAGTATATGCCTTCGTAGAAAGTTAGGCAGCTAGTTGGGCATTTCAGAAACTTGACAGGATAGTATCTTATGTTGACAAGTCAACTTGTATATAGGTATGTGGACAATTGGACAGATAAAAAAATTGAGTATATTGACAAGTAGACTGATAAGATGGGTATATCGACAAGTAGACAGATAAGATATTTATATCGACAATTAGACAGACAATATATTTATATCAACAATTAGACAGACAATATATTAATATCGACAATTAGACAGACAAGATATTTATATCGACAATTAGACAGACAAGATATTTATATCGACAATTAGACAGACAATATATTTATATCGACAATTAGACAGACAATATATTTATATCGACAATTAGACATATAAGATATTTATATCGACAATTAGACAGACAAGATATTTATATCGACAATTAGACATATAAGATATTTATATCGACAATTAGACATATAAGATATTTATATCGACAACTAGACATATAAGATATTTATATCGACAATTAGACAGACAATATATTTATATCGACAATTAGACAGACAAGATATTTATATCGACAATTAGACATATAAGATATTTATATCGACAATTAGACATATAAGATATTTATATCGACAATTAGACAGACAAGATATTTATATCGACAATTAGACAGACAAGATATTTATATCGACAATTAGACATATAAGATATTTATATAGACAATTAGACAGACAAGATATTTATATCGACAATTAGACAGACAAGATATTTATATCGACAATTAGACAGACAAGATATTTATATCGACAATTAGACATATAAGATATTTATATCGACAATTAGACATAAGATATTTATATCGACAATTAGACAGACAAGATATTTATATTGACAATTAGACATATAATATATTTATATCGACAATTAGACCGACAAGATATTTATATTGACAATTAGACAGACAAGATATTTATATCGACAATTAGACAGACAAGATATTTATATCGACAATTAGACAGACAATATATTTATATCGATAATTAGACAGACAAGATATTTATATCAACAATTAGACATATAAGATATTTATATCGACAATTAGACAGACAAGATATTTATATTGACAATTAGACAGACAAGATATTTATATCGACAATTAGACATATAAGATATTTATATCGACAATTAGACAGACAAGATATTTATATCGACAATTAGACAGACAAGATATTTATATCGATAATTAGACAGACAAGATATTTATATCGACAATTAGACATATAAGATATTTATATCGACAATTAGACAGACAAGATATTTATATCGACAATTAGACAGACAAGATATTTATATCGACAATTAGACAGACAAGATATTTATATAGACAATTAGACAGACAATATATTTATATCGACAATTAGACATATAAGATATTTATATCGACAAGCAGATAGATGAGATAGGTATATCGACAATTAGACATATGATTTAGGTATATCGAGAAGTAGACAAATACGTTGGATATATAAACAATTAGACAGATAATATGTGTACGTTGACAAGTAGACATAAATTGTTGCATCACATATTTTACAGATATAAGAGTATTGACAAAAAGACATTTTTGTGTTTTGTATGTTTAGATCATCAGGAGTTTGTGAGCGATTTGCTATTACTGTCTATGAGAAAAAAGGGGGAGTGGTGATTTGTTAGTGCTTGCATATCTAGGAATTTTTTTGGTTGAATGCAATGTACCATGAAGAAGCCTTCTACTCGACGGGACTATGTTACGAGAAAAGTTGGTATATTGCTTAGTTTATCCACTGTGTATTTTTCCTTCGATGATACGCTTCGCAGCCGGAAAACTATACTTCGTGTAGTAAGACCATTCTATTACCATACTTTGTGTTCCTATGTCCCACACCCAATTTCTTCTGTATGCGTCCTGTTTGGCAGCAGTGAGAGTCGAATTAGACTTAAAAGACTTATACATCTTCTTAGACGAGGCGCTGCATCGCTAAATGTGCCAGGGGTCTGGGATTTGACCTGTACATATGTGACTCAAGCACCTCGTCCGCATATGATGACCTTCAGAACCAATCGCAAAGCACGATATGAGCTCTGACTCTTCGCCATTGAGTTTATCACTCAATGAAGAGTATATTTCGTCTGTCTAGGACGAGTTGCTTCTCAGCGGGAGAACAAATCTCATGTAGGGAAGACGACATCATCGCCCTGTTGGTCATTGGGTACTGAACCAAATTCTCTGTGTATGAGCAGTGTTTGGCAACAGCAACAGTCAAATTAGGCGGGGGATAATAATTTTTAATTATTAAAATTAATAATTTTAATTAGGCAAAATTAACATTTTGCTCGTTCTCGAAGATATGGACTTGCTACCCGTCCATGTTGCCACAGCGTTCAGTCTGCCTCTCAAAACTGCTTCGGTCAGA